>JAFEMH010000005.1:1200000-1560000 GCA_022495995.1 Adenophora triphylla var. japonica
AGTTGTTCGATCATGTCCCTTTTGCTGGCGGTAGGTCCTGAGAAGGTGGCCCAGTTATTGAGTAGCAATGAGCTTGATAGGAGGCGGGGGTCGAAAGGCTTCGCGCTGCCGTTCCCGATCATAACTACCATAGAGTTATCATAAACAAAATCGATTAGGTCTGGCACCTCGATTTCTTCACTGAAGAACTGGTGGAGTAGTGGCTCGTTCCAGGCATCGTTTGCGGAGTCTTCCGCTCTTGTCTTGGGCATTGCTAGTTCGAATGCAGACTCGTCCTGCTTGTTGGTGGCAAGGGTGTTGACAGAGAGTTTTTCGAGTTCTTCCGCCAAAGAGGGGGTTTTCCCAAACCAGAATTCATTGTGAATAGTGGTGGTAGTAGGTCCCGGCAGAGTTGGTGCATCGAGAAATGCTCTTCTGACTGGATTTGGCTTGAGGCCTCTGAATCTTGCAAGGTTCTGCTGGAGCTTGTCCATGGTTGTCGGCCAGTTTTGTTTGGCGTTGGTCAGCTCTGTTCCTTTTTCTGTGTCTTCGTTCAAACTGCCAGTTTTCTTCGTGAAGTACTTGGTCATGTCGAAGCTGTAAGGGCGGAGATCGGAGATTGTGTGCAAGCCTCTTTTGTTAGTAGTGGAGAATTTCCGTGCAGCTCTTCTATTTTCCGCAGCGTCTTCGGGGGTAGGAATGTATCCCAGACCGTGGAGGGTATTCTGTTCCTTGATCTTGATGATTTATTGGGTACCTTGATGGCGTTTTCCCAAACCAAGCCCCGGGATATAGTTCATGAGCTTCATCATCTTCATTGTGGGAGGGATCTAGTCCCAAGTTAAAGGTAGGTCTATGTGGCACACCTGGGCTTTTGGGCTTTCGATGGTAAACCCTGTCAGCATTATGCCGTCATTGTCGTGTTTGATCTCCAGGATAGGGACGCCGTTTGTGTCGGTCCCTTTGGTGGTTATGCTGTCACCGTAGATGATGGTAAGGTCTGTTCCTTGGACGAACTTTACGCACTGGTGGAGGGTGGATGCCACCCCATTCATCTGGTGTAGCCAAGGGCGTCCCAAGATGGCAGTGAATGTGATCGGGATGTCGATGACTTGGAAGTCGGTCGGGACCATCTGCTTTTCGAACCACAGGTTCAGGGTGGCTATTCCCAAGACTGAGCGAGACGTTGAGTCATATATTTTTATTGTCTGAGTTGAGGGTTTCAGATCAGTTGTCTTGATCCCTAGCAAATCCATCATTTTGGATGGAAGGATGTTCATGGCTGATCCCCCATCTACTAAGACCCGAGGGAGGCGGCGCTCGTCAAGTTGAACTGTTATGTAGAGAGGCTCGTTATGGCAGCCCCAAATTTTGGGAGGTCGAGCTCCGTGAAAGTTATGATGTTGCTGTAATGAACGTTATCGATCATCTGAACCGCTTCATCTGGTGTCACGGTGATGGGTACCATGGTCTGGGCCAGGCTTTCTTCCAGCTTGAGTTTGTGCGGGTAAGAGGAAGTGAGTAAGGACCAGAGTGAGATGTTAGCCTGAGTACGCTTGAGCTGAGTTAAGACAGGATCTTCAGCCTTCGGTCAAGAGTTTCGGCTTCTTTGGCCTAGGGCCCCTTTTAAGTTCGAGGCTCAGGCATGGCTGGCCTTTTGTCTGCCCGTGGAGGGTTCATCGAGATTTGACCGGAACGTGTCAGTACGTTCACCTCTGGCTTTGCTGCTTTGCTTGTCTCTCCTATTTCTGTAATGAGAGGGCCTTGGTTGGCATAGGGCCATGCTTCGCATTTTAGTTCGTTCACTGTTATTTCTTTCGTTGAAGCGTCAACAGTGGCTATGAGATCTTCCCAAGACAGAGGTTGGGGTATCTGGACCCTTGGCTGTTGGTGGCGGTGCAGAGCTCATCCCAGCTAATCATGGAGCAGACATTGCCGTGGTCTTGTGCAGAGCTAGGCTGAGGAGATTTTCTGGAGTAGATGACGTAGTAGTCAAACTTTCCTGATGGTTCTCCAAGGGTTCCGACTGTGGGGTCGCTGGCTTCGTATCTCTTCTTCAGTTTTTGTTGAGAGGAGGGTTTCTTTTTTCTTCGAGGGCGATCCTCGTTCATTTCATCTTGGAATTCCATTCCCAGACAAGCGGTGCAATCGCAGACGTCCCACCAGATGTGTTCATTGTTCTGCGGTTGTATCGGGACCTCAGGATGTTGACCGGACATCCTCCCCCAGGGGGTCTTGTGGCTTTATGTCGTAGTTGCATGGCTCGTACGAGGGCAATAGATTGACTTCTAGGAGACAATGAGAGACGTTAGGAGCTGCGGGAGCATGCATGTCTTTGGGAGTCCCTAGTGGCTGGGGGATGGCTAATGTTCCGAAGTGGTGCATGGCACCTTCGATCCAGGCTTGCTGTTCTCTTTGGTGTTTTTCGAGGGCTATGACGGCTTGCCACACCTCTTCCATTTTCGGGAAGTTTCTCAGGGGTAAGGGCCCATTTTCCTCGTTGTTATCCGCTGATCTGGCCATGGGGAGTTGACGGACTGCCTTAGTGGTTGTGCTGGGAAGGACGTTGGACCTTGCGGCTTTGACACTGGGAGAATAGTTCCCGGGTACTCTCGATCACTCTCGGTTCACTGGAGGGGGTCACGGGTAAGGTTTAGACATGGGAAGGCCTTTTTGGATAAAAAGGGGGGAAAGCTCACGTGACATGCAGTTTCCGCTTTTATTTATTTTTTTTGTTGTTTTAATTTACTTAAAACAGTGTTTTCTCAGAATCCTAGGTAGGTTGGAAAAGATCTCTCTTCTTTTTCACAACTATGCTAGATCCTGGGTCAGCGGAGACCATCTGTGCGGCTATAAGCCCCTCGTTTTGCACCTGTATTTTGACATTCCGGGGTGGACAGCCCCGGGCGAGGGTCCTATAGGGCAAGCGGTTTCCACCGGCCTAAAATAAAAATTGAACCTAAGGATCGAGCCTGTCATGTTCGTTTTAATGCGTGAGCCATGTGAATAGTGAGCCGAGCCGGCCCCTGAGTCAAGATCTGGTCGAGAGTTCGGGATGACCTCTCTTTACCTTGCTTGCGCAAGGGATCTGTGACGTTAGGCGTTGGCTGGGTCATATCGTCATGGCTGACGTATTAAAGGCTTGATGACGTGGTGTCATGTAGGCATGGATGTATATCCAGGACGAAACATCGTCTAGGTGTAGCTTTGGAAAATCAAGATCGGGTCAAGATTTTAGCATGACCTTTCATCGCTTTGCTTGCCCAAGGGATCTTGAGTTTCGAGCTTCGACTCAGAAAATGTTCGGCATGGGATATGTATCCAGGCTGTATGACACGGACTGGGTAAAACCAACCGAGTCTGGACAGAGTGTGATACAAGCGTGCATGGTTGACACTGGCTAGGATGGGATGTTTGGAATGATCCCGTGCGCATCCAAGAGGCCTAGGAAGACCAAACGGACTGCAACTGAGACCACCTCGGGTTGAGGGTTGTAGTGTGCAGTGTATCCGAGCCAGCAGTGCGCGTAGCGTGCAGTGTACCGAGGCAGCAGTGCGAGTAGCGTGCGTTGTGAGGCAGTAGTGCGAGTAGTGTGCGGTCTCTAAAATTCTTTTTCTGAGTAAAACAGAGGTTTTTGAAGAATTTTAAATGTATGTACACAGATGTATATTGACGCATTTTTTTTGTATTTTTTTTTTTTTGTAAATAAAAAGTAAAGCACATGCATACACACACAATAATTAACGAAAGGGGTAAAATGAAAGTTTGATCCTCATCATCATTTTAAAAATCTTTTGTTTTGTTTAAAAGTTTTTAAAACAAAATGTCCCCAGCGGAGTCGCCAACTGAAATTACCCGGATCCGAGAATTGAGAAAAGGCATCAGTTTAAAAATAAACTGTTTTTGATTAATGAGATTTTGAGTTCGGAGGTCAGGTTACTCCTCGGGAAGAGAATATTAGAATATTAGAGCTCACCCGAGTAGCCTCGTAAAAACAAGTCTTTCGGTACCCCTTCTTTCTTTAACTGTTGTGTGTTTGTGTGTATGTGTTTTTAAAAATGCATGTTGTATCGGATGTCTACGTTGTACACTACGTATTGAAATAGTGTAGGAAGGAAGCCTTATCAATGTTGGTTCGTGTCTGTCTTCCGTTGGGGAATAGTGTTTGAGGATGAAATAGTGTTCCGGGATGGACCGGGATTACTTCGGGATGTGCCAGTTGGATGCGGACAGAGTTTCGACATGCCTCGGGATTGTCAAGTGTGCACTCAGGCAGAGTTTCGGAGTGCCTTGGGATCGCAGGGATCGTTGACTGGATTCGGGCAGAGGCTTGGCGTGCGTCGAGATCGTCGGTTGCGTTCGGGCAGAGTTCCGCGTGCGTCGGAATCGTCGGCTTGGCTCGGAAAGGGTCGGGATGCCTCGAGAAAGACCATGCAAGGCTTTGGAGTACCACGAGGGGCCTCAGAATACCTCGAGAGTGCCTTGGGGTAGCGTGGGAGCGTCTCGAGAGCGCTCGGTAGAGCTTCGAAGCACCGCGAGGGAGCTCGGAAGGCTCCGGAAGGAACCGAAAGGGACCGGGAGTGCCCCGAGGGGTCTTAGAAGGGCAGCCAAAAGCTTAGGGAGAGAAGAGTAGAGGGAGATGTGTGAAATGAGGGAGGGGAGCCCTCTATTTATAGTTTTCAAAATTGTAAAAGAAGGTCCGCACGGACCTTCCATGAAAACTAAAAATTTGATTTTCCTGGATTTGAGGGAATAATGTGGACTTTAAGAGGATTTTGTCATAATTATGTCTGGTAGCAAAGAGGTCCGTACGGACCTATTATCATGCAAAGAGGTCCGTACGGACCTTCTGTGCTTTTCCAATTTTTGCATAATTCCTAATAAGTCCTTTTGTGCTTTTTTTTCCCAGAAAGGCCCCCTGGTTTGGTTGGTGATTTTTTGGGCTTTTGAGGGTTTTTGAGGGTTTTTCGAGGGTTTCGGGTGTTCGAGACTGCGTTTGCGTGAGTCTGCGGTGTTTCCCGTGTGCTCAGAAGAGGGTGATCCATATTGGGGTACTTACAGAAGGCGCAGTATTTGCTTTTATCAGCGTTGACTACGGGATTCTTGGGTTAGTAATTTTCTACCGGCTTGAGGAGGCCTTCCTTGATCAACCCTTCCAGCATCTTACTCAGCGACATGTCCAACTTTTCGAAGTGTACAACAGGCTGCTTTGGGGTGGAATTGTTGCTTTGCGGGACTGGGTTTCTGTTACCCGACTGCTGTCCCTGATGAATGTAGTTGACAGACATATCTTTCCTTTTGCCGGGGGCTGGTGCGGGATTGAATGCAGCTGCTGATCGGTATCTGTATGGCTGTGCTGTGGCCAGTTTTTCCTTGAGATCCTTCTCAAACTGTGAGCCGGCATTGACCATGGCTCGGAGATCTGGGAAGAAGTGATGGCTGTAGCAAGACTTGAAGATCCGCATCTGTTCATCCTTGGAGAGTGGCTCCATAATCTCGGAGAGTTTCCAACTCCACCTCTTGTAGAATTCTCCGACGCTTTCATCTGCTTTCTGTTCGGTGGTGATTAAGTCCTCACGACTTGTTTCCTACTCTAGGTTGGATCTGTACTGCTCTAGGAAGATGTTATTGATCTGATCCCAGTTATGGCAATCTGCAGGCTTGACCCTTAGGAACCATCGTAACGCTGAACTCTTGAGCGTATGCTGGAAATGATCGCCCATTTACTGAAGGGTTGCTCCTTTCGCTCTCATGCCGAGAACGTAGGTGTCAACATGCATTTGTGGAAATTCGGTTCCGTTGAATCGGTCCATCTCCGGCATTCTGAACTTGGCAGGGAGAGGCGTGACCATTCCCAGATCTGTGGATCTGAGTGTTTCTTGCTTTGAGCTACTCATGTTGGCTTTCAGGTCTTTCATCTGTTCGACCATCCAGGCTAAGGTTGGGTCCAGTGGTGGACTTTGAGGCTCGGCGCCGGGTGCTACCATATGAGTGGCAGTGATTGGAGGTGGGAGGCTCGATATATGTGGATATATGGGGGCCTTTTCTGGACTATATCGGGGTTTGTCCCCGGTGTTTTGGGGTTCATGTATAGGCAATGGGTTGAACCCAGGAGGATATTGGAGGATATTGACATCTGTTTGAGATGTTCCAGCGGTGCACTGGTTGTACTGAGTGATAGGAGTAGTACTGGCTTGGCCGTATATGATAGGGTTACCTTGAGAGGTGGCAACATGAAGCCTTTGTCGGCTGTTTCATTTGTTCGAAGGCATCCCGTAAGTTGGCGGGGGAGGAACCTGGTTGAAGGTTTGAGGAGCTGGTTTCAGGGAATCATCGTCCTCAATTAGGACGAAAGTACCATCTGACTGGGGGATAGCTGTTATACCTCGCTCATTCAGAAGCTGTACTACGAAATTCTGCTGATCTTCTTTCTGCCTTTTGTGAACCTCACAAGCCCGGATGGCTTCTTCCAATGTCATATCTGTTACCGGTGGCGGGGTTCCGTTCCCATCACGATTTCTCGGTGAGCTTGACATGTCAGATAGTCTGGCTGTAGGAACTGAGGGAACCGACGAACTGTCTGACGCTGCCGTAACTGTGACTCTGGCGAGGCGCTGACCTAGAATTCTGAACCACTTTCTGCTCGCTGCAGGGAACGAAAGGCAGGGTTTAGGCTTCGGAAAGGGTATTTGGCTCAGGGTTTCGGGCTAGTGCAATGTGCAGTTACCGATTAATGTTTACTTAAAACGTATTTTCTCAAAGTCCTAATCGGTTGGAAAAGATCGTGTCTTCTTTTTCGCAACTAACCTATATAAGGCTCTAATCAGTGGATCTCGTCACTACGTTTATAAGCCCCTCATTTTTTACCTGTAAATCATCTTCCCGGGATGGATAATCCCGAACGAGGGTTTTATAAGGCAACCGAGTTCCATCGACAAAGGAAAAAGTGAACTTAAGGCTAGCTGGTCACGCAAACTTCCAACGTATGTGACATGCGGGCCACGGTCGAAGTCAATGTCCTTAAGTTAGGCGGGGATTGTGCCAAAATTTTGGCATGTCCACTCCTGACTCGCTTGCGCGAGGGGCCTTAGCTTTCGGCGTTGGCCAAGTTGTGGCTGGTACGGTGCATACATTGAGGGTTTGGTGACACGGTGTCACATTGAACCTTCGAGTATGTTTTTCGGCAGAGCTCCGCGTCAAAGTCAAGGCTGAAAAGCTCAATACTTTGGGTTGGGAACGACCTTCGGTCTCAATCTTTCAAGCTTGACTTGTGAGGGAACCCGACGTAAAAAACATACACTTGGGCTTTATGACACGTACTAAGCCAAAAACCAACCGGGGTCATGGACGAAGTGTAACACAAAGATTGCATGGCTTACACGGGCTAGGATGGGCTGTTTGGGATGACCCCGTGCGCGCTCGAAAGATGTCTGGCAGACCAACCGAGCTGCAATTGAACAGTCATCCCGGGTTACGAGTCGTAGTATGCAGTGTACCGAGGCAGCAAGTGCACGTAGCGTGCGGTGTACCGAGGCAGCAGTGCAAGTAGTGTGCGGTCACTAAATTCTTTTTTTCTGAGTAAAACAGAGATTTTCAAGATGTGTTTTAAAGAATTTATGCGCGGTTCAAAATGTAACATGAAAATCAAGTATGAATGGGAATGCACGAACATGTTATGATTTTGAGATGAAAAGAATGCAACATCTTTTTGAAAACCGTTTGAGGTTTAGAACAACACACGCACACAAAAACGAGGAAGGGTAAACGAAAATTTGACCCACGAAAGGCTTTTTGAAAACGACAACAGTTTTGAAAAAGTATCCTTGTCCCCAGCGGAGTCGCCAACTAAAATTACCCGGATCGAGCGGACTGCGGCGAGCGGTTGTCTTTCGCGGATGTTTGGGACCTCGCTTTCGGGAAGGAGAGGAGTCGCCACGCGGTTTTGTATTTTGAGCCCAAACATTGAAAAAAGGCTTATGAAAAAAGTGTCATTTTTATTGGTAGCAAAAACTTGGAAAAGGCTTTGAAAATGGTGTCATTTTTATTGGTAGCAAAAACATGACAAAAGGCTTTTTAGTACTAGAGATTGTTAGGTTCGAAGGTCACGTTACGTTTCGGGAAGAGTATTTTGAGATCACCCGAAATGCCTCGTATGACGAGTCGTTCTACCTTTCTCGAAATTGTGTGTGTGTGTGTGTGTGTGTGTGTGTGTGTGTGTGTGTGTTTGCATTTTGAAAATGGGGGCTTGAATGACAAGCTTAATCTTGGTTTGAATGTCAAACGTTGATTTTATGATTCTTTTGAAAAAAGCGAGCGTTTGAATGACAAACGTCGATTTTGGAGTTTTTTGGGGAAAAGAGGTGCGGGTGACGAGTTTTAAATCTTTAAATTAAGTGTCAAATATTGAATTTTAAGAAAAGAGCGTTTGAATGTCAAACGTCGGGTTTTGAGTTTTAAAGATGATCGTTTGGATGCCAAACGTCACTTTGCGCGTTTTGAAAGAGAGTTCGAAAGACGAACTCCGGTTTTGAACCGGGCATTACATTGTTAGCGATTTTATGGGAAAAAAGCATTAAATGATATGCGATCAACGAATCATTTTGCGATTCGGACTTTTGATATGTAAATACTATCACGAGCCAAACGGCTCGGACTTGTAAATGACAGTATTTAAAATGCGATATCAATGGAATCAAACGATCCGGATTTTAAAGGTGCGATCAACGAACCAAACGGCTCGGACTTGTAAAGTTGCGTTATTTAAATGGCATTCAACGGATCAAATGATCCAGACCGTTAAATGACTATCACGAATCGAACGGTTCGGACTATAAAATTGTGTAATGTAAATGACATTCAACGGATCAAACGATCCGGACCGTTAAATGACATAAAAGTAAAGAAACGGGGCCGAAATGCCGTTTTAACCCGAGATTACTTCCCTTACGGGAGAGAAGAGGATCTTGGACTAAAACGTATCGGAACCCGTCGACGGTGACGTCTACATTTCAATGACTTTCGACCGAAACGGTTGTAGCGACTGGCGCGTAAACCGAGATGAAACGAGTGTTTAGGGAGAGAGAGTGTTACCTATGACTAGGGGTTGACTCTTTTGGCTCGGTTGACGTATACGGGATACGGTTTAGTGTTTGTAAAGGTGTTTCGAGGTTGTTTGATTCGTGTTTGGTTGAAATACGAGGTTTTCACGCAAATCGAGACAAAACGTGGCTCGGGAGGGGTTGAAACTGGTTCATGCCGTGGGCTATGGTGAAATGGATTATCTTTTTTCTCTCTTGAAATATTTTGACAGCCCTTGTATTTATAGGGTGATTTTGTAAAAGAGTCCGGACAGACTTATCCTCAATTTGGGGGGGGGGTTTGTTGTATTTTGGAAAATGGGAGGACTTACTGGCAATTCTGTTTTGCCTGTAAAACAGCCCGGACGGACTGTGACTCAATCTCAGGGGCATTTTGGTTTTTTCACTTTGAAATCTAATTGATGTTGACTAGAGGGTTGTGGCATGTGTGCCACGTGCCCCTGTGACTCACCAGGGCTAGGGTTTTCGTCCCGTTATTCCCGGTTTTGTCCATTTTTTAAATAACTGTCCAGAAAATGTCCGAAACGCCCCCGAAAAGTGCCGAAAAGTGCATTTTTTAGGAAAAGCTGTACTTTTACGTGTGATAGTGTGTGTTGAGTACACTTTGACGTTGGGATACATGGGGCAGTCCCGGAACGGCTTGCTGGTGTAAGTGCTCCAATTTGAGTTGTTAGTATTTTCGTTAGAAAATTAACGAAAGTCCTAACATCCCTAACATTTCTAACAATTCCTAACTTTTCTAACAAAGCAAGGGTAAATTAGGGATTGCTATTTAAAGTTAAACAAGGGAAAGAATCTTACAAAATGTAAAAAAATGTAAAAACCCGAAATGGGTAAGCTGTAAAACAACAGCTGTGGAGTATTTTGAAAAAATATTCCTTGTGTCCAAAGCCTGCAGCAGCATTTAATGAACAGTGCACGCTGCAGGAAGGATCCGCGCGGATGGAATTGTCAATTTCAGAGGGCTATAAATAGAGCCCCTCAGTCTCAGAAATAAGAAGCAACAACAACTCACTCACAGCACCTTGGCGAAAATATTGTAGAAAACAGTGGGAATTCCCTTGAATTGCCACCTTTTTCTTAATCATTTTCCCAAATTTCACTCACTAAACACTCTCAAATTCAAGCCTCAAACTCAAAAATCAAGGGAAGATAGGTATAACCTCCTTCTCCCTACCCTAAATCTCTCTCATCCATGCATGCATCTCAAACTCTAAAGATGTAATTTGTTCATCAACTTGGTGTTCATCCTTGCTTGACCTAAAAATGTAGTCACCTTGGAATAAATTTCCATGGATGACCATTTAAAAGGTCCAAATCATTTCTTCTTACTTGAAAACATTTTCTTAACCTAAAAATCATTTTCATACATAAAATCTTGATTTCAAAGTTAAATCTCCCCTTCCCAAGCAAATGAAGTGCTTTAAGTCCTAATGTACCCTAAGGATGGCATGATATAGTAGATCACCACTAAAATGTTTAGTGATCACTAATCAAAGCCTAAGGAAATGGGGACAAAGCATGGATGCAAACCCCTTTTTAAATCACATTTTCCTTCTTGAGAATGTTGTTGTCCAGTAGCCTTTCTCTAAGACCTCTGTCTATTGTCTAATTTTTTGGACACAGAAAAACATGGAATTTGGTGTTGACTACTAAACACTTTTTGTTACCAACATCCATAGGAATCCAGACATATTTTTATTTTATTTTTTTTGTGAGTATAACTTCCCTTTTCAAATTATTTTCCAAAAGTCAGTTTATCAGTCTCTGGAAATCCAGATTTCCCATCTGGGACTTCCAGAAGGTTTTGGTCCCTCAAATCATCTCCAATCATAAAAATCTTTGCAGTAACCTTATTTAAGATGTTTTGAACAACTTTAATACTCTTAATTTCCTCAGATTCTGAAGTTTTAAAGCTCTTAAATCCATTTCAAAATCAGGTGTCCACTGCCTTTTTCATTCTGGCAGAATTGATTTTCAACTTCAAGGAGTCTTTTGAGTACCAAAAATCAACCCTAAAATCATACCAAAAATCATGGGACTTTTTTAATGTCTTTCAAAGAGTTCTCAATTTTTAATTTTCTCAGTTTGCATTTATTTTAACCAAAACACACACACACACACACACACACAGATGGTTTCAAATTAGGAAGACTCGTTTTACGAGGCATTCCGGGTGAACCCTAACGTTCTTCCCGGAGTGTAACGTGACCTCCGAACCCAAATCTCTAATCTCGGGCATTTTTCAAAGTTTTGGCCCTTAAATAAAAATGGCGTGGCGACTCTCGTTTTGTTGATTTTTCAAAGAAAAGAAAAATCGCGGCGGCACATTCAACACAGTTGGCTTGAGAACGGGGAGTTTAACGGGTTCCGGTTAACCTGGAGCGGGCCAGTTAACGGATTCCGGTTAAATTTTAAGGGATTTTGATGATCCGGATTTGGGTACTTACAATTATATATTGCACTCTCAAATCCAAACATTTTGATGGTAGATTAAAGAAAGCAATATATCCTATATAATATACGAAGCAAATATATATTTTGTACGTGCTATATTATAAGGGTAAAGATCCTTTGTATATTTACTTGATCACAGTCACAATCCTACTAAAATTATAATAAATCAACCTTATACTATAAAAACTTGATATTATTTTATTTTGTATTAATATAGCTATAAAGAGTCTAAGTACAACACAAAATATGTTGCAAATTATAATAGGAAGAAAGAAGAAATGAAGTGCACGGAAAAACAAAAACTAAAGATCCTAATAAGTAGAGGTGTAAGTGGTTCAGTTCAAACCGCGGTTCGAAATCGAACCAAATCAAACCATGCAATTTAGTTTGGTTTTCAAGCAATAGTGGTTTGGTACAGTTCCAAAAATTGTCAAATCGTATAGTTCGGTTTGGTCTACGATTTGGACACCCAAACCACGGTTCGAACTCCCAAACCACGGTTCAAAACCGCGAGATCGAATCACCAAACCGAACCAATAAACCAAACCACCAAGCCGTTCAATATTAACCGTAGATATGTATATATTTCATTTTCACCTTACATTTAGATTTGAAAAATCCTAATTCTATTTATGGGTTTTAGCCCATAACCCTTTTTTCTTTTGGTTAATCTTCTTGTAATAATGTTAATTTACTCTTTAGCACATACATTACAAGTACTAAAATGACATGTTGTTATCATAAAAATTGAAGCAAAATTTCAAGTAGTGTTTAAATGCTAAATCTTTTATGTTTGTTATGTTTGGAAAATTCAAACAAACATGCAAATGAATTGTGTAGTTTGAAACTATATTATAATTAATGGTTTAAGCAATGCTCTACTTCATGGTTTGAACCCTAGTTTGAAATGTGGTTTAAACCGTGGTTCAAACCGTAAAATCAAACCGCGGTTCGAACCAAACCATGGCGGTTTGGTTTGGTTCAGTTTGAATTTTTCATGGTTCGGTTCGATTTGAGATTTTTTCCAAACTGATAACTATTAGTTCGGTTCATAAATTGGCCCAAACCGAACCATTTAAACCCCTACTAATAAGCAGGGATGGCAACGCGTCAAATTCTGGTTAGCTCAGTTCTGATCTGACCTGAATTATACTAAAAGTCTTTATTTTAGCTCAAATATGATTGACTAAAATTTATTTTAAGCACAATATTGAATATTCTATAGAAAATTGTTCAAAATTATCAAAATCTCACTTAAATACTCACCATTTTTTCAATTAAGATTAAGTCTACTATCTACTATATGAGAGATTCAACATCAACACACGAGAACAAACATAATTGGAGAGTTTTAGGATTTTATGATACTTTCTTTAACTAAAGACAAATCTGAGTGAATCGATTCATGATATTATAAGTGTAAAAATTGTTGCTTAGCTACATTCATTTATTATTGTAATACTTAATGATCTTTTATCTTTTGTGATTGTCTCTTGCATTCCAGTCCACATGACTTATGCAAACCTCTAAGGGAGACACCATAAAAGTATAGGGTATGCACTCATTACACAACTTTTTTCATTACGCTTCGTCTCAGTTACTTTATTCTGAGAAAACATCTAGTGAAAGTTCAAATGGAGTAGGTATAAGTTAGGACGAAAACTATCTCAAGTTACTACACAAGTCTAGTAGTCAACGAATAACCGCTTTACATCTATTGCTTATTAGATAAGAAATTCCATAAGGATGTAAGTTACGAGTCATTCATAACATCTAATAAAGTTGTTCATCAATGAATTATTGTTTATCTTTCGCTAAGCATTTGACCTTTATCACTGAACGGAATAAAATTGATGGGCTAGGCCCAACATACGAAGCCCAATTATTCGGGCAATATCATCACGAGGACCGACCCAGTTATTATAAGGTCCAAGGCCCAGTGGTAAAGATCGGTCGACCTAGCTCATTGTTCGACCATCATTGGTCCCGACCTAGCTTTGTCTGACATACGATCATCTCCTTATACAAATTTATATCTGGCTATAATGCAAAGTCAGGCCGACCTTGACCTACTCGGGCGATCTCGACCTACAGAGACGTAGTGCGACTAGAACTCTTTCCGTAACGGCTTCCTACAAACACGAAGTCAGTTACCCCCATGATTCTCTCCACGAATTACGAGAACCCATGCAATCCCACTACAATTCTACTTCTTATCAAGGCTATAAATACCTTACAACATCCATCATTTATAGGTAATGGCTTATTTGTTATCGTAATTACTTATGTGAATACAGTTTATAAGCTCATAATAAAACACCTTATCATCACGCCGGTGGGTCTTAATCGGAGACCATCCCGGCTAGTCGTTTGTTCACTGTTTCAGCTCAAACAAAGTCAGAGGATCAACCTAATTGCTGAACGTAGGCCGATTAAAACGTTCCTTGCAGCATCAGTTTGGTTCCATTGCTGGAAGGAAGATTATTTGAC
Organism: Adenophora triphylla var. japonica; assembly: GCA_022495995.1. NCBI lineage: Eukaryota > Viridiplantae > Streptophyta > Magnoliopsida > Asterales > Campanulaceae > Adenophora > Adenophora triphylla. The sequence continues at coordinate 1,214,025 of JAFEMH010000005.1, forward strand.
CTCAAAATCTTAATCAAATAGCAACAATGGTATCTGATGGGCACACTGCGACCCTCTCCACCGAAAACGAACAAGAAAACGCCGATAGGAACATGGACGTCGGTGCCCGAAATCGTAACACTAATTTGCCTCCTCTCTCACTAGGACGCCATGCTAGAAGAGCGACCCGCTCCAATAGCGTTATTGATGGCACAGACTTGCAGGACAATAGAAGGCAAAAGAGGCCTATGCCCGAACAAGAAGAGGGTCAGCAGCCAAAATGAATTCAAGTGGGTCGAACAATTGCAGGCGACAATCCAGGTCCCTCAACTACTCACCCCAGTACAAAGGATATACTGATGGAGCAGGTTAAATTGCTCCAAAGTTTGTTAGAGGTTCATGAGGAGTTGCTCGACATGCCGGAGTATCCTAAAGACGATAGAAGTGTTGGTGTTATGCCCTAGGCTGATGATTATTGTGACTGATAATCAATAGCGTTATATTATCGTCTTTACCATTTATAATAGAGTATGTTTATTTTGCTATTATATGTTTTGCATGTTTACTATAATAACCTGCGTCCCTAGTTGTTGTGAACAACTAGTAAAAATTGGTAATGGATAATCATGGAGATGATTATATGCATGGGGATGCACATTACACTTATGGGTACTTGCTGGAGAACAAGGTACCAGACATGACCTACCAATGAGATTTATGACATGTTCAATAGTCGTATGTGTCATGATTAAATCTCATGATAGTCGTGTTATTTAATTCTTTGTACCTGAGATTATCATCGTCTTCCACATGATGAACATTGTGTTTGATGTAGTCTAAAACTATCTTTAATAGGATAGCAATAAGGGTTATGTTGGCACGATTGGATTCATGTAGGGAAGAATGATAAGTCAAGATGAGATTTGTCCCTCTCTGTGTGAGAGAGATGTTTGCTTGGGCCCTTCGATGAATAATGTTGATGAAATGTATGGCCATACTCAAGAGATTTGATAAATGTATGGCCATACTCAAGAGATTTGATAGAGATCAAATGCACTTGGATTATTAACATATTCAGAATCGAGAAAGCATTGAACAATATAAGTTGACGTGGACCATGACTCATGTTCAATTTGACAACGTGGACAAAGGGATTGTGACATTTGATCTATCGAGGAATCAAGCTTTTATGTTATATTAATTGGGTGGATATAATGGTTTGCTAGAAACCACTTATATCTTGTGAGATCGATGTTTCGACTCACTACCAACATAAATTTAATTCCTATTTGGGTCACACACAAAGAGCGAATTTGATCATTGGCTGAAAATTGGAATTCTGGGATTTTGGCACGACTCGTGACCAGGAGCAGACTCGTGACAAAAGGAACGACTAGTGACATAAAATCAGTACGACTGCAATTTTTTTCACGACTCATGGAACGAGTGATTTTTGTCTTGGTCACGACTCGTGTCCTTGGGCACGACTCGTGCCCTCAAGCAGCACGAGTGATTTTTTCATCACAACTCGTGGTACAAATGAATAAGGTAAAGGCACGACTCATGCCCGCATTTGTTTCTGTCCGTACGTGAGAGTCCTTGGTTGGAAAGGATTTGGTTTGGTCAAAGATTGTACCTAATTGTTTGGGATTTATACCTAAGTATAAATACAATCTCTTGGGCAGCCAAAAAATAGTTCTTATTCTAGGTTTATGAAAATCTAGATTTTGATATTGATTGAGAATCAAAATATCAAAAGGTTTCCAAATAATTCCATTGTTTTGGCAATTGATTATTGAATATTGATTCAATAATCAAGAGGATCATCTAGCAATCCTACAAGAAGAGTTCTTGGTTCATTCGCATGTGGATCACCATTAGAGGGAGATTGCTTTATCTCCTAAAGCTTGAAGATCTCCATTGTTGATTCATCACCAAGGTTGAACAAGGAAGAAGAAGATTCAGGTTCCATCAAAAGGTTCAAAGATTCGATCTTTGAGATTCGTTTTGAGTAACATAATCGCATTCAAGGTATGTAAATCTATTTCATGTTTTTCATCTATTCATGCTAGATGGATTCAAGGGCTTAGGGTTTTGTGTTGTTTTATAAATATTTTTGATGCGTTTATAACACCCCAAAACCCAACAGCGGTACCAGATTTAATTTGTGATATGCCATATGAAATAGATCCATGATTTTATGTGTGTTGATTTGAGAAAACAAGTATATGTGATATGCATTGATCATGATTAATAGTTGATTAATATGATTAATTATATTCATGGGTTATTGATCTGTTTAATATGATTAAATTAGATTAGAAAATTCTCAAATTGAAAACAAATTGGTTGTTTAGGATTTGATGTTCATGTTTAATGTGATTAACATGATTATTTGAATCCATATATTTTGAGAATGGAATAATTATATGATTGATAATTGTTATTTGTTACATGATTATTTGGATAATCCTAAAGTAGGATGTTATGTGAAATCTCATGTTCATGATGATGTACACATAAGTTTCATATACAACCATGCGATGTTTGTTGCTATATGTGAAAACCTTCTTAAATGTTTATGTTTTATGCCACCCTTTGACTAGGACACTTGTGAAATTTTAGGATATTTTGATGTAGTTTTGACTCGGTTAGGTGCATCATTATATCTTAATTTGTGATCAAGATGAGATAACAGTTGATGTAGTTTTGACTCAGTTAGGTGCATCATTCCGTGTCTCATACGTTTGAAAAAGGTTGAACTTAATTGGTGCTTTCAAATGAGATTTGACCCGTAGATGAGATTAAAACATGTTTTTGACATATGATGTCTAGAAAATCTCATAAAAGAGCTAAGAGTCATACATGATATGATTGATGTTTCTACCTAAATAGCTTGATTTCGGGCATTGACTCAGTTAAACCAAAATCAAGTGAAATATGGATCTTAGCCCACTATAATTATATGATACATGCTTGTATTTTGAAGGTATATAATTTAGTGGGAGTATTTGTGAAATACATTATTTGTCTCTTAGATGGTAAATGAATTAATACTTATATGTGTGTGAATGTGGGCCCAAATTGCGGATGTGAACCGTGTTTTTTATAGGGTCGCCGCTTTACCTCAGTTTGAAGAAATCCGGTTTATTGAAAAATGGAGTCGCCACGCCATTTTGATTTCCTTAAAACTATGAAAAAAAGGAATAGGGTCCGGAGGTTAAGTTACTCCTTGGGAAGAACGTCTGGCGTTCACCCAAGCTCCTAGATCCAATTTTTTGTGCTTGTTTTGTGTGTTCGTGTGTGAGATGTGATTTGAAAAGAGGGGAGGGAATGTGCCAAGTTATCTTCCGAACGTATAAACCATTTGAGTTGGTTATCGCTCGGGATTCCTTGGATTTGATGTGTTCGGGATTTTGATCTCGTGCTCATCTTGGACTTATGATCATCATTAGGCGACCTTTTTACCCTCCCGTTGGAATAATCAACCATATTAGGCTTGAGAGCCTTGGTGTGTTTTAAAGCAACGTTCTTTGGGACAAGGTCTTTATGTGATCGAGAGAGAGGGACACATTTTTATAGTCCAAGAATGAGACTCTTTAGAAAGGAAGAGCCTTTGCCCATCAATCCTACATCTTGAGACGATTGAGCTTAGTAGGGACATTTATGCTCGTCTCAAGTGATGATCGGAGATGTCGGGGCTAAGGTTCGTCCGCTTCTAAAGGGACTTCGACTATGGCATTTTAGTGGCGGAAACGATGTAAAGATGATGTCTTTACACCGATCCACACCACGGGATGCTTCAAGTACCAAAGGGACTAGGGGGAGGGGTATACAGATGGGATCTTTATACTCGTCCTATGTCTTTCGTGCCTTAAGAAGGTCACTAGACAATCCTTGGAGAGTGATCCAACCTAATAGGGACATGGGGGAATGACTTTTAAAATAAAGATTGCATTTTTATGTACAAAGAAAAGGAACTTCACATCATCATGCAGTGGAACTTCCCTAGAACAAGCCATGTGTGGACCCTTGTTCATCCTTGGGAGATGATTCCCGATGAATCCTTTGTGTAGGGGAAATGACATTTAAGGTACAGATTGATATCAGATTACAACTGGAAAAGGTAAAAATCATATTACAACTGAAAGGAGGAAGTTTCTGCAAACTGGCCAATGTTGTCGCGTGACACAGGACTTGCATGGCAAGTTGTGTCACGGACACCTTTAGCCATTTGCAGAGACTTTTACAAACAAAATTTATAGACACAGCAAGGCAATGAAATAATCAAGTTGCATTAGAAATGGATCCCAGAGAGTACATACATCAATAAAGAACACTTCGAGAGGGTATGGATATAAGGGATCCACACTCATCTCGAGTGTTTATGCAAAACCATGTCAAAATGATTCGATTACATGTAATAATATGAAAACAACAACTGATCTATATGATCTGAGACTAGAATAGATATACAATGATTAGATATCAGTCATTATGTCATATTTAAGAATATTTGTTGGATTAAACCATATATGATTGCATGAGTAAGCACGAAGGAGAGAGAGAAGGAAAGAGAGTGTTACCCTTGAAGACCACGACTCTTATATAAAGTTAGATATAGGAGCCTTCAAACATCAGCTTCTGGAGCTGATATCAAACCCAGGTTGACCTAGGTATGGTTGGTTCTATATATATGTGATATAGGACCAAGAGAGAAAGAGAATCATATAAAGATTGATTTTTTGTGTGTATATGAGAGTGGGTTAATAGAGAATTAGGGCTGGTTTGTGTATATTTGACGTAATTTGAGCAGAGTAACGCTAAGGAGTGAAAAAGGGATCCCAAAATGAGAGGTACAGGCATCTATTTATAGGCTGCATGGGAGTGGCTTTATATGTCGCACGACATTACGAGCCATAACCTTTTTCCTTCTAGAAACATGCAAGATTACGAACTGAAATTTGTCAAGGCACGATATGTCGCACGACAGGACAAGCCTCAACCATTTTCCTTCTAGAAACCTGCAGAGTGGCAGATTCTGGAATGTCTTTTCCAGGGAGGTCCTGCCTGGAATTTTAATTCCTAGCAAGTCCTTCCTTCCTTGGAAAGCTTGGAAAAGTTCCTGAATCGCCCCTGAACTTTATGAAAGTTCGGGAAATCGCGAAAAAACTTAGTCGGAAGGCATGAGCCAGATTTAGGTACTTACAATGTGTTCATATTGTATGTATATCTTATTGTGGAAATAGCATTAAACTATAATTAATCCTTGTTATTGCGATTCGTCCTTATGAAGGACAAGCTCGAAAAGAACGGTACAGGCTATTCTGATTGGATCAGAAGCTTAAGAAATGTTCTTAGGCAAATTGTACATTCTTGACGAACCCATTCCTGCTGAACCCGCTGCAAATATTGCAAATGCAGATAAGGAGCAACATTAGAAATATGTTGATGATTCTAATGATGTTGCTTGCCTTATACCTTCCACCATGTGTAAGGATCTTATGAAAAACCTTTAATGCATGGAAGCTGCTTTTGTCCTAGCACAGCGTATAAAGGAAATGTTCCAAGTGTTGTCTAGACAAGAGAGTTACGTTGTGTTAATGGTTAATACAAGAAAGGGGTTCAAAAGGAAGGTAAAGAAGGTAAAGCAAAGGTTGCTAAACCTAGGTCAAAAGTTGCAAAAGCCAAAGAGGCTAACCCAAAGTGTCTCAAAAGGATGCATTTTTGCTACCATTGCAATGAGATTGGTCATTGGAAGTAAAGTTGTAAGGCTTATAAGGAAGGCCTAAAAGGTGAAGAAGGGAAATATGATTGCTACTACTTCAGGTATCTATATGATAGATATTTTCCTTCCTATTTCTTGTTCATGGGTATTGGATACCGGATTGGATCCCACATTTGTTTAAATGTGCAAGAATAAAGAATAGAAAGCTACTCAAAAGGTAAAGTGGACCTACATGTGGTGAATGGAGCAAGAGTTGCTGCATTTACCATAGGAACATATAATGTTACTTTACCTAGTGGACTAGTACTTGTTTTGAACAAGTGTTACTACGTTCCAGATTTGAGTAGGAGTATTATTTCCATTTCTTATATGGATGATGAAGGATATAATTTTCTTATTGAGAATAAAAAGTTTTATATTTATTTAAATGATGTGCTTTATTGTATTGCATATTTAATTTAAATGGCCTTTATATCCTTGATGTTGAGCAACACAATAATATTAAAGATATCTATAATATAAGTAAGAAATCGAAATCGAATGATATGAACAACACGTTCATATGGCATTGCCGGCTTGGTCATATAAATGAGAAACGTATTTATAAACTCCATGAGGATGTATTTTAGACTCACTTGACTATGAATCATATGAGGTATGTGAATCTTGTTTATTGGGTAAAATGACCAAACCACCCTTCACTAAGAGTAGTGAACGGGCTAGTGACTTATTGGCTCTAGTACATGAGATGTATGTGGACCATTAAGCAGCATTACTAGGGGAGGATTTCGATATTTCATTACATTCACCAATTACTTATCTAGATATGGCTATGTCTGTCTAATGAAGTCCAAAAGTGAATCATTTGAGATATTTGGAATATTTCAAAATGAAGTGCAAAATCTACTTGGCAAACGTATTAAGCACTTCGATTCGATCGTGGTGGTAAATATTTAAGTCAAGAGTTTGACAATCATCTCAAAACTATGAAATCATTTCAGAGTTGACTCCACCTGAAACACCACAATGTATGGTGTGTCTGAGAGGAGGAATTGAACCTTGTTGGACATGGTTCATTTGATGATAAGTCAAGTTAACCATCCTATTTCATTTTGAGGATATGCATTAGAAATTGATGCGGTTACACTGAACAGAGTCACTACTAAATCGATTCCTAATACCCCACATGAGATGTGGCATGGAAGAAAACTTAGTTTGTCTTTCATGAAGATTTAGGGTTGCAAAGCTTATATGAAGAGACTTGTCTCTGATAAGTTAGCACCAAAATCTGACAAAGTTATTTTCATTGGTTATCCTAAGGAAACTAAAGGATATTGATTTTACAACCGCAATGAGAAAAAAGTGTTTGCTGCTCTGTATGGTTCGTTTCTTGAGAAACAGTTTCTCAATGAAGGATCTAGTGGGAGTAAATTAATCTTGAAGATATTCAAGAACCTGAAAATAACATGAAACCAAGAGTAGAGACGGAACCAAGTTCACAAGGAGTTGTGGAACCGGTTCAAGATGTACAAGTCCATCGTAGATCAGATAGGTTACGAGCCGAACCCGAGAAATATGGATTTATCGTATCGGAAAGTAATGAAGTGAAAGTCATTGAAAATGACGAACCTACTTGCTATCTAGAGGCGATATCTACTCCTAATAAAGTATGCAAGTTGCAAAGATCCATAAGATGGGTTGAAGCAAGCTTCGAGGAGTTGGAATCTTCATTTTGATAAATCGGTCAAAGAGTTTGACTTTATCAAGAAAGAAGAAGAACCTTGTGTATACATGAAATTCAGTGGGAGCACAATAATATTTCTAATGTTGTATGTCGATAATATCTTATTTATTGGAAATGAAGTTCCAGCACTTTAGACTGTCAAGTCTTGGTCAAGGAATTGTTTCTCAATAAAAGATATGGGTAAAGCCGCTTACATCCTTGTCATCAAGATATATAGAGATAGATCTAAAAGGATAATTGGTTTGAGTCAAAGTACTTACGTTGGCAAGGTTCTTAGAAGATTCATGATGGAAAATTCTAAGAAAGGTAACTTATCAATGGGTCATGGTGTTATTCTTAGCAAGACTCAGTGTCCTATGACAACTGGTGAGCAAAAGAGAATGAATGAAGTTCCATATGCTTTGGCATTTGGATCTGTCATGTATGCCTTGATATGTACTAGACCCAACGTCTCGCATGCTCTAAGCATGACGAGTCAATACCAATCAGATCCTGGTAAGAACCATTGGATGGCAGTTAAGACAATCCTTAAAGTACTTAAGAAGAACTAAGGATGCGTTCTTGGTATTTGAAAGGTTGGAAGTTAATCTTGTTGTAAGGATTACACAGATGCAAGCTTCCAAACTGACAAAGATAATTTAAAATCGCAATAAGGGTTTGTGTTTATGCTTATTGGAGGTGCGGTTTTTGTTGGAAGAGTTCCAAAAAGAATACCGTAGCCGATTCTACAACTAAGGCCGAATACTTAGTGGCATCTGATGCAACTAAAGAGGCAGTTTGGATCAAAAGTTCATTAGTATTTTGGAAGTTGTTCCAATTATCACTAATCGCGTGGAACTTTATTGTGAAATAATGGTGTCATTGCACTAGCAAAGGAACCAAGGTCACATCAGCAACCAAACACATACTTAGATGTTTTTCCAGAATTCATAGAATAAGAAGACGTTAAGATATGCAAAGTATCAACCGATGATAACATTGGGGATCCGTTTACAAAACCCCTCGCACAAGCAGAAGCATGATGGTCATGTTAGGTCCATGGGTATACGATACCTAGGAGATTGGGCCTAGTGCAAGTGGGAGATTGTTGGTGTTATGCCCTAGGATGATGATTATTGTGACTGATAATCAATAGCGTTATGTTATCGTCTTTACCATTTATAATAGAGTATGTTTATTTGGCTATTATATGTTTTGCATGTTTACTATAATAACTTGCATCCCTATTTGTTGTGAACAACTAGTATAAGTTGGTAATGGATAATCATGAAGATGATTATATGTATGGGGATGCACATTACACTTATGGGTACTTGTTGGAGAACATGGTACCGGACATGACCTACCAATGATAGTCGTGTTATTGAATCCTTTGTACCTAAGATTATCATCGTCTTCCACATGATGAACATTGTGTTTGATGTAGTCTAACACTGTCTTTAATAGGATAGCAATAAGGGCTATGTTGGCACGATTAGATTCATGTAGGGAAGCAGGATAAGTCAAGATGGGATTTGTCCCTGTGTGAGAGAGTTGTTTGCTTGGGCCCCTCGATGAATAATTTTGATGAAATGTATGGCCATACTCAAGAGATTTGATAGAGATCAAATGCAATTGGATTATCAACATATTCGGAATCGAGAAAGCATTGAACAATATGAGTTGACGTGGACCATGACTCATGTTCAATTTGACATTGTGGACAAAGGGATTGTGACATTTGATCTATCGGGGAATCAAGCTTTTATGCTATATTAATTGGGTGGATATAATGGTTTGCTAGAAACCACTTATATCTTGTGAGGTCGATGTTTCGACTCACTACCAACATAAATATAATTCCTATTTGGGTCATACACAAAGAGCGAATTTGATCATTGGCTGAAAATTGGAATTCTAGGATTTTGGCACGACTCGTGACCAGGAGCATGACTCCTGCCCTGGGTCACGACTCGTGAAAAAAGGAATGACTAGTGACATAAAATCAGTACTACTACAATTTTTGTCATGACTCGTGGAACGAGTGATTTTTGTCTTGGTCACGACTCGTATCCTTGGGCACGACTCGTGCCCTCAAGCAGCACAAGTGATTTTTTCATCATGACTTGTGGTACGAATGAATTAGGAAAAGGCACGACTCGTGCCCTCAGGCACGACTCGTGCCCGCATCTGTTTTCTGTTCGTACGTGAGAGTCCTTGGTTGGAAAGAATTTGGTTTGGTCAAAGATTGTACCTAATTGTTAGGGATTTATACCTTAGTATAAATACAATCTTTTGGGCAGCCAAAAACAGTTCTTATTCTAGGTTTATGAAACTCTAGATTTTGATATTGATTGAGAATCAAAATATTAAAAGGTTCCCAAATAATTCCATTATTTTGGCAATTGATTATTGAATATTGATTCAATAATCAAGAGGATCATCTAGCAATCCTACAAGAAGAGTTCTTGGTTTGTTCGCATGTGGATCACCATTAGAGGGAGATTTCTTTATCTCCTAAAGCTTGAAGATCTCCATTGTTGATTCATCAACAAGGTAGAACAAGGAATAAGAAGATTCAGGTTCCATCAAAAGGTTCAAAGACTCGATATTTGAGATTCATTTTGAGTAACATAATCGCATTCAAGGTATGTAAATCTATTTCATGTTTTTCATCTATTCATGCTAGACGGATTCAAGGGCTTAGGGTTTTCTGTTGTTTTATAAATATTTCCGCTGCGTTTGTAACCCCAAAACCCACAAGAAGATCACATCGACCTGCTCCTTCCATTACCTTCCATAGACGAGCTAATGGAGGTACTAGACCGAATGGAGGTCCCAGACCATCTGCTGAACAACCAAGGATCGAGATGCCTCCTCCCTCTCACATCTCTATAGATCCTAGTGTCAACCCAAGAGATAGGCTTGACCAACGAAGAGAGCAAGAGGCTGAGTCAGCCCTGAGGAGACAGCAAGAGGCTGAAATGAATAGGCGTAGGTCGCCAGTTAAGACGGTAAGGTCGCAGTCCCATATAGAAAGGAGCGGAGGAAAAGAAACTCCACCTAGGAGTGAAAGGCAGATGGCCCACTCTAGAAGGGAACCTCACCAAGGTGAAAGGCAACGATCCAATAACGTCTCCTATCAAAGAAATGACAAAGATCCAAGGGAACTTCTAAACTTGAAAAGGAGGCTGGAAAAAATGGAGGTAGACAGAAAGGAGGATGAAGGAAAGGGCGAACGAAACTATAATACTCTTCGACCCTTATCCAGAGATTTGCTCGAACTAAGGCCTCCCATGGGTTTCAAGTTGCCTTCATTAGACAAATATTGGGGCGCAACCAACACCTTGAACTACATGCAACATTTTGAGGCCACCATGTGTTTGCTCTCCTCTGAGGATGACATGCTGTGCAAGGCACTAACCAGCACCTTTACAGGTGAAACACTGACATGGTTCCATGGTTTAACGGTGGGTTGCATCACCTCATGGGATTATATTAGGAAGAAGTTTCTAGATTGATTCTCTACGGCTGGGGCCCGTAAGAAGACATTCATCTACTTAAATAACCTGACTCAAGGTAAAACGGAGAGCACTATGAGTTATTTTACAAGGTTTAAAGAGTTGGTCGACCAGATAGAAGAGGACCTGGCAGATAGAAAGATCCTAAATTGCTTTCGGAATGGGATGTCCTCTCCTGACCTGGACTATGAGCTCCAAGTTAGGAGGGCGACCATGAGGCGAGAATTGTTTGAAAGGGCCTATGATGTGGACATAGCTGAGGAAAGGAAAGAAAAGAGAAAAGACAAAGGCTCGAAGCATTCTGAAGCAGGAGAGTCTAATAAATGGGTTCAGGCAAAGCACAATGACAACAATAACAAGGGAAAGAATCGAACAAGGGAGACTGAGAGATTTCCCGAGAGTTTCACACCTTTAACTGTGAGTCCGACTGAAATTATAAATACAGTCGACCTGGGCCCATCTGCTCCAATGAACCCCAAAAACAAATTCAGAAGGGACAACGGCAAGTATTGTGAGTTCCATAAAGATACCATCCATACTACTGAGGATTGCATGAGTTTAAAACGGATCATCCAGAAGTGGTTCAATAGTGTAAGGCTGGACAGGTTTGTGAAAGGAGCTCGACCTACTGGAGGCGATCAAGCTGCAGGAGGTATATCAGAGCCTAGGCCACTTAGGTTGAATTTGGGACTGATTGTCGAGGAAACAAGCAACACTGCCCTTAAGAACAAAAATTTTCAGTTGATCAAGGTTACCTATATGGCTCCCAGGAGTTATGTTAAAGAGGAGGTAGTCAACTTTTATCCCTATGAATTGGCAGCTAGCATGACTGCAAGGGAATAGATCTTGGTGATTCTGAGGTTGATCGACGAATGCACATCCAGTAGGATTTTGGTCGATACGGGGGCCTGTAAGGATATCCTTTACTACAAAACCTTCATCGAGATGGGCCTAACAGACGCGAGGTTGTCTCCTGATTCAGGATTACTCGAAGGATTCACTAATCACAGGGTTGATGCAAGGGCCAGATCGTGCTAGAGGTGGATATCGGACATCACCTATTGAGGACAGTTGCCAAGGTAACATTTATTGTTATAGATGTTGTTAGTGATTATCATGCTATTCTAGATATACCTGGATAGGATGCCCTAGGGATGGTACCCTTAATACCTCATAAACGAGTCAAGTTCCCCACCTTAGCAGGAGTGGGGTGCGTTCTCGATGCAGCCCGGGCATATCTAGATCATGTCCTGCGATAAAAAAAAGAAGAGGGAGCTAGAAATTGATACTTCAAAAGCAAGTTGGAAGCTCTCAAAATCAGCCACCACAACTTTGAGACTATCTACAATCACCTGTATAGAAGAGGCGACCTATCCCTCACATGACCATGTCATGACTAAGCTGATATGTCCCTCTCAAAACACTATGTTCGAAACAGATATAGTTATGGTCAACCAGGTAGTCATAGGCGACCTAAGCCTCCAGATCAACCAAAACTCGGGGGCCACCAGTGGGGAGATTGCAGCTGAAATAGATGATATGATTATTGAGGAAGCTCCACACTTAGAGGCTGAAGAGAGAAGAAGGGTGAGGGAGATCATCGTGGAAACCCTACAATTTAGAGATGTCCCAGAGCTAGAACCATTCGAAGAGCTGGAGGAAATATTTGTAAATCCTTCCTACCCCGAGCAACTTATCAGAATAGGGAGGCAGCTATCACCTGAAGAAAGGACAGAAATAGTCGAGATGTTGAAAGAAAGCACGAATGTCTTTGCTTTGCGAGTAGAAGACATGAGGGGGATAAAGGAAGAGGTCATTGTACACCGTTTGGGGGGAACCCCAGTATCAAATTCAAAGAGCAGAAGCTACGGATTTTTGCTCGTGACAAAGAAGAGGCCATCAAGCTAGAGGTAAACAAACTTCTTAGTGAAGGTATCATCAAGGAATCATCCTATAGCACCTGGCTAGCAAATGTGGTGATGGTAAAAAAGGCAAATGGTAAGTGGAGGATGTGCATCGACTTCACCGACCTAAACGTATCTTGCCCCAAAGACAGCTATCCTCTGCGAAGGATTGACAAGTTGGTCGACTCTATAGCAGGACATGCAACCTTGATTTTCCTTGATGCTTATTCAGGTTATCACCAGATCAATATGCACAAGGACGACATAGAAAAGACTACCTTCCAAGCTGCTGGGGTACCTATTGCTACATCATGATGCCCTTCGGGCTGAAGAATACAGGGGTGGCCTATCATAGGATAGTCAACAAGGTCTTTGCAAGTCAGATTGGCCAAAACATGGAGGCCTACATCGACGATACGGTCATAAAAATAAAGGTTGGACGTTATGTGGCCGACCTAAGGGAAACGTTCACCAATCTGCGAGCGAAAGACATAAAATTGAACCCTAGCAAGTGCGTGTTTGGAGTGGCTGCTGGAAAGTTCTTGGGTTTCATGGTGTCACAGAGGGGCATTGAAGCTAACCCTAAAAAATCAAAGCTTTGATTGAGGTGCAGGAGCCGACCTGCATTAAGGAGGTACAATGACTAAACGGTAGAGTGGCAGCTCTAGGTCGCTTTATAGCAAAGTCATCAGAGAGGTCTCTCCCCTTCTTTAAATCATTGAGGGGGATGGAAAATTTTGAGTGGACGACCGAATGTTCATCGTCGTTCCAGCAACTCAAAGAGTACCTAACCTCTCTACCTTTGCTAAGTAGCCCGATCATGGGAGAAAGTTTGTTTGTTTATCTATCTGTCGAGGATCGAGCTGTAGCTGCAGTGTTGGTCAGAGAAGAAGGTGAGGTTCAGAAGCCTATTTATTATGTAAGCAAGGCGTTGTTCGACATCGAAGGAAGGTATTACAATGTGAAAAAGGTAGCCTAAGCCTTGGTAGTAGCGACCAGAAAATTGCGAGCTTATTTTTCAACTCACCCTATCATCGTGCTGACAAATGCACCTCTAAGGAAGATTTTGCACAAGCCGGAGAGTTCAGGTCGATTGCTCAACTGGTCCATTGAATTGACGGAGTTCGACATTGAGTATCAACCTCGAAAGGCCTTGAAAGCTCAAACTATGGCATACTTCTTGGTCGAGCTTACGTTCACCAAGAAAGAAATCAAAGAGAATACCCCAAAGGTATGTTTAAAGGGGAAGGAACCGTCAAGCCAACCCATAATAAGTTTGCGTGAAGATTGCTGGAAGGTCTATTCAAATGGATTTGCGACCAAAAACGTTAGTGGAGCTGGGATAGTTTTGATCGAACCTGAGATGGGTAAAATCTTTGAGGAGGCTTTGAGATTCAAATTTGAGGCTTCCAATAACCATGCAAAATATGAGGCCCTGATTGCAGCCATTGAATATGCAAAATGTTTTAGGGCAACCAAAGTCATTGCCTACCGTGACTCTCAGTTGATCGTCAACCAAGTCAAAGGAGAATATGAGGTACTCAATCCCGTTCTAGTCAAATACTGCGACCTAGTGAAAAGGTTGGTCCAGGATTTGGAATTCTGGGAGATTCAAAGAGTATGCCGTGAAGATAACGAGTTTGCCGACCTACTATCCAAATTGGCCACGTCAGACGAGCATCATGAAGAGCCAATCTTCTACTTAGAGCATCCAGCATACAAAAGTGTGCAGGTTCTATGCTCGGTTGACAGCTCTAAGTGTTGGATCGATGAAATGAGGGCCTACATAGAAACGGGAAAGCTAACTACTGACTAACAGAAAGCTAGAACAATCAAGAAGAAATCCCCAAGGTTTGTCATACACGGGGATGCATTATTGAGAAGGTCATTTACAAATCCATTACTAAGTTGTGTTCACCCTGAAGAAGTCACTCAGCTTCTACACGAAGTTCATTGTGGGGTATGTGGTGGACATCCAGGGGCCAGAACTTTGGCTAATAAATTGATTACTTTGGGTTACTATTGGCCTCACCTAAGAGAGGATGCTCGTGAGTTTGTTTAGAAATGTGACAGGTGCCAGAGATTTGCCGACCTACCAAAACTGCCTACAACCGAACAAACTCCTGTGGTCGCTACCTGGCCGTTCGATATGTGGGGGGTAGATTTGATCGAACCCTTCCCACCCTCCCTTGGAAACTATAAATATGTGATCGTAGCCATTGACTACTTCACTAGATGGATCGAAGCTAAACCCCTAGCCAGGATCACCGAAAAAAATGCCATCAACTTCATCCACGACTACATTAGGTGTCGTTTTGGGGTGCCTCGTGCAATTCAGCAATTGTATCAGACAATGGCCTACTATTTTCTGCAACATTCAAAGCATAAATGAATAGATTGGGAGTCCATCATTGGGAGTCGTCGTCGCATATCCTCAGGGTAATAGACAAGCGAAAGCAGCGAACAAACTAGTTTTGGCGACACTAAAGACGGGTTTAGTTGGTCGAGCTTGCAGCTGGTTGGACGAACTTCCCATCGCTCTTTGGGCAGTCCGCACAACCACCCGGGGGCCTATAGGAGAAACCCCATTCGCCTTACTTTTGGGTCAAAAGCCATGGCTCCTGCCGAACTACATGTTCCTACAGCTAGGGTGATCTTCTTTGATCATGATCAGAATGACTCTAATAGGTTGCTCGACCTAGACTTACTGGAAGAGAAATGGACTACAACTCAGCTCAGAATGGTAAACTATAAACAGAAAACCAAGGGCTACCATGACAAGAAGGTCAGGAAAAGGTCGTTCAGTGTGGGGGATTGCGTGCTGAGGAAGATAGAAGTAACTGGAAGGAAGGTCGAGCAGAATAAGTTATCCTCTAATTGGGAATGTCCTTATGTCGTCACTCGAATTATCAAAGAAGGAACCTATATGATTGGTCATCTAGGGGGTGACGAGCTGAAACATCCATGGCATGCTAGCCATATAATTAAGTATTATTTTCGAGCAATTTCTTGATGTAATCGTCCCACTTATTTAATAAAATGGAATGTTCTCTATCTACGAGTTGTGTTACTTCCATGCTTTATTCAGGTTCGACTCTTAGTCGATCTCAATGTTATTGTAAAACAGATTCGACTGAAGTCCTAAGTCGACCTCGTTCTTAAACAGGTCCGACTGAAAACATAAGTCAATCTTTTTCTTCAAATAGATTTGACTAAAAGTCCTAAGTTGACCTCGTTCTTAAACAGGTCCGACTGAAGTCTTAAGTCAATATCGTTATTCAAACAGATTCGACTAAAGTCCTAAGTCGGCCTTATTCTTAAACAGGTCCGACTGAAGACTTAAGTCAATCTCGTACTTCAAACAGATTCGACTAAAGTCCTAAGTCGACCTTGTTCTTAAACAGGTCCGACTGAAGACTTAAGTCAATCTCGTTCTTCAAACAGATTCGACTAAAGTCCTAAGTCGACCTTATTCTTAAACAGGTCCGACTGAAGACTTAAGTCAATCTTGTTCTTCAAACAGATTCGACTAAAGTCCTAAGTCAACCTCGTTCTTAAACAGGTCCAACTGAAGACTTAAGTCAATCTCGTTCTTCAAACAGATTCAACTAAAGTCCTAAGTCGACCTCGTTCTTAAACAAATCCGACTAAAGACTTAAGTCAATCTCGTTCTTCAAACAGATTCGACTAAAGTCCTAAGTCGACCTGGTTCTTAAACAGGTCCGACTGAAGACTTAAGTCAATCTCGTTCTTCCAACAGATTTAACTAAAGTCCTAAGTCAACCTCGTTCTTAAACAGGTACAACTGAAAACTTGAGTCAATCTTGTTCTTCAAACAGATTCGACTGAAGTTCTAAGTCGACCTCTTTCTTAAATAGGTCCGTCTGAAGACTTAAGTCAATCTCATTCTTCAAACAGGTTCGACTGAAGTCCTAAGTCGACCTCGTTCTTTAACGGGCCCGACCTAATACTTATGTCAATCTCATTTTTAAACAAGCTCGACTAAAACCTTGATCAGTTTCGTTGATTAGCCAATTGCTCTAACCAAGGCTTTGGCCGATCTCTTACTTAATATATTTCAACATAAAAACATGCATATGAATCAAAACAAAACGATTTGAGGAAAGTCAACTAGCATTAAAAAGCAAGTCCCCCAAAGCGGGCTAGAACTTGTGCAAGCAAAAGTATGTTAAACTGCCTCCCAAACAGGGCCAAGACAGTGATTACAAAAATAAAAAGAATGTATGAGACTTGTTCGTTACACTCACTAACTCTAAAACAAATGAACTAACTCTCTTGGTCGTCACCAACTGGAGCCTTTTCTTGCTCAAATTGGGGCTGCATTTGTTGATCGACCTCATCAAAAACTTGATCATGGGTGATATCTTCTTCATCCATCTCATTGGCTTCCTCAAGCTCCTGGAGAACGATATTAAAGTTGATCGGCTTGATGGGAGGAGCGACCCACGGTTCTACACCATCTTCTTCCTCTTGCTGCGCTATCACAACTAGATCATTATCATTATAGGGCACAAGTGGGTGACTAGCCCGAGCATCCATGTCGTACTGCTCCTCGGAGGCCCACTTGGCTGGCTGCTCAACAACCAGGTCGATGGAAGGATCTATGATGGCCCGCCGGGTCATATTCTAACGACCAACCATATAGAAAGCTTAAGCTAAGCTAAAAATAGCGTCATAGCATTCGTCACTATTCTTGAAGGCCTCCATTGCGGCCTTTCCAGCATCTTCCATAATAGCCTTCACTCTGGCCTGGGCCTCCTCCTCCCATTTGGCTCGAGCTGCCCTATGATCATTGCTTATTTTGATCATAAAGATGTTGCGATCTTGGAACATTTTACTTACCGTCGCAAGCTCGATCTCCACTTTCTCCTTCTCCAAACGGGCAGTGGCACACTTCGACCGCTCCTTCTCAAGTTTAGTTCTGGCAGCCTAGAGGTCGACCAAGGCCTCATCCTTGGCTTTCACTGCTTCATATTTAAAGAGCTTAAAATCATCGTATTCAAAATCCAAATCAATCAACTTCTCCCTCAGCTCAGTAACTTCATGGGACTTTCGAGCATATTGGCCGTTGCTATCTTCTCCCTTTCCTCAGCCGCCCTCCAGCTACTTTTTGCTTGCTCGACCAAAGCAAGAGACTGCATAAACAAAAAGAGAAGGATTAGATCGACTGACTATCACAATGAAGACCGACCTAAATATTTGATGACTGAAAGAAAACTGAAAGTTAAGAGCTCAAATACTACTACGGAATGTAGCAGGCCGAACCTGTCACTAAATTCTTTAATGGACAGTCCCTTCTCGATAAATTTTGCAATCAGATCTCTCTCTGCTGCCCACCTAACAATGACCTAGCCAAATCCCAGCTTAAGATATTGGCGGCACGAGCTGTCGATCCCAATTAGGGGAGGGACATCACTCAGCTTCTCCACCTGGATCTGCACAAACTCCTTGCTCGTAACCTGAGGAATTTAGGGAGGAAGATCGCTTGAGGAATCGCTCTTACCCTTGTCAACCCTTAACCTCTTCCTTGTAGATAGTGGGAGAGAATCATCATCATCTGGATCGATGATGCCGAGCTCGAGATCAACATAGTTGGTCAGGCAGCCCTTACCTGTTCTTGAAGCGGGCTGGAGCCCGATGCTCGTTCAGTTGGTGGGGTGACCTCTTCCTCAGCATTTACTGACTGAGCTTCAACCGTAGGTTCAATCGGCTCGATGGGTCTTGACCCATCAACTGGGACCATCCCTAACCCGGCCTTGGGGATCAAGGCATTTCTATATGCCGCTTCTTTCTCGCGACTTGCTCGGGCTCTCGCTTTTCTTCTTGTCAGTCATGCTCATGATAGGGTTCATGTCAGCTTCCTGTTGGGGGTTAAGAACTGCACGATCAAAAAGGAAGAACAATTAGTGTACAAATATGCAGGCAATAAAAGTTGACGAATAAAAAGAAGGCGAGTAAATACTTAACCGCCATAATGATTGAGGTTTTTGCAATGGTCGGGGGTCTTTTTACAGAAATGACACTGCGATTCAAATGTGTCTTTCTTATGGATAACCCAATCGGGGTACCTAATGCTACGAACTAATAGGGACTAAAGGAGCCAACATTCCATCCCCACCAAGCATCATACCAGTTGGAGGAAATAGTCTTTGCTCGACCCCAATGCAGACCAGTTCATGGTACTTCTGCGAGCTACCAGAGCCAACCTTTTATACAGCGTGCTACTCCAGTCGGGGACCCAATACTCCTCCTCCTTCAATAGTCGCGACTGAGCAGTGGGCAGAGGAAATTCCCAACCATTTTGGCTCTCAACAAGATCATGTTCGAGTTCCACCCTGAAACCTTGTCGGGTAAATTGATAAATAACTTGGGAGCCTTAGCCCGGGCCGGGGTACTAATTCCTAGGGATCTTTTGCCTACTACGACCTTGAAGAACCTTATAAATACATTCATACAAGGCTCATACCCAACAAACCTGCACACCGTAGGAAAGCAGACAAGGACCCTAACCGTATTGGCTCCTAGATGCATGAGAACAACATCCATACACTCTAAGAACTCACATATGAAGGGGTCGAGAGGGAGTCGTAGCCCGACCTCGAATTGACCATAGTAGAAGGCTACTTTGGATGAGCTTAGGGCCAAATGCGCCCATTCATGAGCCTTCCTCTGCTTATCAGTATAGTGAGTAAGACGGAACTCATCCCTGCTAATCTCTAAGAAGTTATGGAGAATGTCAATCCTCGATTTAGAACTCTTCCTTCCCACAGCTGGCTTGGGGGCCTCATACCCTCTTTCATTTCGACCTGAAACAACTGTTAAGAAAAATGCGTCCACAATATTGCCAGAGGAGGAGCTCGATGAGTCTTGAGTCGACATATCTACAAAAGAAGAGGAAACAGGGGAATCAGGACTAGAAGGGGTTTCATCGGAGCTATCTATGGGCGACCTAGATTGCCCTGGAAATTATATCCTATTTTTAAGGAAAGGTGGTTTATTTGATCCCCTAACGTAAAACATGATGAAGTGATCTATCAACTTATTAAAGAGACGAAAGCGGACAACCCTTTGATCGTCCACCTCTAAATCTCCTATACTATCTCTACCAGGGAGCTCTACGACTCTGTAACATAGACCCTAACTTTTCAAAATGGTATGAGATTCATCCCTACTCATCTCCTTCCATGGGCCCTCTTTACGAGTATAAACCCTAAGGTTTTGAGAGCAATAACCATAACTAACACCTCTCTCACAGCCGAAAGTCCTAGCCATGGCAGAATTGAAAGAAAAATCTGAAATCAAGCCTCAAAACAGAGGAATCGAAGGGTACCTTAGTTAATTTGGAGAGGAGGAAACGCTAGGATGGAATGAAAGCTCGATTATGCTGAGAAATCCCTTTGCCTTGCTGTTGTTATTGCTATGTATATTTGAGAGTTGGGGGTTGTAAAAATTGGAAAAAGGAAAAGGATTTTCCTTTTATACTTTATTCCAATCCTTACCTGAATTGAAAAGGGTGGAGGGAATAATGGTCCAATCTTCCCATAAATGCCAGCGTCGTTTCCCAAGGCAGTTGTCTAAGCGCCGTATCATCTAATCATTACGGCGCTCTAGCAGATCTGGCCGTCAAATAGGTCAATGGTCGAGATTAAGCCGCATCATCTCAGGCGACCATCCAACAGCTTCGACCATCTAATGACGTTCTACCTAAGGTTTCATCAAATTATTTCTAACTTCCTGGTCGACAAAGTCAACTCAAAAAGTTGGGGGCCACTAAACGGAATAAAAGTGATGGGCTAGGCCTAACATACGAAGTCCAGTTATTCGGGCGTTATCATCATGAGGACCGACCCATTTACTATAAGGCCCAAGACCCAGCAGTAAAGATCAGTCAACCTAGCTCATTGTCCGACCATCATTAGTCCCGGCCTAGCTTTGTCCGACATATGATCATCTCCTTATACAAATTTATATCTGGCTATAATGCAAAGTCAGGTCGACCATGACCTACTCGGGCGACCTCGTCCTACAGAGACGTAGTGCGACTAGAACTCTTTCCGTAACAGATTCCTACAAACACGGAGTCAGTTATGCCCACGATTCTCTCCACGAATTACAAGATTCAATGCAATCCCACTACAATTCTACTTCTTATCAAGGCTATAAATACCTTACAACATCCATCGTTTACAGGTAATGTCTTATTTGCTATTGTAATTACTTACGTGAATTCAATTTATAAGCTCATAACAAAACACCTTATCATCACGTCGGAGGGTCTTAGCCGGAGACCATCCTGGCTAGTCGTTTGTTCACTGTATCAGGTCAAACAAAGTTAGAGAATCAACCTAATTACTGGACGTAGGCTGATCAACATGTTCCTTGCAGCATCAATCACGAATAGTACCAAATCATGTAGAAGTTGTGTCGCATAACAAACTATCTTGATCATTATTAGTCATTTCTTAATATATCAGGCAAATCATAATCTGCCAAATAAATTAGATTTATTTACACTCTACAATAAATACAATTAAGCGTGCAAATCAATATTTGTTAACCTTTACCAAACAAGTCTACACATGATCGATGATGGCATTGGGTAGGGTACTATTACCCAATTATGAATTAAGTCATCAAAGTTTTTAGATTATAAATTATTTCTAGCTCATATAGCAAAAAAACAATTCTTAGGCTACTTACATTTCATCGGCACTGTTTCACTGTTGTACAAGTTGCATAAGATGACATTAATCATATATAATAATTCACTTTTGTTCTAAAAACTCAATCCTAAAATATAATCTCATTCAAACATGACGGGAAGGAAAATTCGTAAGTCTCGTAATCACGATCCGTGCATGAAAATGTTAAAATATTTCTTGATTGATTTTTGAACAAAAGAAAACAAGATAAAACTAATTTATCAAGTATGTTCAATTTTAAATAATTTCAGCGCTTCCAGAAAATTTTATGTGACTCATAGTCTCAATATTGTTTTTCATGCAAATATATTTGCTAAAATATCTCATAAAATGATATTTAAAACACATAAATATTTTGCATCATCAAAAAAATCTGAAAACAAATTAGATCAGTGTAATATCAGGCATTTAGTTATAATTTTTTTTCATGATTTTCTGATTATTTATTTTCAGTCTAACAAATTTTGCATAAAAATACATATAAAAATACAGAAAAACAGATTTCTGATCAACCAAAAAACAAGAAATATTTTATTACAATGAATAACATTATTCTAAATATAAATAAAATATTTCAGATTTTTTTGGACATTATATATATTTTTCTTGATTTTATCGTGAATAAATACTCAAATAATTCCAGACAATCTTTCTTATCATAAACAAATTATGAAAAAAAATTCAGTATGTTCAACAGCATATTATATATGCATTAAAAAATTCAAATTTTATGGGCATATTTATTTTTAATAAATTTATTACAAATTATTATAATTTTGAGAAAATATTAAAAATTACAAGAAACCTTTTGTCATTTGGTCAAAATCTCAATAGGCTGCCTGCCGGCCAACGGAGATTGTGACACAAGGTTGACACATGAGTGATGTCATCACCTCCAATTTGTAATGGCCTCCGGCTAGGGCTGTACAAAAAATTCGAGAAATCGGACCGGACCAGTAGAACCGGACTGGACCAGTAAAAACCGGACCGAAAAAATAGTATTGGTCCGGTCCTGGTTCCAAATTTTTATGGAACCGATTATTTGGTCCGGTCCTGATTTTGAAAAAAATATACGCGGTCCTGAATCGAAACCGGACCGAACCGAGAATATTATATATATATATATATATATATATATATATATTAACTTTTTTACCTTTTATAGGCATTTACCCCAATACGGCAATACACATACCCACTAACTATCCACCCGTCTCTCCAGCAAAACCAAAACCAAAACATCTGATGTTGCATAAGCATGTATACCAAAACACCTTATGTTCCTAGATCCTTGAGTTATTATAGTGTGATTAGTTATTATAGTGTGATTATAATGATTAAATGGTTCATAGCTCTCTTTTCCTCTGTTCATAATCGCCACAACTCCCCTCCTTTCGAGTTGTATTTATCTTTATTCATTTTGTTCATTTAGTAAAAGAAAGGTAATACTCTCTGCGTCCCAAAATGTCCAAAAAAAAATCATATTTACTCTAATTGTTGATTTTGTTCAACTATTTGGTTTTTAAATATGCTTGCTTGTAGATTTTGTTATTGTAAAAAATTATATTATATTGTAATTTGTAGAACCGGTGGAACCGGACCGGAACCGGACCATTGGAACCGGACCGATGGGACCGATCCTATAATGTAATGGTCTGGTCCTGGTCCTAAATTTTTACAGAACCGAAGTATTTGGTCCGGTCCTGGTTTTCTAAAATTTTGCCAAAAACCGGACCAACACGGACCGTGAACACCCCTACCTCCAGCAAACGTAATTCGCTAGACCTCTTTTGAGAAGCCATAACACCCTCAATTTAAGTCCAAATTACTGAATTCAAGGTTCTACGGAAAGATTTTACGGTGAACAGTATAAATCGAAATACAAATATGGGTTTGTTCGGGTCAGGCCCAAGTGGATTGGGCCATAAACATAATCCATTTAAATTACGATATGAGCATCTCGTACTTCCATCTCGACATCAATAAGATCGATCAAAGTTTACCAAGGCCCAACAAGCAAATATAAATGCTCAAACTATAAGGGCCGAGGAGGCCTCCCTCGTATGCCGAGATCATCTCCATAGAGGACGAGGTGCCCTCCTCGGCCTTGACGTTGCAACGGGCTCCCCATATTACTCATTTCCTCCCCGGCTCATCATGTACCGAGAGGTCATGAATGACGAGGAGAGAAAAGTTCGCACCTCGTCATATCTTTATATGACGAGGAGACAAAATCATTCATCTCCACATATCTTCATGTCGGCAAATCTTTATATTACGAGGAGACAAATTTATACATCTCGGCCTAACTGCACATGACGAGATAAGGAATTTACTCTCCTCGGCTTTTCGGCAAACAGACTTAACAATCCTAGTCAAGCATGGATTCAGCAGTTACAATATTATCAGAATTGTACCCACCCTACATCAATTCAAATCAAATGAGGACTCTCAAACAGATATAATCCCCCTAGGATTATACCTTATCTCTTTACAGTCCAAGTTCAACATGAATTCTGTCAATCTATCATTATAAATACAAGACATAATTTTCATATTCTGGTACGTGACTCTTGATATTCCGAAACTCTGTCAATTTAGTTTCTCTCACTACAAACCGTGAACTTATTCTCATGCCGGAGGGCCTTTGCCGGTGAAGCCCCGGCTTAGTTTACGTGTTTTGTCTTATTTTCAGGCTAAGCAATCGCCGGAGCAAACCATCGCTTGGATTTGGGTTGATTTGACGATTTTGGCATCTTCAATTGGTTCCATTGCCGGAAATCGATTCAAACACCCTTTGTTTGGCCTGGAAAAAGCTCGCTTAAAGCCATATTTTCAGCCGGATAATTCTCATTATTTGGTCGAAAATCACGGTCCTGTTTTGCCCTGTGTTGATCTTGGCCGGAATCTGCAAGTCTTCGCCGGAGAAATCGTTTTTGGCCGGAAATTTGGTATTCCTTACAATCGCAATTGAATTCCGTTTGTGGCGAATAAGATTCGGTGCACGTTTGAACTGGAAGTTGTGATTTTGGCCGAAAGTCTCGGTTTGCCGAAAAATTTGTCCGCCTAATAATTTGTGCCGTAAGCAATTCTAATTTTAATGGCAGACGGAAACTTTGCAAGTGTTACCAATGACGAGGAGAGGACTCACGAGAACGAGATCCCTCCTACCAACGAGGTGCTTCCTCCTCCTCCACCTCAGCTCGAAGGGTCACCTCCCCTCGGCATGACTCTCCGTTCAATGGGACAGCCAGCTGCCGAGGGGGCAGGTACAAGCCTTGCTCCTCCTCCCCGTCTACGAGGAAAGAGAGCTCCTAGTAGGCCGACGATGAGGAAAGCTAGCATTGGACGGACTGAGAAAATTCAGCCCGTCAACCGACGTACCATCTTACACAATCAAATGGAGACATTGCAGCGAATTTACGAGACTCAAGCTGCTTTATTACAACTGGATCCAGAAAATTCAATGGATGAGTTTATTAGGCCTTCGAGGTCGGGCAATTCTTGTGGAAGGGAAACTCAGGGTGATGGACGAGATAGCCAGAGGAGTCCTCCTCGTGGCCGAGATCCTCCTCCCCGTGAGCCTGCTGTACCACCTAAGCAGAGCCTCCGAGATGCTCCCCGTCCTCGGCCTAATAACTTTGAAATCGAGAAGGAGGTGGTGGACTTGAGGAGCCACTTAAATTCGAAGGAGCAGGAGGTTAATGTTTTTCCCTGTGTTGATCTTGGCCGGAATCTGCAAGTCTTCGCCGGAGAAATCGTTTTTGGCCGGAAATTTGGTAGTCCTTACAATCGCAATTGAATTCCGTTTGTGGCGAATAAGATTCGGTGCACGTTTGAACTGGAAGTTGTGATTTTGGCCGAAAGTCTCGGTTTGCCAAAAAATTTGTCCGCCTAATAATTTGTGCCGTAAGCAATTCTAATTTTAATGGCAGACGGAAACTTTGCAAGTGTTACCAATGATGAGGAGAGGACTCACGAGAACGAGATCCCTCCTACCAACGAGGTGCTTCCTCCTCCTCCACCTCAGCTCGAAGGGCTACCTCCCCTCGGCATGACTCTCCGTTCAATGGGACAGCCAGCTGCCGAGGGGGCAGGTACAAGCCTTGCCCCTCCTCGCCGTCTACGAGGAAAGAGAGCTCCTAGTAGGCCGACGATGAGGAAAGCTAGCATTGGACGGACTGAGAACATTCAGCCCGTCGACCGACGTACCATCTTACACAAGCAAATGGAGACATTGCAACGAATTTACGAGACTCAAGCTGCTTTATTACAACTGGATCCAGAAAATTCAATGGATGAGTTTATTAAGCCTTCGAGGTCGGGCAATTCTTTTGGAAGGGAAACTCAGGGTGATGGACGAGATAGCCAGAGGAGTCCTCCTCGTGGCTGAGATCCTCCTCCCCGTGAGCCTGCTGTACCACCTAAGCAGACCCTCCGAGATGCTCCCCGTCCTCGGCCTAATAACTTAGAAATCGAGAAGGAGGTGGTGGACTTGAGGAGCCACTTAAATTCGAAGGAGCAGGAGGTTAACTCTAAAGACTTGCGAGAAAGGCTCAGTCTGGCTAGACGTTTATCCCCCTCCTCATCTCAGCGTGACATCTCATCACGACCATCGTTCTCGGCACATATCACCTCATCATCCTCGTCGTGACTCACCTCGACCACGGCACTTTATAAGGCCAAGGAGTCCACGACCTTATAGAATATTCCTCGGCCACTAAGAGGGAGAGTTGAGGAGGGATAAGGTACCCTCCAGACGAGGAGATAGCCACCGTGATGAAGAACAGCACAGTAGGGTAAATGGTCGCCCAGCAGAAAGGTCCCATCGCAGTTCCCACCGAAGCACTCACTCTAGCACTGAGAAGGGAATTGAAGCTAAAGAATGGCAACTCTTAAAAAAGAGACTTGGTGACATGGAGATGGGAAAGAAGGTTGATGGAGACGACGATGACTGGTCCACTCGTCCGTTCTCCCAGAGGATAACTGATGCACCACCTAATCCTCACTTTAAGGTCCCAAATTTTGATAAATACAACGGAACCACTGACGCCAAGGACCACGTGCAAAGCTTTGAGTCTACTATGAACCTCCTCACGAAGGCCGATGACAAGCTCTGTAAAGCTTTCGTGAGCACCTTCTCCTGAGCAGATCTGGCCTGGTTTCGTGAGCTTAAAAAAGGTTGCATCGATAGCTGGAGAGTCATGAGAAGGATGTTCCTAGACCACTTTGCCATGGCAGGGAGGAGGAAAAAGAGATTGACTAACCTTGCTAACATCGAGCAAGGGAAGAATGAAATCAACCAGAGTTATTATAACCGATTCCGAACCATGGCAGAACAGGTGGAAGAAAGCCTCACAGATAGGGAGGTAATTGTTTGCTTCAACTCTGGACTAAGATCTGGACCACTCATCTATGAACTCTCCACCAGAGAGCCAAAGTCCAATGCAGATTTGGTCAACGTGGCTTATGCCATCGCCACGGCGGAAGAAAAAAGCAAGAAAAAGTCTGATAAAACAGAGACTGAAGAAAATGCAAGCCGTCCTTCCTCCAACGAAAACGGGCAAAAACAGGATGCGGGGAACTGAGAAAAGTGAGACCTTCACTCCTCTTACCAAGCCAATCTATGAAATTATGCAATTGGTGAATCTTCCAAACCCCCGTCCACTCAGTGACCAAACAAAGCACCCACGTGACCCGCCAAGCACTGTGATTTCCACAAAGACTATGGTCACAACACTGAGAACTGTTTTGCCCTTAAGAAGATGATCCAGAAATGGGTGGATGAAGGCAAGCTAGATCGCTATGTCCTAAAGAAGGATGGCAAGCGAAAAAGGCGGGAAGCCAGCGAAGACAAGGATACCGATGAAGACGACAGGCCTCCTAGGGTAAAGCTCCATTAACTTCTCCTATACACAGTTATGTCCGTCTTAAATATAGCCCCTAGTCTCGTCATATGGCCAGAACTCGGGGGCCAGCCATGACTGGAGATAAGGAGAGCTGCGGGACATAGATGAATTAGTGAAAGTGAGACAGTCAATGAAATTCAAATTCAAATTTTAGCAAGGATAGAGTACTTCCATTAAATCTAGTTTATTCCATTTTTATGTAATAGATTAGTCAGTTTTACTTTTCTAGCAAGGTAGTATTGCATTTAATACCATCAAGTTCAATTTATGAAATTTTTTTCTTCAATATGCAAGTCAACTACCATGGGAACCATCTACGACCTATGTACGAGTCATCTTCCTCGTCATAGAAAGACGAAAAAGAAGTAAGCCCAACGCCTCTAACGGCTAACGCGGCAAAAACATCTACGACCTATGTACGAGTCATCTTCCTCGTCATAGAAAGATGAAAAAGAAGTAAGCCCAATGCCTCTACGGCTAACGCGACAAAAAAAATCTATGACCTATGTACAAGTCATCTTCCTCGTCATAGAAATATGAAAAAGAAGCAAGCCCAACGCCCAACGGCTAACGCGGCAAAAACATCTACGACCTATGTACGAGTCATCTTCCTCGTCATAGAGAGATGAAAAAGAAGTGAGCCCAACGCCTCTACGGCTAACGCGGCAAAACCATCCATGACCTATGTACGAGTCATCTCTCCTCGTCATAGATAGATGAAAAAGAAGAAAGCCCTACGTCTTGATGAGGAAACCCCTCAGCGTTAACAACTAAAGTGGCACGTTGGTCAAAACCAAGGAATCTTCCTCGACCTAATGACTTAAGTCGAGCAAAAATATCAAACATCTAGAACTGAGCTAGCCTCCTCGGTCGTCAATATCTAAGGGATGAGGAGTCTTTCCCCGGCTCCCTTAAATCTCACATACTTAGACGGGTGTACGAGATATTTCGACTATTTATACAAACCGGGCAGACGACATAGAAAGGGACAATTCATTAAATATTCAAGAGTGAATTACAAGAATCCCCTATTCTATTACATCAAAATGCGAAAAGCATGAAGATCCTATACACTTGGCCCATCAAAAGGCTTATCCAAAAAGTCCTCAGTCTCGGCATCAATGGTCGGCTGAATGACTTGCTCGGCTTGAACACTGACTCGAGCTTCCTCGTCATTTTGCTCCCTAGCACCAGTCTTTTTGGCCTCCGCCTCCATCTCGTCCTCATCTTCTATCCTTTCTATTACGGCATTGATGTTGTCAGGATCGACAGACGGAGGAATCCAAGCTTCTTTGTCGGCCTTAGCATCCATCCTGGCCATGATGCCCAGGTCATACTCAGAAAATAAGGAACGACGTGGTGAAGAGCCCTAGCAGCTTCATCATACGCATCCTGGCATATTAGCCGAGCGATAGCCTCTAAGTCCAGACCGTGGGAAGTATCCACCAGGAGCTGAGGAACGAGGTGCAAATAGACATCTTGGAACATAGTGCCTATCTTTTCATTAACAGCCTCTTTGAAGGTCGGGTTGGCCTTGAACCGGGCAACGACCTCCTCTTCTTTAGAGGGAATGACGGCCTCCAGCTCTCGGCATTTGGCCTCAGTCACCTCGGCTCTCTTCAGGACCTCAGCTTGGAGCTTTTCTTACTCAGCAATCTTGGCATCTTTTAGCCGAAGGGCTTCCTCGGCTCTCAGGCTGGGTTTCTCGGCCCTCTGCACCTCGTCCTCGACCTTGGCCTTGGCCGCGTCAAGCTCGGCATCCTTGGTCTTTAGCAACTCGGCGGCTGCAGCCATATCGGCCTCTCCTCTCTTCATGCTGGCCTTGAGCTCAGTTATATGCCTATCCATTGTCTTCCCATAGATGGATTGATGAGCCACCAGAGTAGCCCACTGTAACCAAGAAATGAAGGACATTAACCAAACATTAAGTACAAGATACTAAAGAGACATAACGAGATAATCACCTCAGAGATCATCAGACCCTGCCTAGTAACCATGTGCTCGTTACTATGCTTGGCCTTCACCAGACTCTCGAGAAGATCCTCGTCCATGGCCCGGTAGATTACAGCACGGCCCAGCCTGACATGAGCTCCCTCCCTAGCTAACATGTTCAAACCCCAGAGAGGAGTTGGTTGGGGGATAAGTTGGCGAGCTAGAAGCTCGGCCTCCGGATATGATGTAATGGCTTCAAGATCGATTGACCGAGAAGAGGAGGCAGTAGCAGGCTTCTTTGCAGGGGGCCCCTCAACAGAACCAGATTGGGGCCTCTTTTGGCCCGAGTTCCTTTGAACGAGATCCGTTTCCTCGGCAGGAGGAACGTCTGCTTCCATTTCAGTTCCAGCAGCTCCAACATGGGGGCTATGCCCCTCGGTTATTGGTTGACTACCTCAGCCTCCCAAGGTCTCCTCCTCGACCTCGACAGCCTCCCCTATTAGCTTGAGGAGAAGGGGTTGATCACCTTTGGTTGACAGAAGGAGTTGACGAGAAGTAGCCTCGTTCTTCCTCTGAGTAAGGGTAGAGGTCTTGGCCAATTGCCTTCTCATCTTGATTAGTTCCTTGGCACTAACGTATTCAAGAGAGGCCATCTTGGCTTCTTGTTCAGGGGTTAAATTTGCAATCACGAGGAAGAGATAGTCAAGTTACGACTTGAGAAAAACAACAAAAGAGATTTACAAGTAACAAATATGAGGAGGGAGCAATTACATCCTACGACGTCCGCATCTCTTAGACATTGATCAACGGGTTTAATCTTGCAACGAGCACACTCAGAGTGGAAGACCAAGCCGGGATGTACCTTCTAGTCATTAAATCGTCTCCCCTTATTAACAGGGACGAGAGGCACAACACCTTCCCTCGGTCCTGGCATTAATCCGGCCTGGACATAATATCGGTCATCCGCTTCCAAAGCTGACCATTCGAGAAGCCCAACCTTGGCAAACTCTGTAAGGCGACGTGTTAGGTCTTTGGACTAGTCAGCTCGCACCACTTGCTTAGCAACAGCAAGCGTATTAGAAAGAGAGGGGAACTCCCAGCCTTGTCGGCTCTCTACCCTAATGGCATGATTATCCTAGCCGGTCACTTTACTGGACGTTGGAAGGATGATCTTGGGTTTATGGGATTCACTCCTTATCACAACAAGCTTAGTTTCTTTCATGTAACTGATATTGAAGAAGTGACAAAAGGCAGCTTGGGTAGGTTCGAAACCTAAGCTACGATATAAGATGATAAAACTGACAAGGACCCTAGTCCCGTTAGCTCCCAGCATAGCCGGGACGGCTCTCATGTCCCCCAAAAATTCATTTATGAAGGGATCAATAGGGAGACGAAGTCCCTACTGGAATTTCTTAAAGTAGAAGTGAATGTGGTTGTCGTTATAATAGAACGCCTCCCTATCTTTGTCAGTTTCAAAGGTTGGACGGCCGACATATGTTAACCTATACTCATTCATGTCCACCCCTTACTTTGATTATAGGGCCTCCAGCATGGGATCCCCGGCCCTTGGATGAGCAACTCCACCTCGGCCTCCTCTACCTCGGCCACCTCTCCCCCGTCCTCGTCCTTCTACCTACTCTCCCTCAATGAAGGCATCCACAATCTTGGTGGTCGTGGAGGTTGCACTCCCTCTTCCCGTCATATCTGCAAGAAGCCAAGGAAGAAGGATCAGTTAAAGCGTCCAAGGCTTATGTCAAGACGGGGAAGAGGAATGTCCCTCCTCGTCATTTACAATAAGGCCGAGGAGGGAGCCTTGCCACTCGAATGAAGACGATCAAGATGATCCGACAGCGGGTAGAACAAATTGATATGTTCAATCATCTCGGCTCAGCACTCAAACAAAACTATAGTAACCCTATCTATCCTCGTCTTGTTCGGATACTGAATGTACATTCTCGTACGTCCATACTTCGTCAACATTTCTCCTATTTCTATCAAGTTCACCAGCAACCATGGTCCTCTCTCTCTGCGATAAACCCTTAGGTTACATTTGTGATATCCATAGAAGAATCGAGGGGAATGGTCCCAAGAACGAGCTATTTTCTAAAAGGGAACGAAGGATCAATTGGGAGTTCAAACAAATATTCAAGAAAATCAAAACTTCAAGAAGCTTCAAGGGTCAATAATGGCGGACCAATATCCTACCAAAACCTTGGAAATTGTAAAATCAAGTACAAAAAACGGTAAAAGGGAAGAAATGTGTACATGTTTATGTTGGAAACGGTCGGAATCAAGCAATGGAATCCACTACGCCGGAAAGATCGAAGTCGCCGGTGATTCTGGGTTTCGAAAGTGCAAGAACACAACGGTGGTTTTCGAAGCTCCTTGGTTTCGCTCTCAAATTGGGGTTGATAAAAGTATGAATTGAAAAAGATAATTGTTTTTATACTCAGTAAACCGGGTCAAACTCGAAAGGAAAATGGGTCCATGTGTTTGGCGCCCCCAACATTTAATGCGTGTGCCTATTTCCAAGGCATGTCAGAGCTTCGTGGGACGTACCCATCATGTTACTATTAATCGACGGGTAATGAAATGATGCCAAGATTAAAGCGACGCATACAAGGGGCAACTTGTTTGTATTCTCATAAGTCGAGGACGAGATCACTTTCTCCTCGTCCTAAGCCGAGCTAGAAATTCGAGGGCCACTGAACAGTATAAATCGAGATACGAACATGGGCTTGTCCGGGTCGGGCCCAAGTGGCTTGGGCCATAAACATAATCCATCTCAAATTACGACATAGGCATCTCGTACATCCATCTCGGCATCAACAAGGTCGACCAAAGTTTAACAAGGCCCAACAAGCACATATAAATGCTCAAACTATAAGAGCAAAGGAGACCTCCCTCGTATGCCGAGATCATCTCCATAGAGGACGAGGTGCCCTCCTCGGCCTTAATGTTGTCAACAGGATCCCCATATTACTCATTTCCTCCCCGGCTCATCATGTACCGAGAGGTCATGAATGACGAGGAGAGAAAAGTTGTGAGGACCCCGACCCGGAA
Source organism: Adenophora triphylla var. japonica (assembly GCA_022495995.1). Lineage (NCBI taxonomy): Eukaryota > Viridiplantae > Streptophyta > Magnoliopsida > Asterales > Campanulaceae > Adenophora > Adenophora triphylla. The sequence goes on from JAFEMH010000005.1 coordinate 1,246,507, forward strand.
CCTACACGTGTCCCGTGTTGGAGCGTCCTCAAACTAACCCAAATTTACTAAACTTTTAAAACTTGGATTTAACTTTCACATATAAACATCATTAAAATTTGTCATTTCAAAATAACTCCACTCCTCTCCACTTTGGAGGAGGAGTTGACCAACTTTGAAAACATTCACCTGTTTAGTTACAAAAGATATTGGTTTTAACGTAGAAATGTAAAGTTTATAATTACAAACTCCATAAAGGATTTATAACAAAATATAATTTCTACGCCAACCTAACGTACCCCGACAATACCCCAAAAGCTCACTGCCAAACTCCTTTCTGCCCTTACTTGGCCGGTCCTCCTGTCTCGGGATCTAAAAACATTAAAGGGAGAGGGGTGAGAATAAATCTCAGCAAGCTATTATGAATGCAGCAATATGCCATATAAATGCAACACATAAACAGTTGCACATAACACATTGGAAAAGCGGTAAACACATTCCATTACCTTGGTTTACCTTTTCTCGTCTGAACAGTAGTCGTACAACATTGGGTATAATAATACTCCAATCTTACAGTGAGCTGCTTAAGCAATACTCACATCTTATAAGACCCATTTTTCAGGGAACCAAATAAGATAATAGCAACTCTGTAAGGCTTTTGGCTCAATACAGATGCTATACCCCGACCTGTGGCCACAGGAGGGGACGGTCACAGATATAACATAATCCGATCACATTAGGTCACACTTCCATAATTGATCGTATTATGTTATACCCCCAACATCAGCTGATTAACAAATATCAAGCACATAATAGTTACTTGAAGCATAATCCACAAAAAGGGATAACAATATAGCAACATGGTAAAATATACTCATGTCCAACCAATATCATAGTGCCACATTTGATCAACACACTATGCATAATATAAACAATGTATATGAACTCAATGTAAGGCAAATAAGTATCATCAATCCATCCTACAAGGTCATTATACAATAATACAAGGCCTCTATGAAGGTTCAAGCTCAATTTACCAAGTGGGAGTCACAATCTATAAGTGACCAAACAAGATTGCTAAACAGATTCTGGTTCAGATCCAAAGTTAAGTTCCTGGGGTCTTGGGCGACCGCCCATACCTCTTGGGCGACCACCCAAGAGGGTTTTCAAAGGGACCTAGGTTTCTGCTAAGGTGGGCGACCGCACACCATAACATGGGCGACCGCTCAAGAAGCTTTCCTAAGGAGCCAAGGTTTCTGCCCTCATGGGCGACCGCACAACTCCTCTTGGGCGACCGCCCAAGAGAATTTCCAAAGCACACTAGTTTCTGGCCGCATGGGCGGCCGCTCATGCCCCCTTGGGCGACCGCCCAAGTGCCTTTTCCAGCAAATTCCCAGATTTCCTAAATTCCTCTCTTGCCATTTTTCTTTTCCTTTGCAATATCCTTTTTACTTATGAACACCAAGAAATTTCTAGCTCTACAAGGATCATCATAAACCAAGTAAACTCCTAACAATGTAAACCTAATTCATTCATCCCTAAATCTTCCACCCATTTCACACTCTCTAATTCAACTACTATGAACATTTAAATCATCCTATTTCATTTACCAATCACCCAACTCCTACAAGGTTTCCAAAGCATGAACAACCATCAATATAACAAGAACAACATTTATAGTTTATGAACATTTATAGGAAGGGAAGTCATAACAACTCACCTTAGCCAATACAAGATGAAATGAAGCTTTTCTAGGCTTGATCAACTCCTTGAGATGAACTACTCACAAAAGGACACTTGGATTTAAAAATGGACAAGAAATGATCTTGGTAGGAGTTTAAGAAATGGAGGCTTTTACAATTGTTCTTTCCATGGAGAAATGTAAGAGTGAAATGAGAAGGAGGAAGGAGGTGAATAGGGGAAGTATGGGAAAAGGAAAGGGAGAGCATGGGAGGTATGGTGTGAGTTGACTATTGAGGGGAAGGAGAGTGAATTAGGGAGGATGGTCCCCTCCCCACCTCAACCTATTTTCCAAGGCTTTCACCAATTAATTTAACCCTTTATCCCAATTGTTTATTTTACCCATTTTAACCTCCTCTTATTCTTTATCTATTTTCTATTTTTATTTTTTTCCTAGAACATTATTTTATTTCCCCATCACATTATCCTAATATAAGGAATCAAGTATATAATAATGAACACATAATATTAGCAATAATATTAAAAGCATATAATATAATATTTAAAATTAGTGCCTAGGGTTAGGGTCGTTACACTCACTCCCCCTTAAAGAAAATTCGTCCCGAATTTTAAAAAGACTTACTTGGATGTTCAAACAACCAAGGGTATTTTGCTCTCATCTCCGACTCTAGCTCCCACGTCGCTTCCTCAACGGTGTGATTCTTCCAAAGGACCTTCACTATAGGGATACTCTTAGTTCTCAACTCCTTAACTTGGAATTCTAAGACTCTTAAGGGCTCTTCAACATAAGACATGTCTGCTTGGACATCATCGGGGGGAGAACTCAAGATATGGGAAGGATCATGGCAATACTTCCTCAACATAGAAACATGGAAAACATCATGGAGTAAAGAAAGAGACGGAGGTAATGCCAACCGGTAAGCCAAATCTCCAATCTTCTCTAAAATCTCAAACGGACCAACGAACCTCGGAGCCAATTTACCCTTATTACCAAACCTTTTGATTCCCGTCCTCGGAGAGACCTTCAAGAACACAAAGTTACCAACCTCAAAAGATAAATCCCGTCTTCTATTGTCGGCGTAGCTTTTCTGTCTATTCTGAGCCGTCTTCAATCTATCCTGAATCACCTTGATCTTCTCCGTAGAATCTCTAACCAAATTCGGGCCCCAAAGTCTCGCTTCACCAACCTTGTCCCAACACATCGGAGATCGACACTTCCTACCATACAACGCTTCATACGGAGCCATCTCAATGCTAGACTGATAACTGTTGTTGTAGGCAAACTCCACTAAAGGTAGATGATCCTCCCAAGACAATTGGAATTCCATCACACAAGCCCGTAACATATCCTCAAGTATCTGAATAGTTCTCTCGGACTGACCGTCGGTTTGAGGATGAAACGCCGTACTGAAACACAAATTAGAACCCAAGGCTTCATGCAATGCTCTCCAAAATCTAAATGTAAACCTCGGATCTCTGTCGGAAACAATACTAACCGGAACCCCGTGAAGTCTCACAATCTCCTTCATATATAACTGAGCTAACTTTTCTAACAAAAACTTGGTTGATACCGGAAGAAAATGAGCCGACTTCGTTAATCGATCCACAATAACCCAAATAGCATCCATTTTCTTCGCGGTAAGAGGCAAACCTGAAACGAAATCCATCGAGATCCCTTCCCATTTCCATTCCGGAATATCCAATGGTTGAAGTAGTCCCGCCGGTCTCTGATGTTCGGCCTTAATCCGTTGACAAGTCAAACATTTAGAAACATAATCCGCAATTTCCCTCTTCATACCATTCCACCAATAACCACGCTTCAAGTCTTGATACATTTTGGTACTACCCGGATGAATTGCAAACATGGACTTATGGCCATCCTCTAAAACACGCCTCTTGATTTCCGGCGATGAAGGAACGCAAATTCTCCCTTGGAAAGTTAAAATCCCATCTCTATTCAACGCAAATTCCCCGGCTTTCCCATCTTGCACTTGATCTAAAATTTTCTTCAACTCCGGATCACCTTGTTGAGCTTCCTTCAAATCTCCATACAATGTAGGAACGGCTCGAACATTCGCAATGATTACCTCACTCTTCAATTCTCGGGAACTCAAAGCTGTCACATACGCCTTTCGGCTAATCGCATCCGCCACTACATTGGCCTTCCCCGGATGATAAGAAATTATACAATCAAAATCCTTCAAGAACTCAAGCCATCTCCTTTGTCGGTTATTCAACTCCTTTTGGGTAAATAAGTACTTCAAACTTTTATGGTCGGTAAAAATCTCAAACTTCGCCCCATAAAGGTAATGCTTCCATTTATGCAACGCAAATACAATCGCCGCCAATTCCATATCATGAGTAGGGTAATTCTGTTCCGCCGGTGATAACTTCCTAGAGGCATACGCAATAACTTTCCCATTTTGCATGAGGACACATCCCAAACCCGCCTTCGAGGCATCACTATAGATTACAAAATTCTCACAACCATCCGGAAGGGTAAGAACAGGAGCCGTCGTCAACCTCTTCTTCAACTCATTAAAACTTTCTTCACATTTAGAATCCCATACGAATGATACATCTTTCCGAGTCAACCTAGTCAATGGAGTCGCAATCCGAGAAAACCCCTCAATAAACCTTCGGTAATACCCCGCCAAACCAAGGAAACTACGAACCTCAGTCACAGTCGAAGGTTGCTTCCAATTAACCACGGCTTCAATCTTTGAAGGGTCCACGGAAATTCCCGAACTCGACACAACATGCCCCAAGAAAGAAACCTGCTCAAGCCAAAACTCACACTTGCTGAACTTGGCGTACAACTGCTTCTCACGAAGAACTGACAAGACAATCCTCAAATGATTTTCATGCTCCTCTCGGGACATAGAATACACGAGGATATCATCTATGAACACCACCACAAAACTATCAAGGTAAGGCTTGAAGACACGGTTCATCATATCCATAAACACGGCTGGAGCATTAGTCAACCCGAACGGCATCACAACAAACTCATAATGACCATATCTAGTTCGGAAAGCTGTTTTGGCAATATCATCCGGCCTAATCTTCAACTGATGGTATCCGCTTCTCAAATCATGTTTTGAGTAGATAACGAAACCTTGGAGTTGGTCAAATAAATCATCTATGTGCGGAAGGGGATACTTATTCTTTATGGTGGCTTGGTTCAACAAACGATAATCTATACATAATCGTAAGGTACCATCCTTCTTCCTAACAAACAGAACCGGTGCTCCCCATGTGATGATGTGTGATGTATCCGAAAATTTTCCCATTTTTGTTTGAAAAAATCAACGAAACGGAGTCGCCACGCCATTTTAATTTTGAGGGCCAAAACTTTGAAAAAAACCCGAGATCAGAGATTTAGGTTCGGAGGTCATGTTACACGCCGGGAAGGACGTTAGTGTGCACCCGGAATGCCTCGTAAAACGAGTCTTCCAAGCTGAAAATCATTTGTGTGTGTGTGTGTGTGTGTGTGTTTTGGCCAAAATACTTTGAAACTCAGAAAAGTAAAAATTGGGATATCTTTTTAAGACTTTAAACTGATCCCATGATTTTTTGGAAGATTTTTGGATTGAGATTTGGTACTCAAAAGACCTTTTGAAGTTGAGAGCCATTTCTGCCAGAATGAAAAAGGCAGTGGACCTTTGATTTTGAAAGGGATTCAAGGGTCTTAAAACTTCATAATATGGATAAACTCAGAGAATGAAAGTTGTTCTAGACACCTTAAATAAGATTTTTTCGAAGGAATTTTCCATTTTGGAGAAGATTTGAGGGGTCAAAACCTTCTGGAAACCTCAGATATGAGATCTGGATTCCCAGAAGCTGATGAACTAGCCTCTGAAAGAAAATTTGAAAAGAGGAGTTTTACTCACCCAAAAAATAAAGTAAAAATATGTCTGGAAAGCTCTGGATGTTGGCTACAAAAAGTGTTTTGTAGTAAACACCAAATTCTAAGTTCATCTGTGTCCAAAAATTAAAATAATGGACTGAGGTCTGGGAAAATTGCTACTGGACAGCAACTTCCCAAGAAGGAGAATATGATTTTAAAGGGGGTTTTGCATCCATGCTTGTCCCCTTTTCCCTAGTTTTTGGTTAGTGATCACTAGACATTTTAGTGGTGAATCAACTATACCAAACCATCCTTGGGGTACATTAGGACTAAGCATTTCATTTGCTTGGGAAGGGGATTTTTATCCTTTGAAAATGAGATTTTATGCTTGAAAATGGTTTTTAGGGTTTTGAAAATGAGTTTTCTTTGCAAGAAAGTAAGAGAACTTGAAAATAATCTTGATCTTTGTAGAAGATCATCCATGGAGATGGTCTTCCATGGTGATCTTCTTAGATCTAGAGCAAGAAGATGAAAGAACTACATTTTGTAGTTTGCAAATGCATGCATGGTTGAGATTTAGGGTTAGGAGAAGGAGGGTTTACCAATCTTCCTTGTGTTCTTGAGTGTTTGGCTTGTATGTATGAGTGTTTAGGGCTTTAATATGAGAGTGAGTGGATGAGTATGAATTGGGAAAGATTGGAGAGAAAATGGTGACAATTCAAGTGAATTCTCACTGTTTTCTCTCTATATTTCGCCGAGGTTCGGTGCAAAATGTGTTGTGGCTCCTTATTTTTGTGATTTGGAGGGCTCAATTTATAGCCCTCCTGAGATGACAAACTCATCCGCGCGGATGGGAACCCTCGGCGTGCCTTTGTTCATTAAATGCGGCTCCGGCTTTGGACAAGAGGAATATTTCTTTTTGAAATTCAAATTAAGCCAGTTTATGTTTCCAGCATTTCTATTTATGGTTTTCTTCTTTTGTTTTTCTTTTTGAGATTCTTTTTTAAGGTTTAACCTTAAATAACAATGCCCATTTTACCCTCACTTTGTTAGAAAAGTTAGGATTGTTAGAAATTGTTAGAAATGTTATAACTTTCGTTAATTTTCTAACGAAAATTCTAACAAGCTCAAATTGGAGCACTTACAGTAGCCCCTCGGCGACGGCGCTTTCGAAGGAAGCGGGGTCGTCGATAAGAGTAAGGCTCCATATTTGGCAGGATGATCGAGTGATCGGGTGGCTGAACCTAGCGATAGGCTACCTACGTATCCCGAATGGGAATCAAGCCAGTCGTAGTTCGGGTCTTCGACCCTGGAGATGATGGCGTTTTAGGTGCCTCGAACCTGATGAGCGAGTTCTACGGTCGTTTCTTTGGAAAGAAACTCTGCTGGGGATAAGAGATGACCATTTTCGGTCTGATGGGTATCCGCTCTGCTGGGGATAGGGATGACCATTTTCGGTCTCTGCTGGGGATGATTGCGATTTATCGCTTTCTAGTGATAGCGTCTTAGGTGCCTCGAACCTTGAAGATGGCGTTTTAGGTGCCTTGAACCTTGGAGATGGCGTTTTTAGGTGCCTCGGACCTTGATGATGGCGTTTTAGGTGCCTCGAACCTTGAAGATGGCTTTTTAGGTGCCTCGGACCTTGAAGATGGCTTTTTAGGTGCCTCGGACCTTGATGATGGCATTTTTTAGGTGCCCCGGGCCTTGATGATGGCGTTTTAGGTGCCTCGAACCTTGATGATGGCGTTTTAGGTGCCTCGAACCTTGATGATGATGGCTTTTTAGGTGCCTCGGACCTTAATTTGAAATAGCCTTTCGGTGGACTTCGTCTGCTGCCGAAGGAGAGGGTGACCGTTTTGGTCGAGGGGCTGGACCTAATGATAGGCTTCCTACGTATCCCTAGTGGGAATCAAGCCCTTTCGTAGTTCGAAATCTGCTCGAGATTCCGTTGGCTTTTTGGGATTCCGTTAACTTTGCTGGGGATTTTGTTAGCCTCTCTGGGGAAAATCAGACGTATTCGTCGGGAAAATCGGTCTTACGTTTTACTGCCGGGGAATAATCTTGATGAAAGATACGGGATCCCGTTTCTTTCTCGGGGAGATCAGTCTTACGTTTTACTGCCGGAGATGATTTTGATGAAAGATACGGGATCTCGTTATCTTTCTCGGGGAAATCGGTCTTACGTTTGACTGCCGAGGAAGATTTTGATGAAAGATACGAGATCTCGTTATCTTTCTCGAGGCACTCGGTCTTACGTTTCTTTGCTTAGGGAATGATTTTGATGAAAGATACGGGATCCGTTATCTTTCTCGGGGCACTCGGTCTTACGTTTTACTGCCGGGAAAGATTTTGATGAAAGATACGGGATCTCGTTATCTTTCTCGAGGAAATCGGTCTTACGTTTGACTGCCGGGAATGATTTTGATACGGGATCCGTTATCTTTCTCGGGGCACTCGGTCTTACGTTTTACTGCCGGGAAGGATTTTGATGAAAGATACGGGATTCGTTATCTTTCTCGGGGCACTCGGTCTTACGTTTGACTGTCGGGAAAGATTTTGATGAAAGATACGGGATCTCGTTATCTTTCTCGAGGAAATCGGTCTTACGTTTGACTGCCGGGGAGGATTTTGATGAAAGATACGGGATCCGTTATCTTTCTCGGGGCACTCGGTCTTACGTTTGACTGCCGGGAAAGATTTTGATGAAAGATACGGGATCTCGTTATCTTTCTCGAGGAAATCGGTCTTACGTTTGACTGCCGGGAAGGATTTTGATGAAAGATACGGGATCCGTTATCTTTCTCGGGGCACTCGGTCTTACGTTTGACTGCCGGGAAAGATTTTGATGAAAGATACGGGATCCGTTATCTTTCTCGGGGCACTCGGTCTTACGTTTTACTGACGGGAATGATTTTGACGAAAGATACGGGATCCGTTATCTTTCTCGGGGCACTCGGTCTTACGTTTTACTGCCGGGGAATGATTTTCTTGACTTTGGTTAACTTTGGTTAACTCTGTCAAGTTGGGGACTGAGTTGCAGAGTCCCAGATTTTTAAAGGGCAAAAGGGTCATTTTGACCCTTACGATCCTGTCCGCGCGGAGAGGGTTTGAAAACCAGGGGGTATTAATGAGGGGCCAACGCCCTTCCTCTTCCCCATTCAGTTTTCTGAAAATCCGAGAGCAGAGGGAGAGAAACCGAGAGAAGGAAGCCATTGTTGCTCAAAAAGCTTGAAAATTCCTCCGATTTCTTCAATTTTCGAGCAATGGAACACGGGGAAGGCGCTTTTCAAGGCCAAGGACGTGGCCCGGTCGCGGAGAGACGATTGGAGCTCGTCCGGATGAGGAGGCATTACAATCTTTCGCAATCGGTTGCGGAGGAGCATTACCCCGATGCTTGGCAACATTGGGCTTCTGATCCGATTCTCCGAACGGTATACTTCGAATCTTTTGATCCCTTTGTTGATTTCTTGTTTGAAATTTGAATTTTGGGTGATTTTTGAATTTTTTTTTTTTTTGAAATTTGAATATTGCATGTTGAAAATTCGAAAATTATGATGATGATTTTTTTTTTTGAAATTTGAATATTGATATGAATGATGCAATGCATGCATTTTGTTTGGAAAGAATGGGCATTTTGCCAATATGAGATGTATGTATGTTTAGGATTTTTTTTGAAAAGTGGGACGGATTTTTCCTCCCGTTGCATGTAAGATGGATGATATGCATGTATGCATTTTTTTTTGAAAATGGGACGGAGTTTTTATTTCCGTCAACTTCTTGTAGGATATGCATGTATGCATTTTTTTTTATTGAAAATTGTTGAATGGGATTTGCTGAAAACTGTCTTTTCTGTGAGAAAAATGGGGCTATGTCTATTGCATGCCGTTATGCTGCCGAATTTTTTTTTTAATGCATGTGTATGCTTTTTTTTTTTGTGCAAATGCAAATGCAATTTTTTTTTTGACATTTTCTCTCTCTTTTTTTTTTGCAGGGCGGAAACCGTTTTGTGACGGAGCAGCTGAACAAAATGAAGACTCGAGGATCAGTGGAGTCCGTGGTTGACTTGTGGGATCGGCTTCCGGATGCGGGCCGAGGAGCTTTGCCGAGTCCGCGATAGATTGTTGTTGAGACCGGGCTTTGGGTGTTTGTCGAGTGCTTGAGGGGGCTGGTCAAGTTCCCTAAGAGCAAGGGCCTGATGTTCGCTTTGGCGCAGCATTGGTGGGACGCGACCCACACCTTTCACTTCTTCTGGGGTGAGGCTACGGTTACGCCCTCCGATTACGCTGCGATCACGGGCCTGTCCTTCAATGGACGCAGCATTGAGTGGGGGGACGGCTACAGCGATGCTGATCTGCAGGCTCTGCTGGGATTTTCCCCTGTTCCCAAAAAGGGGATGGGGATGGAGTATGCCGTGGTCTACGGTAAGATTGTGGAGACCATAGCGAGCTACGAGGCTGGGGAGGAGAGGATAGGCGCCGATCAGATTGCCAGGGCCTTCTTGTGGTTTGCTTTTTCGAGCACCCTCTTTGGGCATGCTGAGGGGACGGCAGTCTTTGCCTTGCTGAGATCCTTGGAGGACATGGAGACGGCCGGAGATGTCTCGTGGGGAGAGGCCGGGCTGGCAGAGCTTTACTTTGCTCTCGATAGGTACAGCCGGAAGGCTGTGAGCTCTTTGTACTGCTTTGAGTTTGCCCTGGAGGTATAAGCTCTCTTTTTGCTTTCCCTCTTTTTTTTTTTTTGAGCACGCACTTTTCTTTTGCACTGGATTGATTGGATTTTTACCTTTCGCAGGTATGGGCGTTGGAGTTTTTCCATGTCACGATGTGGCGGCGGCCGGCGGAGTACGTCGGGCGTATCCGGCCATGCGATCTTGGTCCAAGCATGCCGGGAGAAGATAAGCTCCAGGGGCGTACGACCCTCGTGTACGCGGATTGCCTTCCTTTGACGGAGGCCGAGACGGATGAGGGGATGATATTCTTCCCACAGGATCGCTTTGAGGTGGCGCAGTGAAGGGCGCGAGATCCGGATGCGGCGGAGGATTTTGAGAGGTCGACTGCGATGCATATTATCTGGGAGAGAGGGTGACGCGCCGGCATGGCGTGAATTCGCCTTTGAGGACACCGGTGGAGCCTCCCGCCGATATGATGCACCCGAGCGATCGGTCCGTGACTGGGATGATTACCGAGCCGGCCGGCACTTCTCGGATTTCGTGGCGATTGAGCCATATGCGACATTCGTCTTGAGGAGGCCGAGGATGCCTCGGGTCCTGGATAGGGAGGGGCTTGGGATCCCGCGGTACCCTCGGATGGATTTTTCCTATATCCCGGGATGGGGTCCGATTGAGGGTGCGAGATCCCTCGGCCGAGCGACTTCCACGAGCTTTCCGGCCTCGTCCGAGTATGAAGGTATGGCTTTTACGCTTCTGCCTCTTCCTTTCTTTCTTTTGTTTCATCATCTTTAGCATCACTTCCTTTTTTTGACGCTTTTGCTTTTGTGCAGTTTTCGGAGGTGGTCGTCGAGAAGTTGACGAAGCAAGTGATCGGGGCCAAGAGATTCATCAGGAGGATGGTCGCTTGCGGGGCTCCTCGAGGCTAGAGCGAGGCGACCACGGCCGCACTGTCGGACGGGTGGCTTCCCTATTCGCTCGTAGACTTCTTCAGAGACTCCTTTGTCTCCTCTCCTTGATCCCAGCGTGGTGTTGCCTTCGGATCACGTCATTCTCGGGGATCACGGGCGGGGACACGTATGGCGGCATGGCGGGTCGTCTTCGTACGTCCGGGAGTCCGACGCCTTCACCTTCGGATACGATTTTTCGCAGATCTCGGCTTGCCCTATCGGAGCGTGCCGGTTGGTCTGATGAGCCTCTTTACGGAGACGAGGACGATTCCGAGCCCGAGATTTTCGGGGCTCCTGAGGAGGCGGGCCCGAGTCGCAAGAGGGGCGGGCGGACATCGGGCGCCGGAGACTCCGATTGATTTTTTTTTTTTTTTGAGATTTGAGATTGAGATTTAGATTTGTACAGCTTATGCACATTTTTTTTTCTTTTTTTGATGTAATAATTTAGGATTTTATTTATGTTTGTTTGTTTTTTTTTTTTTATGCACACTCTTTTTTTTTTTTTGGAATGTAATAATTTAGGATTTTATTTTATGAATGCAATGCGGTATGAATGCAGTGTTGCATGAGCCTTGGTTTTTTTTTTGCAAGGGTGTTTGGTATATGGACTGGTTTGGGGAGGATTTTTGCACAGGTTTCGAGCAACCGGGACGGAATATTCCTCTTTTGATGTAGCGGCTTGGGCTTGCGAGAATTTTTTCTGGCTGTGACAATCATGTCCGCGCGGATAGGGGCAGCTTCTGACATTGTCCTTTAATTTTGGTTCAGACCTGGTCTTGCTTTATTTCAAATTCAAATATCCTCTTCAACCTCCAGTCCAAACAGCCATTTTCGGGGAGAAAGAGAGAAAAACCATGGAAAACTTTAGAAAAGCTCCATCAAAATTGTCCCAAGAATCCCAAATGTCATTCTTCAACAAGTTCAAGGATTGGTCCCGGGAGATTATGCATGAGAGGAGGTCCTTCTTTGAAGAAAGGTACAAGGTGAAGTGCTTATGGTCTCTCAAGGAATTGATTCCGGATTATGAGCTTTTGAGGGCTTCTTCTTCATTTTGGGACACTAGAAGGCATGTCTTTTGCCTTTCCTTCAATGAGATTGTTCCGACTGTGGAAGAATTTCGGGCCTTGCTTGGAGGTCCGGAGGTGGAAGAGATAGCGGTTCCCTTGCCCGGAGGGGCTTCTTTTGTTGACAGATTGTGCGTCCTCCTTCATCTTTCCCCGGAGGAAGCGCAAGGTATGATCCGTGGTCCCGATCATTTCGATATTTCCGGTCTTCCCAGATTTAGGGGCCTAGGCTTGGTGGATGATGCCTATTGGGATGCCTTTGCACTTTGTATGTTTGGCACCCTGTTCATGGTCTATTCCTTTGGGATCTGCCATCGGTCTTTGCTGGATGTTGTCGTTCACTGTCGCCTGGGCAGAGATGTCGTTCCTTTGATTTTGGGGGAGACTTTTCATGCTCTTGATAGGCTGGCTACCGGAAGACGGTATATGCACGGGGGCAGCCCGTTTCTCTTGACCCTGTGGCTGATGGAGCGCTTGGGGATTCTTCGGGAAACTCCCGACATGATCAAGCCTTGGACATTTGCCAGGAGGGGGGTTGCAGTGGATTTTGATGATCAGGGCTCGTGGGAGCGTTGGATAGCTGGTCTCCAGACAGAGGATATCAGATGGTCAGTGCCTTGTTGGCGGGTGGAGACTCGCAGAGTGCTTCAGGATGGGTCTCCCGTGGTCATGCTTCCGGGGCTTTCTCAGTCCAGCTTCTATATTCCGGCTTTAGTTCTGAGACAGTTTGGCTTGGAGCAGGTTCCTTTGGAGGGCTTTGATGATATAGCCACCAGGGTGGTGGCTCCTGTTTCTATGGATGATCCCTCAGTGTTTCCATTTCTTTCCCGAGCATGGAGGTATGATGCCTTTCCTCCTCGGGTTATTCTCAGGCGTCCAAGACCGGTGTTCCTGACCACTTGGTACCTGGATTGGTATGAGAGGCATCTGGGAGAGACTCAGGTGGCTATTTTGAGACGGCGTGAGGCCATTGTGGGTGCGGAGGACCTGACTGTTTCTGAGAGGAGGAGGGCCGAGGCGAGGGCCAACCCTCATGACAGGAGCGGAGACGCTGTGACCGATTATGAGGCTTACGTCAAGAGACAGGAGAGGAGGGCTCCTATGCTACCAGCTAGGTTACAGGAGATGAGGGATGACGCTAGGGCTACTAAGGCCCTGACAGAGGCTGGTTTGATAGACCCTGTCCCTATACCAGAGCTTGGTAGGAGGAACACTGACATTTTTCCTGTTCAGAAAAAGAAGACTCGAAGGGGGAAGAAGAGGGGAGAGGCCAGTACGAGTGGCTTGGAGTGACTCTGAGGTTTCCGAGTATCCCTTTCTTGTCATGGCAGACACATTAGTTTGATTATGTATCTTAGTTTTCTTTTAGCAGGTTGCCAGTTGTAGGAATGAATCGGGCTTAGACTCATCAAAGAGCTTTTAACTTGTAATGAATATTTGAATTGCTTTAGAGTTTTTCGAGACGCTTTCATGGTCTGATCAATTGTATTGATGTCAAAGTATGACTTTTATTTGTGCTTTAGACCGAACCGTTTCCGGCTGCCTACGTTCCCCTCATTTTGAGGAGCTCAGGTCTTCGTAGTTCAACCTGGTGAACTCTTTTTTTTTTCTTTGTTTTTTTTTTGTGTTTTTTTTTTCTTTTGTTTTTTTTTTGGTGCAACCCTGTTTTTTACCTAGGCCGCCCTTTTCGGGTTTTCAACCTAGTTGGGTATTACTCTTTTAGCACTCCTTTTTTTTTGTTTTTTTTTACGCGTAGTATCTGCGCAGCTTGTCACCATTCACTGGGTGTACAAAGGGATTCCCGTCGAGGTCTGCAAGTTGCATGGCTCCTCCGGAGAAGATCTTCTGGACGACATATGGCCCGACCCATACAGGCTCCCATTTGCCGAGGGGGTTGATACGGACTGGGGGCTTTTCTTTTAGAACGAGATCACCTTCTCGGATCTCCCGATGCTTTACTTTCTTGTCGAAGGCTCTAGCCATTCTTCCTTGGTAGGCTCGGATGTGTTCCATGGCCTTCAGTCGGCGTTCGTCTAGTAGGGCCAATTCATCATGGCGACTCTGGAGCCATTCGACCTCGTTGATCTGGCTTTCCAGCAGTATACGGAGCGAGGGTATTTCCAGCTCGATTGGGAGTACGGCTTCCATTCCGTATGTGAGGGCAAAAGGTGTTTCCCCAGTTGCCGTTCTGACTGATGTTCTGTAGCCCCAGAGTGCCAGGTGTAACTTCTCGGGCCAATCTCTGCCTTGGACAGCCATTTTCCGGATGATATTTTCCAGAGTCTTGTTTGCTGCCTCGACGGCTCCGTTGGTTTGGGGCCTGTAGGGAGATGACTTGTGACGGGTTATTCGGAATTCTGCCAGCAGTTTTTCACATTCCCCTTCGAAGTGGGATCCATTATCTGAAATGATTTCGGCTGGCAACCCGTATCTGCACATGATGTTTTCTTTGATGAAGAGGGCAACTTTCTTTGAGTTGAGGATTTTGTAGGACTTTGCAGAGCATCCTTTCCGATTCCTTCGAAGAAATCACCAATCTGCGTCTCTTTAGGCTCTTCCGCAGTTCCCAAATTCACACTCGTCAAAATCTCTTCGGCAGCTTGGGCTCGATTTTCCTCTTTCCGGACAACCTGCTTAAAGATTTTTTTTTGTTGTTTGATTTTTTTTTGTTTAATGTGTCTGCTTCTTTATCTAATGAATTATTATTAAATTTTTTTTTATTAATTCATCATTAGTTAAAGTGGCAATCAAGGGATACTCAGAAAGGTTCGTCATTTCATTGAAAACGAAAAGGAATACAGCGCTTGCTACAGACTCGTAGTCTTCAGGCGTAAGGCCGTCGGACGACCCTAGAGACTCGATCTTAACAAAGAGAGACTGGGAGGACTTGTCCTAGATTGACACAAAGGGACGGGGGACCAATCCAAGCTTGGTGATCATTTCCTCCTTGGTCGCGGACGGGCCTGAGAGGTTTTCCCAATTTTTTAGCGGCTTTGCTGTTGGTGGCCTCATGACTCGGGAACTGTGCTGTTTTTGTTTTCCTTTCTCAATTGCTGCTATCATCTCTTGGACCGAGCCGAGATCAATCAGGTCTGGCACCTGGACTTCTTCTTCGAACAATTGCTGCATAACCAGACCATCCCAATCATCTGAGGGAAATTCCGTGGCCTTAGCTTTTGGCACTGTCAATTCGAATTCAGGTTTCGGATCTTCCTGGGCAGTAGGAATAGTGGTTGTGAGCTTCTCGAACTGTTCCACCAGGTCAGGCACGCCTCTGAAGGTATACTCACTCTTCATGGTAGTGGTAGCCCCAGGTATCTTGGGTAGGTCCAGGAACATTCTACGGACCGGGTTAGCCTTGGTTCCTCTGAACTTGTTGAGGCTATCCTGTAGCTTTAGCCATCCTGCCGTAGGAGTGGGCTCTGTGATGTTTCCTGGTTGTGTGGGACCCTTTACAAAGTAGTCAGCCAAATTAGGACTGAAGGGGAGAGATTTAGGGTTGTCGACCGGGACCTTTCCTGTGGCAGCTTCAAATCTTTTTCCTTTTGCAGTGTCCACTGAGGAGGCCTCATATCCCAGGCCGTGGCGAGTATTCTGTCCTTTCACCTCGATGAGTTTGTGAGTTCCTTGTTGGTGCTTCCCCAGACCGAGGCCAGGTAGATAGCTCATTTTTCTCATCATTTTCAAGACCGGTGGGATTTTATCCCGAGTGACCGTCAGATCTATGTTGCACACTTGGGCCTTGGGAGGCTCGACCGTGAAGCCCGTTAGCATGAGACCTTCCTCGTCATGTTTGATTTCCAGAATAGGTATTCCGCCCGTATCTGTGCCCTCTAAAGTGACTAAATCTCCGTAAATGGTCGTCAGATCCCCATTCGAGACGAATTTCACACACTGGTGGAGGCTTGAGGCGACCCCTTTGACTTGATGGAGCCAAGGTCTTCCCAGCAGGGCATTGAAAGTAATCGGGATGTCGATAACCTGGAATTCCACAGGTATCAATTTCTGTCCAAACCAGAGGTCCAAAGTAGCAACTCCGAGGACTGCTCGGGATGTTGAGTCGTAAGCTTTGACTGTGAGGGAGGAAGGCTTCAAGTCTGTAGTCTTGATATCAAGCAAGCTCATGATCTTTGCCGGAAGAATGTTCATTCCGGACCCATTATCAACCAGGACCCGAGGGAGGCGTCGTTCATCCAACTGGACTGTGATGAAGAGAGGCTCGTTATGATCAGCCCCAAATTGAGGGAGGTCGAGATCTGTGAAAGTGATTATGTTCCCGTAGTGGATGTTTCCAATCAGCTGTACCACATCATCGGGAGTAGCATCAATAGGCACGAGAGTGCGAGCCAGGCTTTCTTCCAGCTTCAGCTTATGGGGATAGGACGAGGTGAGTAGAGACCAGAGGGAAATGTTGGCCTGTGTTTGCTTCAACTGGGTGAGCACGGGATCCTCTTTTTCGGGATCTGGAGTTTCAGCTGTCTTAGCATAGGGGCGGCGATCTTCTTTCGGTGCTTGATCTGTGGCCTTCTTATCTGCCTTGGGATTTCCTTGGAAGATCTGCCCAGATCGGGTCAACAGATTAACTTCCTCATCAGTCGTCTCTTGACTGGATTTCTTCAGTGCTGCTAAGGTCAACGGGGGAGCCCTTTTGGCTATTGGCCACTGATTCTGACGGAGTCTAGCAACAGTGAGGGACTGAGCTGTACTGGCTCCTTCCTGGGCGGCCCTTATAACTGCTTCCCAGGTCACAGGCTTTTGGGTTTGGGGTTGTGTTGTTGCCCCTTGGATGGCCCACAGAGCTAGGGCGTCCTCCGATTCACTCTCATGGCCGGCCTTGCTCATAGTTATCATGCAACAAGAGTCGCTATTGTCGGGACTCGGCGGCTTTTCGATTTCATCCCCGGTATAGTGCAGCCATTCTGATTCCCTTCTGTAATACTCAGAGTTGGAGATGATTATAGCGTTCTGTGTGGGAGGCGCATCCGGTATCATGCCAGTTTCTAGGACTTCTCTGAAAGCTGACATACATTCGGGGAAGGTGACCTCTTCTTGGGTAACCCTGACAAGGAGTGTTACTTTGTTCTGGGGTGGATTTGATCTAACCATGGTTATCTTCTCATTTGGGCGGATGGGAGTTAATTTTCCTCTTTCGATCAGATCTTCGACTATCAGCCTGGATCGGACACCTGAAAACCCTTTCCCCAAAGCATGGTAGGCAGTGTTGAATTCTAAGACATCCACGTGCTCAGATCCATGAAACTTCATGGCCTTCATGTCCTCGGTCTCATATTCGTCTTCCGAAGTTTCTTCGTCGTCGCTTGCTGATAACCAACCATTGTGCCTGGCTCCCATGGGCTCATTTCTGGCATGATTGTTCCAGATTGTTTCCGGATCGGGGGCCTCAGTTGACTCTTCACTCTCGTCATCATCATCATCATCGCTGTCATCGGAATCTTCTTCCCATACTACCGGGATTTCGGCTGAGAGGGAACGCCGATCAAACCCGTTGGGGGAATATGGGTGCGTGCAGCCGCAGAAATTGTCATATGTTCCCATTCCCGGAAGTGGCAATTGTGACTCAGCTTCTCCTCCCAGAAATTGCGGGGGAAGAGTGAGAGGGGGTGGCACGTATTTGACACCAGGTAGGATATAGAAGGAATCCTCCTCTTCCGATTCTTCGCTGTTCTCGGGATCATATTCGGGCTCTCCCAGAGCCAATTTGCAGAAGTGTACTAGCTCCAGATGCTCTTCGGCCTCTTTGCTGATAAGCCCCAGTACAGGCGCCCGCCGGAAGCTTTCTTGTTCGATTCTTCTCGATTGTTCTAACCATCTTGTGTAAATGGTCCTCTCATGTTCTGAGCGGAACAGCCCAGCCTTCAGCATCGGCCTTCCCTTCATCCGAGAAATAGCGGGCCTCGCATTCTTGCAAGGAGTCTCTGACATGAGACCAAGATGGGTTGATTCGTTCGATGTCCTCAAGGCTGAGGGGGAATCCGAATTCAGGATCCTCGACGAGGTTGGCCACGGGTATTTGGGGACCTTCATCAGCATCTTCATGGGCATGCGAAGATTCTCCGCATTCAATCATATTCACCTGATTATGGTTCCTTGGCAGAGGATTTTTGACTGTGTTAGGCCCTTCGGGGCCTTCCAACTTTCCTTGCTCTATTAGCCCCTGGATTGCCTTTTTCAGAGTGAAGCATCCGTGAGCTTGATGAAAAGCACAATACTTTGTAGTATCCACGGGAGCATTCGGATTTCTGGGTTGGAAATTCTCCAAAGGCCGCAGCAAGCCTTCTTTCACCAGTCCCCTAAAGATGTCATTCAGAGGCATTCCAAAGTTTTCGAGATTCATGACCCGTGGTCTGGGCTCGGCTGGTTTCCTGGGAGCAAAAGGAGTCGTGTTATTACATTCCTGTCCCGCATAGTTAATCATCTCTTTGCCTTTAGCAGGGGCAGTGTTTGCAGGAGGAGCCCGATATCTGTAGGCAGGTGCAGCAGCCGGTTGCTGATTGTAGGCCTTTTCAAACTTAGCTGCAGAGTTAACCATGGCCCGTAAGTCTGAGTATGGGAAGTGACTGAGGGAGGCTCTCAGATGTGGTTTCAAGCATGACTGGAAGATGTCCAGTTGTTCCTCTTCGGAAGGAGGGATGGCCATTTCACTGAGTTTCAGATTCCACCGCTTGTAAAAGTCCCCAACATTCTCATCAGGACGCTGCACTGTTGTTTGTAGGTCAACTCTATTTGTTTCCCATTCCAAGTTGGCCTTATATTTCTCTGTGAAGGCATTGGTAATCTGGTCCCATGTAGCCTGGCTTCAGGTTTCAAACGGAAGAACCACTTTAAGGCACTGGACTTCAAGGATAGACTGAAATAGTCAGCCAACTGCTGATTGGTACATCCTTTGGCTTTCATTGCCAGGGTATATGTGTCCAAATGGGTTTTCGGACATGCGGTCCCATCAAAGAGATCCAGATTAGGCATCACGAATTTGTGGGGCAGAGGACCAATGGAGTCCGGGTTCTTGCAGGCCGGAAGGCAGACTTCTTGGGGTTCAGTTCAGCGATCTGCGCTTTCATTTCCTTGTGTTGTTCCATGAACCAGGCCAGATGAGGGTCTTGTGGCGGAACCATGGCATTCAAGCTAGTGGCTGAGCTAGAGAGAGGAGCTACCACTGGAGGCAGACTGGTGGAGGGAACGGCCGATCCGGGGACGTAGGTGAAAACCTGTCCCGGGCCGAGTTACCCGGGGAGCATGAGTAGGAGCCTGAGCAAAAGGATAGAACCTTGCGGCTTGCCGTTGATTTTCAACTGGCAAAGTAGGTGGAGGCAGCCCCGATGTAGCCGGAGAACTTGGATTTCCAGAGTGGGGCCCGCAAGTAGGCTTGAGTGCGGGCCGCCGTCCCGGATTGTTGAATTGCATGGCTGCCGCGGTGAAGGTGTGTAACCCGGGGTACTGCGGTCCTGGTGATTCGGATGACACCGGGATGGGGGCTTGGTACCCAATAGAAGTCTGAGTGAGGAATGGATTTGTGTGAGGAGGCAGCTGAACTAGCACTGTCTGAGGAGGGGCTCCTGACCGTGGCCCAGAGAACCAAGTTGTGGCGGCATTCCGAACCGCGGCCGTCTGCTGCGAAGGTCCGGATTGATCGGTTCCGAACTGAGGCGGGATCCCGATTAGCTGTGGCATTCCGAGATAGCCCCAACCATGAGAAGACATTCCGTACTGATTTTGCCCCCACTGATTTGTGTGCCGTCGGGCTGCATGGATCCGGTGGTCTCGTGGTCGGGAGCTGGCTGACCCGAAAATCGAGGAGCATGGGTTCTGGTAGTGGCACCATAGGAGGTGGGTGGCGGCATCCTGGTGTAATCAGGGCGACCGAGAGTGGGGTTGGCATCCTCGTCTTCTTCCACGGTGAAGGTGCCATCTGGATTGAGGCTGGCGGCCAGACCGTGACTCTTAATAGCCTCCATAAGGCCGCTCAGCCGTGCTTCCTGCGTAACCTCATCCGTCTGCTAACTGATTCCACCGCTGTCTGCCCCGAGGGGTCCCGGGAGGCGGAGTGACGTTATCCCCATCATTACCGGCTGATGCAGACATTCTGAAACCCGGAGTCGGAACAAACGGTGAAGCTGACGATGCGCTTGACTCTTCCCAACTGATCAAACGGTGACCCGGTGCCCGAAACCAAGCTTTGTGCGGAGCTGCGGGGGAAAGGACACGAAGGTTCAGATGTCTGGGAATGGAAGGAGGGTAGGTGTTTGGGCTTTAGGCTCATGCAACATGCAGTTATTTGTTCACGTTTACTTAAAACATGTTTTATTAACCTAATCGGTTGGAAAAGATTGCTCTTCTTTTTCGCAAACTACTCTGGATCCTGGATCAGTGGGCCCCGTCACTACGTCTATAAGCCCCTCGTATTCCACCTGCATTTCGACCTCCCAGGTGGACATCCCGGCGAGGGTCCTACAGGGCAAGCGGGTCCCACCGACCGAAAGAAAAACGATCCTAAAAGTCCTGTGGAATCCAGTCTTACGAGCATTCGATGTAAATTACGGACAAAGCTGACGTCGAAAGGCAAGATCATGTCCGAGGGCTCCACGAAAGTCGCATGATTTGGACTTGATAAATGTCCACAATTGATCTTGACTTGTCGTCCTAAGCCGTAATTAGGCATGGAATATTCATTAATCCTTGATGACTCAGTGTCAATGCTGGGAGTCATATAATTTGTGCCAGCCAGTGAAGTCAAGGCGCCGGTCAATATCTTGGTCAAAGTCTGCGGCGGAAAACCGGCAGAACTTCGACTGATTAGGGTCCCCGAAAGATATTGAGTCGGTATGCCGACAAAGGCTTGAAAGGAAAGGTCTATACACAGACAGGGCATGACACAGACCAGACTAAAAACCAACCGGGTCTCGGACAAAGTGTGTCACGGACAAGTGCATGGTCGACACGAGGCTCCATGGGATGTTTGGGTAGTCCTGTGCTCATCCGAGAGGCGTAATAAGACCAAACGGACCGCGACAAGGATTTCCCCGGGTTAAGGACGTAGTGTGCAGTGTACGGTCACGTGCGCGTAGTGTGCAAGCAGTCTATATTCTTTTTCTGAGTAAAATAGAGATTTTTTTATGTGTCTTAAAAATATGATGCATGATTTTTTTTTTTGAGAATTTTCTTCTTTTTTTTTTTGAAAATCCTTTTTTTTTTTTGAAATTTAATGAGCACATAAGCACGTAAGCACGAAAATTCCATAGCCAGGGACATTATTCCGACAGCCAAATTTTGACTTTCTCCGAGGCGGCCAAAACAACATGAAAACTGTGCAAAAATCAACACACACACAAAAATGATTTTCAAAGCCGGGACGGAAGCTTGACCCTCAAAAGCTTTTTTTTTTTGAAAACGGTGATACCGGTACGTGGGATTGTTAGACCACAATTTATCCCCGACTCGTGTTAGGAGGCGATAACGGGAAATTTAGTGGTTTCCACCAATATACCAAATACCATTTTTTTTTTTAAAAAAAAAAGCTTAGTTTGTTGAAGTCGCCACTTGCGATGATGTGTGTGAATGTATCGAAAATTTTCCCATTTTTGTTTGAAAAAATCAACGAAACGGAGTCGCCACGCCATTTTAATTTTGAGGGCCAAAACTTTGAAAAAAGCCCGAGATCAGAGATTTAGGTTCGGAGGTCATGTTACACGCCGGGAAGGACGTTAGTGTGCACCCGGAATGCCTCGTAAAACGAGTCTTCCAAGCTGAAAATCATTTGTGTGTGTGTGTGTGTGTGTGTTTTGGCCAAAATACTTTGAAACTCAGAAAAGTAAAAATTGGGATATCTTTTTAAGACTTTAAACTGATCCCATGATTTTTTGGAAGATTTTTGGATTGAGATTTGGTACTCAAAAGACCTTTTGAAGTTGAGAGCCATTTCTGCCAGAATGAAAAAGGCAGTGGACCTTTGATTTTGAAATGTATTCAAGGGTCTTAAAACTTCATAATCTGGATAAACTCAGAGAATGAAAGTTGTTCTAGACACCTTAAATAAGATTTGTGCGAAGGAATTTTCCATTTTGGAGAAGATTTGAGGGGTCAAAACCTTCTGGAAACCTCAGATATGAGATCTGGATTCCCAGAAGCTGATGAACTAGCCTCTGAAAGAAAATTTGAAAAGAGGAGTTTTACTCACCCAAAAAATAAAGTAAAAATATGTATGGAAAGCTCTGGATGTTGGCTACAAAAAGTGTTTTGTAGTCAACACCAAATTCCAAGTTCATCTGTGTCCAAAAATTAAGACAATGGACTGAGGTCTGGGAAAATTGCTACTGGACAGCAACTTCCCAAGAAGGAGAATATGATTTTAAAGGGGGTTTTGCATCCATGCTTGTCCCCATTTCCCTAGGTTTTGGTTAGTGATCACTAGACATTTTAGTGGTGAATCAACTATACCAAACCATCCTTGGGGTACATTAGGACTAAGCATTTCATTTGCTTGGGAAGGGGATTTTTATCCTTTGAAAATGAGATTTGATGCTTGAAAATGGTTTTTAGGGTTTTGAAAATGAGTTTTCTTTGCAAGAAAGTAAGAGAACTTGAAAATAATTTTGATCTTTGTAGAAGATCATCCATGGAGATGGTCTTCCATGGTGATCTTCTTAGATCTAGAGCAAGAAGATGAAAGAACTACATTTTGTAGTTTGCAAATGCATGCATGGTTGAGATTTAGGGTTAGGAGAAGGAGGGTTTACCAATCTTCCTTGTGTTCTTGAGTGTTTGGCTTGAGTGTATGAGTGTTTAGGGCTTTAATATGAGAGTGAGTGGATGAGTATGAATTGGGAAAGATTGGAGAGAAAATGGTGACAATTCAAGTGAATTCTCACTGTTTTCTCTCTATATTTCGCCAGAGGTTCGGTGCAAAATGTGTTGTGGCTCCTTATTTTTGTGACTGGAGGGCTCAATTTATAGCCCTCTGGAAATTGCAATCCCATCCGCGCGGACAGGAACCCTCAGCGTGCACTGTTCATTAAATGCAGCTCCAGCTTTGGACAAGAGGAATATTTCTTTTTGAAATTCAAATTAAGCAGCCAGTTTATGTTTCCAGCATTTCTATTTATGGTTTTCTTCTTTTGTTTTTCTTTTTGAGATTCTTTTTAAGGTTTAACCTTAAATAACAATGCCCATTTTACCCTCACTTTGTTAGAAAGGTTAGGATTGTTAGGAATTGTTAGAAATGTTATAACTTTCGTTAATTTTCTAACGAAAATTCTAACAAGCTCAAATTGGAGCACTTACAACCGCGGAGGAATATGTCATCCCAGCCGCTCGAAACCTGCACAAAGCCTGTCCAAAACAGTTCATATACCAAACATTCACACCCTTGCCAAAAAACCGGGCTCATGCAACATCCACATGCATAATAATTAAAAGAAAAAAAAAGTAAGTGACAATAATCCTAGATTATTACATCCCAAAAAACAAAAAAAAAAGAGAAAGTGTGCATGAAAAATAAGTTGTATCTGTCCCAAACAACCAAATCACTCATCAGAATCATCGGAGGCTAGGGCCTTCCCTCGGTCCCTCTTGCGACTCGTGCCTATATCCTCTGCAGTCATGAATATCCCGGGCTCGGGGTCGTCATCCTCGTCTCCGGAAAGAGGCTCGTCTGGACCAGTGGGTACGCCATGATAGGGCAGGCCGAGATCTGCGAAAAAGTCATACCCGAACGTGAACGCGTCAGATCCCTGGCCCTGTGAAGATGATCCGCCCTGGTACCAGACGTGCCCCTGTCCATGTAAATCCCCAAGAATGACATGATCTGGAGACAGCTCCATGCTAGGATCTATGAAAGGAGAAGGGGGAGTGTCTGCGGAATGCTCAGAATGAATAGGGGAGGGCTCTCGCTCTACTGGCGCCGGCTGTGCTCGTCTCTCCCTGCCCCGAGCGGCCCCACGAGTGACCATCCGCTTGATGAACCTCTTGGCCCGAATCACCTGCCGCACCAGCTTCTCGACAACCGTGGCCGGGAACTGCACAGAAAAAAAGGCATTAGAAGTGGTTGAAGCTAAAAAAAAAGAAGAAGAAGAAGAGACAGAAGCGATAAAGAGACGTAACCTCATATCCGGACGAGGCCGGAATGCTCGGGGGGCCCTCTCAGGGATAGGAATCTGCACTCTCAATCTCACCCCATCCTGGACGTATGAAAAGTCTGACCGAGGGTACCGCACGACCGGAATCCCCTCCCTCTCGAGCACCTGGGGCATCCTCAGCCTCCTCAGCACAAACCGCGGATACTCCTCATCCGTCACAAACTCGGAAAAGTGCTGGCCGCCCCGGTAGTAAGCCCAAGTATCAGAACCCTCAGTCGGACTCATCATATCAGCAGGAGGCTCCATCGGTGCCATCAAAGGTGAGCCGTCGCCATGCTGGCGCGTCACCCTCTACCCCAGGTAATACACATCGCAGGACAACCCCCTCAAGATCCTCCTCTCTACAGTCCATCTCTCCGCGCCCTTTAGCTGCTCCACAACAAAATGGCCCCAGGGGTAGAACCTCATCCTCTCATCTGTCTCCGCTCTCATAAGGGGCCGACACTCCTTGTACTTGAGGGTCGTGCGCCCTCGAGCACCCCTCTTCTCCCGAGCCTGCTTAATCCAAGAAAGCATAGCCGGATATGCCCCAATGTGCTCCGCCGGCTGCCGCCACATCCTAATGTCAAAGAACTCCAGAGCCCACACCTGCGAAAGGAAAAGATTTCATCAGCTAAGTTCGGAAAAAGGAACAATACGTGCAAAAAAGAAAAGAAAAGGCAAAAGCTTGTACCTCCAGCGGAAACTCAAAGCATGAAAGGGAACTCACAGCCTTCCGGCTGTACCTGTCTAGAGCAAAGTAAAGCTCTGCTAGCCCGGCCTCCCCCCAGGCCACCTCTCCAGCTCTCTCCACGTCCGTCAGCGTCCTCAGCAAAGCAAACACAGTCGTCCCCTCGGCATGTCCAAACAACGTACTCGAAAAGGCGAACCACAGAAAGACCTAGCAATCTGCTCAGCATCAATCCTCTCATCACCAGCATCATACCTCCCTATGCTCTCCACGATCTTCCCTTGAACCACCGCATACTCCATCCCCATCCCCTTCTTGGGAATGGGGATAAAGCCTAAAAGATCCTGCAACTCCCGGTCACTGTAGCCCTTCCGCCACTCAATGCTACATCCCTTAAAGGACAAACCCGTGATCGCAGCATAGTCAGAAGGCGTAACTGTAGCCTCGCCCCAAAAGAAATGGAAGGTGTGGGTCACGTCCCACCAATGCTCCGCCAAAGCAAAAGTCAAGCCCTTGCTCTTCGGCAACTTCACCAACCCTCTCAAGCACTCAACGAACTCGTACAATCCAGTCTCAATGACAATCTGCCTCGGACTCATCATCGCCCCTCTACCCAAGACCGGAAGCTGGTCCCACAGGCTAATCACGGCCTCAACTGATCCGCGAGTCTTCAGCTTATTCAGCTGATCCCGCACAAACCGATCACCACCCTGCAAAAAAAGAAGAAGAAGAAGAAGATGTCAATAAACAATTGCATTTGCATACACAAGCACAAAATTTTGAAGAAAATTCGGCGGCATAACAGCATACAATGGACTCAACCCCATTTTTCTCGCACAAAAGAAAAGGTTTTTCAGCAATCACCATTCATCATTCATTCATGCATAAAGGGACATGTCAATGACAAGGAGTCAACAGAAGCAAAATTCAGTCCCGTTTTTTAAAATAGCACACATAAACAATTTTTCACATTCATTCATAAGGAGTCAACAGAAATAAAACTCCGTCCCATTTTTCACAGAAAATCCTATTTTCACAAAAAAATGCACGCATGAAAATTCATCTCATTCAAAAAAGAATCATCTCATTGCAAAAAAAAAAATCCCACATGAAAAAGTCCGTCCCGGATTCAGCAAAATTTTCGTCACCTCATATTTCAAAAATGGCAAATCGCCCATTCTTTTTTCAAACAAAGTGCATATTTGAATTACCCACATACTCAACAAAGCATGCAAATCATCAAAATTCAAATTTCAATGGCAAGAACAAGGGTTTTCAAATTTTTCAAAAAAAAAATTAAAACCCTATTTCTCACAATTCGAATAAGATCAACAAGAATAATGAATGGATTCGAAAAATACCGTGCGAAGATCCGGATCAGTGGACCAATGCTGCCACATATCTGGGTAGGATTCCTCCGCAATCGATTGCGAAAGTGAGTAATGCCTCCTCATCCTAACAAGCTCTAACCTCCTCTCCGCAATCGGACCGCGCCCTTGACCATGAATAGCGGCTTTCCCGTGTTCCATGATCCAAGAATTGAAGAAAATCGAAAGATTTTGAAGCTTCTTTGGGCAACAATGGCGGATTTTTGCCTTCTCTCTCCTCTCTCTCGTAAAACTGGAAAAGCTGTGAAGAGGAAGAAGAAAGGCCTCGGCCTTTTAAAAACCAGTCTGAATTTCACTCCTGTCCGCGCGGACAGGAATGAAGGGATAAAATTCCCATTTTGCCCTTTAAAAATCCAAGACTCTGCAGTTTGATCCCAGACTTAACAGGGATAACCAAAGTTAACCCAAGTTAACCCCCTCTTCAAAAGAACTTCCCGGAAGTAAAACGTAAGTCCGATTTCTCCAATGAAAGTTAACGGAATCCCGTTTCTTTCTTCACTTTCATCCCTGGCAGTAAAACGTAAGTCCGATTTTTCCAATGAAAGTTAACGGAATCCCGTTTCTTTCCTCATTTTCATCCCCAGCAGCTTTTTGAACTACGTATAGGCTTGATTCCCCATTCGGGATACGTAGGTAGCCTACCACAGGTCCAGCCACTTGACCAATACGGTCATCCTTTTCCTCGGCAGTAAAATGTAAGACCGATCCCTTCAAATGAAGTCCACCAAAGGACTATCTATCCCCTCAGAATCCATCCCCAACGAAAGGATGCGAACCATCGAAGGAAATCATTTCAAATTAAGGTCTGAGGCACCTAAAATGCCATCTTCAAGGTTCGAGGCACCTAAAACACCATCTTCAAGGTCTGAGGCACCTAAAACGCCATCTTCAAGGTTCGAGGCACCTAAAATGCCATCTTCAAGGTTTGAGGCACCTAAAACGCCATCACTAAGGTTCAAGGCACCTAAAACGCCATCTTCAAGGTCTGAGGCACCTAAAACGCCATCACTAAGGTCTGAGGCACCTAAAACGCCATCTTTAAGGTTCGAGGCACCTAAAACGCCATCATCAAGGTCTGAGGCACCTAAAATGCCATTTTCAAGGTTCGAGGCACCTAAAACGCCATCTTCAAGGTTTGAGACACCTAAAACGCCGAGGCACCTAAAACGCCATCACTAAGGTCTGAGGCACCTAAAACGCCATCTTCAAGGTTCGAGGCACCTAAAACGCCATCTTCAAGGTTTGAGGCACCTAAAACGCCATCTTCAAGGTCCGAGGCACCTAAAATGCCATCACTAAGGTCTGAGGCACCTAAAATGCCATCTTCAAGGTTCGAGGCACCTAAAACGCCATCATCAAGGTTCGAGGCACCTAAAATGCCATCTTCAAGGTTTGAGGCACCTAAAACGCCATCTTCAAGGTCTGAGGCACCTAAAATGCCATCACTAAGGTCTGAGGCACCTAAAATGCCATCTTCAAGGTTCGAGGCACCTAAAATGCCATCTTCAAGGTTCGAGGCACCTAAAATGCCATCATCAAGGTTTGAGGCACCTAAAACGCCATCTTCAAGATTTGAGGCACCTAAAATGCCATCTTCAAGGTCCGAGACACCTAAAACACCATCTTTAAAGTTTGAGGCACCTAAAGCACCATCTTTAAGGTTCGAGGCACCTAAAACGCCATCATTACCAGGTTGACATCCTAAAATAGTCACTCTAGGGTCGACGTCTGAAGATAGTCGAAAGACTCGAACTACGACCGGCTTGATTCCTCTTAAGGATACGTAGGTAGCCTATCACTAGGTTCAGCCATCAGACCAAAATGGTCATTCCTTTCCCGAGCGGTCCGACCAAAATGGTCACCCTCTTCTCCCCAGTAGATTGGGACCTCACTTTTATCGACGACCCCACTTCCTTCGAAAGTGCCGTCGCCGAGGGGCTACTGTAAGTGTCCCAATCTGAACCGCCAATGTTCCTTCAGCCCAATTTAACGACTTCCACGTCAAATAAACAGTTAAGGGCTTTTTGGTCATTTCCTAAGGTAATTTTAAAAAAAGGGCCTTAAAGAAATATCAAAAATAGGTCAAAAACCGGTTGGGAAGAGTCATTTCCAAGAAATTGACTTACTTTTCATTAAATGCAAGCAGCCAAAACTGCTTTCTGCAGAGTCAGGCACGCCTACACTCTCGTCCGCGCGGACAGGAATGAGACTCAGTCTCGTCCGCGCGGATATCTTTGTAACCTAAAATCTGCCTATAAATTAAATCATTCTCTCTCAGTTTAAGAGATCCAGAGTTAAAACCCTTACTGTTATATTCGTAAAATACCCAGAAAATAGCCTATACACCAAGCAAAAACACAAAATCCCAACAAAAATCTTGATCAAATTCAAGCTCCAAACACAAATCCAAGGAAGATAGGGTACAACCATTGATAAACCCTCCTTCTCCTTACCTTAATCTTCATCATCCATGCATACATCTCACCTTTTAAAGATGTAACTTGCTTGTTCTCCATCTCTTGTCCTATATCCAAGAGGATCTCCATGGATTTCATTTCCATGTATGATTCTCTATAAGGATAAATATTTCTTTAATTTGTTGTCTCTCTTCTTACATTAACTAGTTGTTACTTGATCTCTTGACCTAAAGTGTGGTCACCTTGGAGTTCATCTCCATGGATGATCACACTAAATGGTCCATATTCTTACTTTCACTTTCTTTTTATGTTATTAGTGCTTGTTTGACCTAAAATGTAGTCATCTTGGAGTAAATTTCCATGGATGACCATTTTAAAAGGTCCAAATTGTCTTTGCTTCCTTAAAAATGTTTTTTCTAACCTAAGATCTTCACCTTGGAACAATTTCCATGGATGAAGATCATTAAGGTTCCTAGGTTACAAAAAGGGTGAAGTTGATACATTGAGTTCAAAGATCTCAAGGATGGTCATCTTAATGATCACCTTAGAAATCCACTCTAAAGTTGATACACCCTTAACCTAAAATCAATTTTCATACATTAATCTTTGTTTTATGTTAAATCTCCCCATCCCAAGAAATGAAATGCTTTCAAGTCCTAATGTACCCTAAGGATGGCTTGATATAGTAGATCACCACTAATCATGTTTAGTGATCACTAATTAAAGCCTAAGGAAAGTGGGGACAAGCATGGATGCAAATCCCAAAAATGTTATTATTTAACACTTTCAGTTGCAAAAACTCCAGTTCTGATTCTGTAACTCTAGTTTATATTCTGGAATTTACAGAATCAGACTAGAAAGCTGTAAAAAGGAATATTTACTGTCCTATCCGTGTGGACAGAATTGAATCTCGCTCTGGTCCGCGCGGACATAAATGTAAGGGACGGACATTTTGTTTTTCCAGTCATTTTTCATTTACAGAAGCACACTGTTTTGGTAAATTTCAGTCCAGTCCAGTCAAAACTTTATTTCCAGAAACTTCCTCTTGCAAAACACACACACACACACACACACAAATGGTTTTAAATTAGGAAGACTCATTTTATGAGGCATTCCGGGTGAACCCTAACGTTCTTCCCGGAATGTAACGTGACCTCCGAACCCATTTCTCTCTAATTTTGGGCATTTTTCAAAGTTTTGGCCCTTAAACTAAAAACGGCGTGGCGACTCCATTTGATTTTTCAAAAAAATGAAAATCGGGTACATCATAAAAAGGGAGCGAATTGGATTGGCGTACTTACAGAGCCCCTCAGCAACGTCACTTTTGGAAGAAGTGAGGTTGTCGATAAAATAAGACCCAATCCCAATGAGCGGTCAAGGGACAAGGAGGAGGGCTGGACAGTGATCTGGGGAGATCGGATGGCTGGACCTTTGGAGAAAGGATTCCTACGTATCTCTAGGAGGGAATCAAGCCAAATCGTAGTTCGGAAATGAAACTTACAAAAAGCAAGAAAGGGTAAAGATGTGCTTTCATACCTTTGTTGTGCTTACCTGTGGCTGTCGGAGGGATTAGTGCTGCAACTGGTGGTGGCGAGTAGCTGCCGGAGGGTTTCATGCTACCGCTGTTGATGAAAGGTTGTAGCTACCGGAGGGTCTCATGCTGCAACTGGTGGTGGCGAGTAGCTGCCGGAGGGTCTCATGCTACCGCTGGTGGTGAAAGGTTGTAGCTGCCGGAGGGTCTCATGCTGCAACTGGTGGTGGCGAGTAGCTGCCAGAGGGTCTC
Source organism: Adenophora triphylla var. japonica (assembly GCA_022495995.1). NCBI lineage: Eukaryota > Viridiplantae > Streptophyta > Magnoliopsida > Asterales > Campanulaceae > Adenophora > Adenophora triphylla. The sequence continues at coordinate 1,277,124 of JAFEMH010000005.1, forward strand.
ATGCTACCGCTGGTGGTGAAAGGTTGTAGCTGTCGGAGGGTCTCATGCTGCAACTGGTGGTGGCGAGTAGCTGCCGGAGGGTCTCATGCTACCGCTGGTGGTCGTGGCTGCCGGAGGGTCTTAGGCCACTGCTTGATCTTAGGCTACTGTTTATGCTGCTGGGGATAGATGTAGCTTTCGGAGGGTCTCATGCTACTAGTGTTGCTGGTAGCTTGTTGGGTGGTCATTCACGGGACGGTCTTTGCTGAAGAGTTGTTGAAGTGTCAGTGCATACAGGCCTTGATGAAGGTGTGCTCATGGGAACGGGCATTGGATGATAACTCGCTGTGCGGAACATGCCTTAATGTCGCTGAGGCTGGTGAGCATCATTGCTTGGATATTGGGGCAGCTGGAGCTTCTTTTTTGACAAGCATTACTTGGAGACTAGGCAGCTGGAGCTTCTTTTTTGACAAGCATTGCTTGGAGACTGGGCAGCTGGAGCTCTTTTCGACGGTGTTGATGAGTCCGAAGGTGACGGGCCTGATGAAGGTAATGAAGGCGGGATCCGCCACCTGCAGGGTTTGGAATCCTTGTCCAAAATTGTGATTTGAGGGGCAATCCCCGCGATCAAATTACGATCACTTGATTATTGTACCCTGCAGGGGAAAACATAACACTTCTAGGAACTTTGCATTTTATTTGACTTTTTGCTTATGCATTATTAATCTTTTGTTGCACAAGTCCATCTCAGCTGGGAATGGAAAGGAAGTGAGGATTTTGCACTGCTTGATGAGCAGATGTGTATGTAACAGTTGTGCTATGATGGATCGTGTATGGAACGAAAGTGTTTATAATAGGGTGGACCCTCTCCCATGAGGTGGGAAAATGTACGAGTGATGGATGATACGGTGCAGCTTAGGTAAGTCGGGGACGCTCCCGGGAGTACTGGCTGCAGTAGGTTCGTTGCTGATGAGAACAAAGTGTGTCGCGCACCCAAGGAGGCAAACACCAGAGAATGTGCAGAGAATGATCCCGGCTTGGTGAAGCCCCAATTGACAGTGCAAAGCAAACCAGAAGGGAAATTTGGTAAGGAGAGCCTTAGGGATACCTTAACCAAAGCCCCAGCTTGAGGAAATTCCATGCATCTTTATCGCAAACAGAGTCATCTTGTGGCCAAAGGGGCAACTCATCATTTCAAACCGCAGTCAATCAGTCTCTGGACAAGACTCGAAAATGTTTACGTGCAGGGGCACATCCTTCGAGAGTGGGGATAGATCCTGAATTCGTGTATGACACTCTCACTTTTGGGTTTGACTCTTTTGGGAGAGTATAAGCATCACAAGGTGTGGAAAAGTGTATGGAAGCCCCTGCTGACCGAAACAGTGTTTGGCTCTATCTTCCTATGATGTAGAAAGAGAAGACTTGTCGAGACACTTGAAAACTTGTCTTATTCGTGATGATCACAAAGCTGCTTAAAACCCTTTATTGATGTTCGGGTTAGTCAACCGCCAAAGCTGATATGAACAAATATTCCAATTAATCATGAGGAGAAAGCCCACTGATATCTAGAATCAAACTCCGAAGGATGGAAAGTGTATGGGAATGGTCCTTGAGGAGACCGGATTTTCTGAGATTTGTTTGCGATTTCGATCGGACCTGTTATGGTTGCCTACGTTCCCCTCCTTGGGAGGAGCTCAGAGTTCGGGCTTATCCCAAATGAATAGAATGAACGTCGGAATTCGAGGATCTGAGGACCTTTGAGGATTTGGAGAATTGAAAAAACATGTCCTCTTGGAGTATCGATGGGAAACACGGATGTGAAGCCCCAGTGGGACGTCCACGACAAGTGTTTGCGGAGGAGAAATGAAATATGCTCACATGAAACGTCGAATGAACGGATGGAATTTTCACAATCATCGCTTGGTGGTCCTTTGAGCCGGGATGGATTAGGCTCCGCTTTAAGCAATAATCTGTTTTAGATCTCGGTAATATTGGAATGAAACTGCTATCTGGTAGGGACTGCGGCTGGGCTTCATGGTTTCGATCAGTCTTTGGGTGATTTTGGAATATCATGACCTCTTAGGATGAGAGGTCGGTCGGGCCTTTTACTGACTGAACCTCTAAAGATGAGAGGTTGGCTTGCAGGGATGTTTTGGGATTTCTAAGGAGAGGGAATTGATTGCCTCTGAGGATGAGAGGTCAATCTTGGTTTTGCCAAGGTCAAAGGTAAGGGTAACGGTAATGGGAATGTCCTCTAAAATCGGGAGGACGGCTTGGAATTGGTCAAGGTAGGTAATGGTGAGGGACATCCGTGCTGTCTCTTTATTCACTCTGAGGCTCCTCTTGAGTAACGACCGGATCCTTTGACTTTTGCTTTTAAGAGGATCGCTAGGGACTAGGCTCTCTTTCTTTTCTTTTTTTTTTTCTTTTCTTTCTTTGTTTTTATTTTGTCTCTTTCTTTTTTTTCAATTTTGTTTTTTTTTTGAGAGGAGAATTTCAACTAGTCCCCAGGATAGATCATTGCTTTCCGCCGTTCTTTGAACTTAGAGACGGTCAATCTTCTATTGCGTCGTGGGAGCCTCACGGATAATCCCTCTTCTTCTGAAGATGGTTAGACGGGTTTCAAAACGTGCCGATCTTGAAATGAAAGGGTATTATTTAGTGAGGGTGAGGTAATGGCTTTCCTATGGGTGAAGGTTTCAGCCGCAGTCCATACCGGATGAGTCTTCATTTGCTTGCTTAAGTTTACTCTGAGAAGGATTCATGCAAATTCATCGAGCAACGAGATGGTGAGGGCGAAGGAAGATATGTGAGCACAGGAGATACGAGATGGAGAGTTGATAAGCCCCAATTTGAGAAGGATATCAGTCGATTTTCTCGCTTCGATCAATTTAAACATTAGTCATTTCAAAGCATTAGTCAGTGAGCAGCACAAGTGATCATTTGTAATAAGACCATTTCAATCGAGTGTAACGTGGGTGTGCAAGTGATGTCTCAAGTCTAGCAAGAATAGAAACAAATATTTTATTATTTTAAAGCAAAAACTAGCCCGTAATGGAAGTTAACAGACTCGATATTCAAGGACGACATTTATTTATGACACGACAGACAATCTAGATCCTACGATGACTGATTGATTGACTTCTTCGGATGGAATGCTCTTGGAATCATGGAAGAGGGTTGGTAGTCGCATTGGGACGAACTTTCTCAATCTTGCCTTCATCAACGAGCCTTTGAATGAGCACTTTCAGAGGGGTGCAATCATTGGTGCTGTGGCCGAGATACTGATGATAATAGCAATACTTGCTGCGATCTAAATCCGGATGGGGTTTGATGGGATGGTAATTTTCAAGTGGTTTGATCATTCCCCTTCGAACCAACCCATTGAAGGCTTCCTCAGTTGTCATCCCGAGATCATCAAATTTCCGCTGCCTGTGAGGTGGAAACCAAACATGGTCCAAAACACCACTTTCCTCTTGCAAGCCCTGTTCAATCTTTCCTTCATCGATGAGCTCTTGTATGATCACCCTCAAAGGTTTGCAGTCGTGAGTGGTATGGCCAGGATATTGATGGTAATAGCAGAACTTTCTTTTATCCCGCTTGTGCTTAGGAGGGTTATAATTGACTAGTGGCTGAACCAATCCTCCGCTTACCAAGATCTTGAGGAATTCATCCATAGGCATTCCAACGTCACCACAGTACGGTTTTCCTCTCTTATTCTAGACCACCTTTGGAGTTGACTCAGGCACAGGCGTCTCTTGCTGAATGGGATTCATGGAAGGATTGAAGGACATCTGATTAATGGTCACGTATGGGGTTGGTCCTGAATGCTGACCCTGCGTGGTCGACGGGCTGAAACCATAAGATGAACCCGTCGGTGGTTGAGAGAAACTTCCTCGAAATGGAGCTTGGTTAACTGGGAACGGCAGTAGTCTTTTCTGGTTGAGCTGGTTATCTGCATAATGTCATGATCCTTGGGAACCTTGCTAATACTGACACTGCGACCCAAATTGGTTAGGAGAACCGAGAGCATTGGGGATCGGCTGTCCACCTTGAATCTGAGCTTGGCCCTCCTGAGGTGCTGGATGAGGAACCTTATCTTGTCCATTCCCATTCATCCCTTTCATCACATTCCCAGCTATATGCTCAACATTATTAGCACCAATGATTTCCTCGTAGGACCCGTCTTCGTGACGAATTACTGTGATCCCTCGGACACGCATGGCTTCCACAAACCTAGCGTGTGTTTCCTCTTCTCGGGCCTTAGCAATTTGGGCAACCAACTGAGCCTTGCACTCACGAACCATGGCAGCCTCAAGAGCAGCTCGTAACTCTGCCACAGACAAATCTTTCATATCCAGCTGACCCGAAGCAAAAGGACTTCCAGATTGAGTGGACGAATAATCCCTTGCACCAGACATCTCAAGTATCAGAACAGATGAGGGCTTCGTAAGAACTGCAACTACCCCTGGAAACGCGAACCAAACAAACACTGGATATCAGAGCCCGAACCCAACTTGTCGTGACTACATAGGTGGAGAGATGAGAGTGTGTATAAGGCGGAGGATAGAGAACTTTGAGATGAGGGAGGGGTACGGAAGGAGATGGACTCATGCAACATCTTATTAATGTTCAAGTAAAAATCGGTGTCTTTTAAGTCCTAGAGACGGTTGGAAAAGGCTAATCCTTTATTTCACGCAATCTAGACCTCGGGGGAACCTATGGACACATCATCCAAAAATACACCAAATGTATTGATTCAAAATTAACAATAGGCAATAATACCTAAATAAAACCAAAGCATTTATGAGACGGACGAGTAGCCCCAATTTCTGGAGAAATTTGGGTAGCATAACGGGTATTCCTGAAGAATTTCAAGGAAAAATTCGGCATGACCTCTCGTCGGTGCACGTTGACAAAGCGACATGATCCCTCGTTAGAACATGCCGTGAGAGCGACATGTCCCTACGCGAAGCCATGTTACGATGGCAACATGCCCATACGTGCTAGATTTTTGGGATAGGTACGAAAGTCTATTAAAAATTTTGAAACGATTCATTTTAGTGTATTTGAAAATGTCGTGTCAAAAAACAACCGTTTTGGGTAAGGTTAAAAAGTGTGGCGCCACCTATAACGCGCTAGGGGATAGGTTTGATATTAGGCGCTCAAGCGTAGGCGACATACATCACCGTCCGCGATGCCGTCAATCGCACCCGAGGGTTCTAGATCTACGTGAAGTAGTGTGCGGATGACTATGTTCTTATATTTTTTTAAAAAACAAAAATTTTTATTTATTTATTTTATTTACTTTAAAAAGAAAGAGATAAAACACACACACTCTCACAGGGAGCAACAATCAACTGAGCCAATTTTTGATTCAAGGGACTGCCCTCAAACCAGCTGCTGAAAACAATGTACAGTGACCATTCCTGTCGCGTGACACAGGATAGCATGGGACAGAGATGTCGCACGACTAGAGTGGTCACTGAACCAGAATCCTGCAAAATGAAATCAGTCCCTGCTTCTCCACGGCAAGGGACAAAGCATAATAACTAAAGCACAACAAAAATGGCCAAAAGACATCAAAGGCCCACAAGTCTCATAATCAATAAAACGCATGTACTACAAAAGATCGTCAATGATGCATACAAGAATGGATATGTTGGATGTTTAGTCGAACGAAAGTTTAAATTTGAAAAAATAGGTTTTCAAAAGTGTATTCCCCAGCGGAGTCGCCACTGAATGTGCGCTCGCCCACAAACGAAATTTTTTTTGTTTAATTTCGAATGATGGAAAAAGAGAAAAAAGGAGTCGCCACGCCATGCTTTAGAGGTGCACTTTGAAAAACCTTTTGAAAGAGAATGGGTTCGGGGGTCAGGTTACGTGTTGGGAAGAACCGAGAGTTCACCCAACATGCCTCGTCCGTGGACGAGTCTTTCTAAATAAACATCCAATCAATCCATAAATGTGTGCAAGCATTGACAAGAAACAAACGTAGTAAACATGAATTTTATTAATATGAACTTGGAAACTTACAACTTGTGAACCAATTATTTAGGGAGGCCAAATCCCATTACAACAAAACAGAACAGATTACAGGGGAAAAGGATCTCTACAAACAGACATAATGTGTCGCGTGACACAGGACATGGGTGACCAGATGTGTCGCGTGACACAGGATCACCCATGCACGATGTGTCGCGTGACACACAGTGTCCGTCTGCAGAGACTTACAGATTCAAATATGATAGCACCAATATCCAACACGAATCCAATTGATCAATCAGATAAGCTTCGAAATACATAATTAACAATAAATCAACCCAGGGAGTGTGGATATGGATAGATCCACACCCCCTTGGGGCCTAAACACCAATTTCAACAAATATTCAACAATGAGCAATCAATTATCCAAAACAACTATGTTAAACAGAGATATTGCGATTGGGATTCAGTAATCAAGATGGATAGAGTCTGATTACTGAATCCAACGGAAGGAAAAACAATTGAATTACTAAAGGAACAAGGTAGAAGAGAGAGGGAAAAGGGAATTAAGGGTGTTACCCTTGTTGCTTCCAAGAATTCTGTACCAAGTTAGGTACAGAACCCTTCTATAGCAGTTTCTGGTCCTGGAGAGCTTGAGAGTATCAGTTGAGAGTAGATCTAGGAGGTGATGAAAGGAAGTGGGTTGAATTAGGGGGGATTGGAAGTGAATTGGGATGAGAGAGAGAGAGGGGTGTGTGTTTAGTGTGTGTGTTACGCTGTAATTTTGGTAGAGTAACAGTGTATGAAGTTGGGATCCATTTCTAAGAGGGGTAGGGTCTTATTTATAGGCTGCAGTTGATGGTCACGTTGTGTCGTACGACCTTCTGTAACCATTTTCCATGCCTCGATGTGTTGCGTGACACAAGGTGACACCAACTGTTTTTGGCGCCAAAACCAGTTTCTGGAATATTCAGGTATAAATACCCAAAAGGTCCAAAAAGGTTTATTCCCAGCAGGTCCTTTAGCACGAGCAAAGTACCAAAAGGTACTTCCTTCTCAAGAAACTTATGGAATGTTTCCGGAAGTCTCGGAATAGACCGGGAATTTACCAAAATGCCCCTTAATACAATTTTATCGCATTAAAATGCATCTAAAAGGGAGCGAATTGGATTGGCGTACTTACATTGACAAAAGAGGCTCGTACGCAACTACCGACCTTCGTCCCTACAACTTCGACATGGCTCGGTACTTTACAAAGAAAGCCTGTGACTTGAATGAAGACACAGAGAGAATGACCGAGATCATCAACGTAAAACAAGGTTGGTTTGCAAAGATGGAAAAATGGGAAAAGCTCCAACAAAACCTTAAGAAGTTCAGAGGCCTCGAGCCAAACCCCATCAGGAGAGCATTCCTCAACGCAACAGCCCTACCGAGACCCACCGCCACCACTATTCACAATGAATTTTGGTTCGGGAAAACCCCTTCTTTGGTAAACGAGTTCAAAAAAATTTCTGTCATCACCCCTGCCACAAACAGGAGGGACGAGTCGGTGTTTGAACTAACAATGCCCAAAGCGAGAAAGGAAGACTCCGCAGAAAATGCCTGGAATGAGCCTTTACTACAACAACTTTTCAGTGAAGAAATCGAAGTACCAGACTTAATCGATTTGTTTTCTGATAACTCTGTGGTAGCCATGATAGGGGACAACAACGCCAAGCCCTTCGACCTCGCATCCTCTCAAGCCCGTCAACAATGCCACTAAAGAACTGGGCCACCTTCTTCGGACCTACAGCCAGCAAGGAGGAAATGATTCAAAAGCTGGTCTAACCCCTCGCCTCCTAGAGTCTAGATTCGAAACACATTCCGAGTCTGTTGTCTTTGAATTCGAGTCTCTCGAGTCATCTGATGGCCTTACGCCGAAAGATTATGAGTTCATAGCCAACAATGTATTGCCCTATGCTTTAAATGAAAAATTCGACCTTTCCGAGTATCCCCTCATTGTATCTTTAATGAATGATAAATTAACTAACAAATCAAAAACAGTTAATAACAATTCACTCGATAAAGACGCAGACACATTAAACGAACAATATATTAAAGAAATCTTTAAGCATGTTGTTAAACGAGAAGAAAATCGGGCCCAAGCTGCTGAGGAGGTTTTAACCAAAGTGAATTTGCGGACTGCTGAAGAGCCTAAAGAGACGCAAATTGGAAGTTTCTTCACAGGCACCGAGCAAGAAGCATTGACTGCACTGCTCAAAGAATTCGTGGACATCTTCGCTTGGTCCTACCAAGACATGCCAGACCTAGATCTAACCATAGTGGAACATCAGATTCCCCTGAATCTCGAGGCTAAGCCCATCAAGCAGAAGCTACGCCGGATCAAGCCAGAATGGTCCTTACAAGTCAAGGAAGTGATCGAAAAGATGCTCCGCGTCGGCTTCAGAAGGGTGATCGAATACCCGACTTGGCTTTCCAACATAGTCACGGTCACCAAGGCCAATGGGAAAGTACGCTGCTGCGTGGACTTCCGAGATCTCAACAAAGCAAGTCCCATGGACGACTTTCCTCTGCCAAACATAGACATGTTGGTCGACACTATGGCCAATTTCGAGGTTAAGTCCTTCGTAGATAGGTTTGCCGGCTACAATCAAATCAAGATGGACGAAGAAGACCAAGAGAAAACTGCCTTCACCACCCCTTGGGGAACCTACTGCTACACAGTAATACCGTTCGGACTAAAGAACGCTGGGGCTACCTACCAACGGGTAGCTATCGCCCTTTCCCATGTCATGATCCACAAAGAGATCGAAGTGTACGTCGAAGACATGATCATCCACTCAAAGAGATCAGATGGACAACACCTCATCGACCTGAGAAAGTTCTTCGATCTCCTTCGAAAGCATTCAATGAGGTTGAACCCTGCCAAATGCACATTTGGAGTCATCCGAGGCAAAGTCTTAGGATACATGGTCACAGAACGATGCATCGAAGTTGATCCCCAAAAGATCAAGGCCATAATCGAGATGAGACCACCGCAAACCCAAACAGAAGTAAAAAGCTTCATGGGCCGCCTTCAGTACATCAACCGCTTCGTGAATTAGCTGACTTCCTTGTGCGAGCCAATATTTCGACTAATGAAAAAGAATGCAGACATCGAGTGGAACCCGGAATGTCAAGATGCCTTCGAAAAGATAAAGGCGTACCTTGTGAGTCCTCCGATCCTCTGTCCTCCCCACGAAGAGAAGCTACTCTTTCTGTACCTGACTGTAACCGACACCGTAGTTGGAGCCATGCTAGGCCAAGAAAAGAAAGAATCAAAGATCGAGAATGCCATCTACTTCGTAAGCCGAAAGTTCCAAGGCAGCGAGCTCAACTACTCAGCCCTAGAAAAAACCTGTGCAGCTCTAGTATGGGTCGTCGAAAAGTTGCGGCACTACACGCAATCGCACACGGTGCACCTGGTCTCCAAGATGGATCTGTTCAAATATCTCTTCGACAAACCATCACTGTCAATGAGACTAGCCAAATGGTCCTTCTTCCTGGCAGAGTTTGACATCAAGTACGTAAACCATAAGATGATCAAGGATGGGTAATGGCCGAACAATTGGACGACTTCCCAACCGACGAAGCCAAAGATCCCGAACCACAATTTCCGTACGAAGGAATCTTCATACTTGAAGGCGAGAATCGATGGCAGATTTTCTTTGATGGAGCAGCCAATAAAAGAGGAAATGGCATTGGAATGCTCTTGGTCGACCCAAAAGGCAAGCACACACCAATCGCCATAAAGCTAAACTTCGAGGTGACCAGCAATGCCGCCGAATATGAAGCATGTGCTTTCGGTCTAGAGGCCGCCCTTGAAAGAAACGTCCAAGAGCTAGAAGTCTACGGGGACTCAGCCCTGATCATCAATCAAGTTTCTAACAAATGGAAAACGGTAGACCCGGGCTAGAAAAAATACCAAGCCTGCATGGAAGACCTTATCGCACAATTCAAGGAGGCCACCTTCCACTACTTGCCAAGAGACCGGAATCGGTTTGCAGACGCCCTAGCCACCTTGGCTTCACTCATAGAGATCCCTGAAGGGAAGGCGGTAAAGCCATTCAAAGTTGGAATGAAGGAAATTCCTGCCTACTGCTGTGAAATCGAGGCAGAGCCCAAGCCAATCAACGAGCCGTGGTACAACCAAATATACCAATACCTCAAAAAATGGGTAAACCTCTTTCATGAACGTGGAAGGAAAATACAAAGAAGGAATCAAAGCCAAGCGCATCGTGGCCCTTGCCTCTTACGTTGTCATCCTTGGGGACATGCTATACAAGAAACGCTACCAAGAACCGCTCTTCCGCTGCATCAGCAAGGAAAAAGCGATTGAGCTCATGAACGAAGTCCACAATGGGGCTTGTGGTCCCCACATGAATGCCAGAGCCCTGATACAGATCATTCTTCGAATGGGCTACTACTGGATCTCCATGGAGGCAGACTGCATCCACTTTGTTCGAAGCTGCGACAAGTGCCAGCGATTTTCCAACCTTAACCATCTTCCCCCTCATGATCTCTACTGCATGATCACTCTCTGACCTTTCGCCACTTGGGGAATCGACTTCATCAAGAAGATCGCTCCGCTCGGCAGCAACGGCCACGAGTTCGTCTTAGTAGCCATCGACTACTTCACAAAATGGGTCGAAGCCAAGTCCTACAAAGTGCTAACTTCCAAGAAGGTCACCCAGTTCCTCAAACAAAAACATCATATGTCGATATGGCATTCCAAACGAGGTCGTATCTGACAACAGATCTCACTTTGAGTGAGAATGCGACAGACTATTGGCCGAATTCAAGATCACGCGCCATAAGTTCTCTCCTTACAGGCCACAAACTAACGGCGCAATGGAAGCAGCAAACAAAACCCTCGAAATGATCATCAGAAAAATGATAACACGAGGACGAGATTGGCCCGAGAAGCTGCATCTGGCACTTTGGGGCTACCGAACATCAGTCAGGACCGCCACGGGAGAAACTCATTCGCCCTGACCTATGGGATAGAAGTAGTACTGCCCATTGAGTTGGAAATCCCATCACTTAGAGTGCTACTGGAAAACGAAATCAATGAAGTGGAATGGCTCCGAAGTTGGCACGACGTATTAGCCCTACTAGATGAATGCCGACTAAAGGCCATGGAACACATTCGAGCCTACCAAAGCAGAATGGCTAGGGCTTTCGACAAGAAAGTCAAATTCTGAGACATCAGGGAAGGCAATCTGGTGCTTAAGGAAAAGCTCCCACCCGAACCAACTCGCTTGGAAAATGCAAACCAACATGGATCGGCCCATTCGTGGTCCAAAAGATCTTCTCCAGAGGTGCCATGAAGCTAACAGATCTGGACGGAAATCTCTTCATGAACCCAGTCAACAGAAGAAAGCTCCGCCGATACTTCGCCTAAAGAATATCGACTTTTTTATCTCCCTGTCACTCCTAAAAGTGTCGAACTACGGAGATCTGAGCCCCTCAGTCCGGGGGGAACGTAGGCAACCTTCATTGGTTCGGTTTAAAAAATAAACAAAAAAAATCCAAAAATTGGATGCCATCAAGGCTCAGACAAAAAGCAAGCAAGAGATTTTGCGTATCGACAAATCTTTAAAAGTAAACCACAAATCATTGCAAGTTAAAACACTTCTTGATGAGTACAAGCACGGTCTATTCTCAAACTTACAACATGCTAAAAGACTACTTAATACATTTAACAAATAATGTGCCTGCAAACGACAATGAGTGGATACTTAGGGGGTCATTCCGTGCCACTCGTGCTTGCCCCTTCGCCACTCTTCCCTTTCTTCCCTCGTCCCCGACGAGTCTTCCTTCGCTCCACATGAGCTAGCTCTATCTCCCTCATTTCGACATCAAGATTCCTGCCTTTCGAGTCAATCAATCCAGTCGCTCTCAGAGCCTCATTCGCCCGTGCCTCGGCTCGGATCTCTTCCATACGAGTCTGCAAAAGGGGACCTCTCTCCGTCAATCGGTCAACTCTAGTCTCATAGTCAAATAAAGCGTCTCCCGTGACATCCTGAGGGTTAGCCCAAGCTTCTGCACTCCTAAGGCTGTAGCTGAGATGGCAATCTTGCCCCAAAATTGCCTCGCGCCTGCTCCCCAAAATCACTTGGGTCTGCCCGAAATGCTGCTCGTACCAATCCAGGTACTCTGCGGTCAAAACAACACTCTCCGTGCGTCTAAGGAGTACCACTGGAGGGAAGGCAGATTACTTCCATATCCTCAAAAAGAAAAGGAAAGCATCTAGATCTGTCATAGAGAAATAAGCTACCTCCATAGTGGCGATGTCTCTCCACCCAGCAAAGGTTCCTGCCTCATCCCGAACTTTCGAGTAACGAGCGACGGGATGTAGAAAGAGGACCAAGACAACCCCGAAACCCAGACAACATAGGAACCCTCCTGAAAGGCCCTCCTAGTCTCAATCCCCCAATAAGGAACCCAACAACGGATCTGATGCGCGCCAAGATGAGCCATCCACCTCTCCCTAGAGGACTGATCCATATCCAAGATAAGAGGCCGCTGAGCAAATGTCCACGAACTGAAAGATGACGGAGATACAGGCATAGCTTGAAGCCTCTCTCGCAACCACAAGGTGAGCAAAACGGGACTTCCACCTCGTATGAACCTGTCCCTCGTCGCCAAGTGATCTATGCAGTGGAAGGTTTCCCCCAAAACCAAGGGAACGATGTCCTCACTGACTCAGCAATGGCCTACCACATCCAACAAAGCGCCATCTCATACCCCAAGGGAGCTGACCATGAAAAGCATAGCTATCACGCACAAAGCAAATGCATTCCACGAGGCATCACTCTCGTCATCACCCATGAATCTCTCTGGCAGTTCAAAGATATCAACATGACCAGAATCAAATGTCATACCTTGCGCTTCCCCCAACGAAGCCCGAAGAAAATATGCAAGCTTCATGCTCATGGTCGCACCTTCGACCAAAGGAAGCGAGATAGCCTCCACCTCCGGTCCTCCAAGCAAAGCACGTAAATCTTCAAATCAGGAGCTAACTCCTTAAGAGTCCAAACAGATTTGAGTTGAAATCTCACCTCGAAAGCCCGTTTGTTATGCTTCACGTGGTGCCTCATCCACACCTTAAGCCGCTCAAGGAAGTGCACTTGCCTCTCCTTCGAAAGCCTCGGGAGATTTCTCGGAACAAACGACAAATCCATGGCAAAAATGGAGGTTTTTTTTGGAAAATGGAGGAGAAGAGCCAAATTGGATGTGATTTAGGAAATGAAAGGATTAGAAAATACAGATTTTCTACAAATTTTATCCCTTTTTTGCAAAGCAACAAGTGTCTGTACGGACCTCTTTGCATGCAAGAGTGGTCCGTACGGACCTCTTTGAACCCCAACTTAAATTTTCAGCAACAACCAAACAGTTGCTATCCGCAGCATGATTTTGTTCCCGACTGTTCAAAAAAACTGCCAAAGCTGTTTTCAGCTCCCATACACTAAACACAAATGCATTTTCAGCTCATGCGACATGCACAAAAAAAATAAAGAGTAGAGATAATTCCTAGGCCCGTCCCCACGGAATTACAAAATAAATAATTCATTACATCACATAGTAAAATATTTGGTCCATACATACAAATGTTTTGCTTCTACATATACCAAATGCAAAAAACAAAAACAAAAAAGAGAGGAGTCCTACTCCGAGTCATCATCGTCACCATCGCCAGACGGGAACCCCCGCATCCTCAGAATCGCGGCCACCTCTTCCTCATCGAAGCTCGACCCCTCCTCGATCGAGTACTCCAAGTAGTCCGAAGAAGTAAGGCCGACGATAGGATCAAATAAGGGAAATGAGGACGAACCCTCACCCTGTGCAATGGACGGAGGGAAGAACTGATGAAACGTTCGCATCCCCCGGCCCTCTGAAGAAGCTCCCGCGTCATAGTTGTGCCGCTCCTGAGTTGGCATCTCAGGCTGAAGAGCAGGCTGTGGATCCGCTTCAGCCCTTGAAGAAGGAGTATCCACGGATCTCCTCGAAGGCATTGGCTCGTAAGCTGCCACACTCTGCGATGACCCGCAAGACATCCTTCTCAAGAGCTTCTTCGTGAAAGCCCTCAACCCCAGATACTGGCGGGTGATTATGTCTACGATTCGCCCCGAGACCTGCATAACAAACAAAAAAAATGCTCAACAAAAGAGATAAAAAAAAGTAGAAATGCTCAAATGAAGAGATAAACAAAGGAAAAGACAAGATGCCAAGAAGGAAAAGAGTGACAAATCACCGCAGCATCTGGATCAACTCGGTAAGCGGCCAGAATGGGCACTGATACCCGCCTCCTAGAGTCCCCGCGGACATAGGTGAAATCCGGCCCAGGCACCGGAACATCCCAAGGACGCGACGAACTAGTCCGCCTCTCCCTCGCCAACACTTGAGGCGTCCTCAGCTTCCGCCTGACGAAGCCCTGATACTCCTCGCCCTCCAAGACAAACTCTCCGATGTCTACTCCAGTCCGGTACCTCTCGAACTCCAGCATGTCCTTCTCGGCAGGGCTCATCATATGGAGTGGCGGATCCCTCGAAGCGCAGGGAGGAACACCGACTCCGTGCTGCCAGAAAACCCTCTCCCCCAAGTACATCGAGTTGCAGGTGAGGCCCCACAGAAGCTTCCTCTGCCGCGTCATCCAAGGAGCACCCTCCAACTCATCCTCGCCATACCACAACCAAGGGTACAACTGGGAACCAGCCGGGCTATCCTTCTCCAGAAATCTTTGCACTTCCACGTAGGTGACGGTGATCTTCCCCCGACTAGTCCTCCTCTTCCTCATAGAGCTTGCCCAGTACAGCATGGCGGGATACCCGATCATGGCCTCATCGTGCAGATCCCACGCCTGGCACTAAAAGATCTCATAGCACCACACCTGCCACAAAAAGCAGATAATGCTCAAAAAAAGAAAAAGAAAAAGAAAAGGAGAAACAATGACATTACAAAGCTACAAAATCAGTAAGCTCATACCTCCAAGGCAAAGTCGAAGCACCCCAGGGAATTGATCACGCCCCGGCTGAATTTATCCAAGGCAAAGTAGAGCTCGGCCAGGCCCGCCTCTCCCCAAGAAATATCACACACCCTCTCTAAATCCACCAAACTCTCAAGCAGAGGAAAAAGAGCGGTGGTAGAGTGGTTCGAGAACAAAGTCTTGGAAAGAGCAAATCACAAAAATGAGCGTGCCAGCTACTCCGCCAACACTACCCCCGAACCTCGCCGGTACTCCTCGACATTGGCAGTGATCCTCGCCTCCACATCGTGATATAGCATGCCCAAAACCTTACGAGGCGAAGGCACAAATCCCAGCAGCTCGATCAGATGCTCCTCAGACATCCGATCGCTCCATCTCACCGACTCCCCCTTGAAGGACAGCCCGGTGATAGCAGCAAAATCGGTGGGAGTCACCGTCATCTCCCCCAGCTAAAGTGGAAGGTATGCGTGGTATACCACCAGTACTCAGAAAAGGCCAGAAAAACACCCTTGTTTTTCTAGGTCTCCGCTAGCCCCGCCAAGTTCTCAATGAACACGTTCAGCTCTGAGTCAATAACTAGCCTCCGAGGACTATGTCTCCCCTCCCAGGAGATATCGGGCATCCTCCTCCATACCTCGACCACGGCCTCAAGGGACCCCGTGATTTCATCCTCTTTGCCTTCCCGAACGAAGGCACCTCTTCCTGCAGGTAAACACAACAAAGGTACGTCAAATACGACACTTAACAAATATAAACGCTATAGAAATACGACACACGTATCATACACATTTTCAACAAAGTCCGTCACAAAACACGGCAATTTTTCATTAAAAAATTCGTACCAACACGGCAACTTTTCACACAAAGTCCTTCCTTACACGGCACATTTTCACACAAAAGTCCGTCACAAAACACGACAATTTTTCATAAAAAAGTCTGTCCCTACACGACAACTTTTCACACAAAGTCCGTCCCTACACGACACATTTTCACACAAAAGTTTGTCACAAAACACGACAATTTTTCACAAAGGGTCCGTCCCTACACGACACATTTTCACACAAAAGTCCGTCACAGAAATATGGCACACATTTTACAACAAAAAGTCCGTACCAACATGGCAACTTTTCACACAAAGTTCGTTCCTACTCGGCAATTTTTCAACAAGAAACCATGTAGATACAAAATACCACCAAGGTACAAGTCACCAAAGTATGCATTTCAAGGAGAGATATTTTATTTTCACAAATAAGAGTTAAACTCCGTATTTTTGGACAAAAATCACATACCCACAATCCATACACATCCAATTTCAATGAATCAACATCAATTTAATAAAATAATCATGGCAACAACAAAAGCCCCAAATCCACAAGAACCAAAACCCTAGTTCTAGCATACATCATTCGAATAAGAATCAAAGACAAAATTTGATTTCTTACCTCCACTTTCGCTTTCCCCCGCGAGTTGTTGAAATTACTCGGATCGTGTGCGGAATGCGGCGAGCGGCTTTCGCAACTTGGGACTTGCTGAAAAGAGAGATTCGCCACGCCGTTTTGTATTATGAGCCTAAACTTTGAAAAAGGCTGGTTCGAAAAGGAGGTCGTTTTGATTGGTAGCCAAAACTTGGAAAAGGCTTTGAAAAAGGGGTCATTTTAATTGGTAGCCAAAACTTGGAAAAGGCTTTGAAAAAGGAGTCGTTTTGATTGGTAGCCAAAATATGGAAAAGGCTTTTTTGACCAGAGATTGTTAGGTTTGGAGGTCACGTTACGTTTCGGGAAGAGTATATTGAGATCACCCGAAATGCCTCGTATGACGAGTCTTTCTACCTTTCTCGAAAAATGAGTATATGTGTGTGTGTTTGTGTTGCTTTTGAAAAGGAGCTTGAATGACAAGCTTTAAATCTTGGTTTGAATGACAAACGTTGATTGTCATAAAAAACGAGTGTTTGAATTACAAATGTCGAGTTTGAGTTTGAAATGAGCGTTTGAATGCCAAACGTCGATTTTGAGTTTGAAATGAGCGTTTGAATAACAAACATCGATTTTGAGTCAGGAATGAGCGTTTGAATGTCAAACATCGATTTTGAGTTTGAAATGAGCGTTTGAATGACAAACGTCGATTTTGAGTCGAAAATGAGTGTTTGAATGGCAAACGTCGATTTTGAGTCGAAAATGAGTGTTTGAATGACAAACGTCGATTTTGAGTTTGAAATGAGCTTTTGAATGACAAACGTCGATTTTGAGTCGAAAATGAGAGTTTGAATGACAAACGTCGATTTTGAGTTTGAAATGATCGTTTGAATGACAAACGTCGATTTTGAGTCAGAAATGAGCGTTTGAATGACAAACGTCGATTTTGAGGGGTTTTGAAAAGGAGTTCGAATGACGAACTTCGATTTTAAATCGGGCATTATGATGTTACCAATTTTATGAAAAAGGTAGTAAATGAAATGCGATCATCGAGTTATTTTGTGACTCGGACATTTGTAAGTAAATACTATCAACAAACCAAATGGCTTGGACTTGTAAATGACAGTATTGAAAATGTGGTATCAACGGATCGAACGATCTGGATGGTAAAAGTACGATCGACGAGCCAAACGGCTCGAATTTGTAAAGGTGCATAAAGTAAATGACAATATCGACAGATCAAATGATACGGACTTGTAAATGACAATCACGAACCAAACGGTTCGGACAGTAAAAAAGCGAATCAACGGATTGAACGATCGGGACGGTAAATGACAGAAAAGTAAAAACGGGACTTGAACGCCGTTTTAACCCGAAATTACTTCTCTTACGGGAGAGAAGATGATTAGGGACTAAAGCATATCAAGTCCCATAGATGGCATTACGTCTACATTTTGAGAATTTCGACCGGATCGAAAATAGCGTATGACGCGTAAATCGAGACAGAAACGAAGTTTAGAGAGAGAGAGAGAGAGAGAGTTACCAATGGCAAGGTATTGACTCTTTGGCTCAGAAAGGCATATACGGGATACAATTTAGTGTTTGGGAGGTGTTTTGGAAGTGTTTGGCTCGTGTTTGGTCAGAAAACATGGTTTTCACGCAAATCGAGGCATTTCTGAGGCTGGGGAGGGGGTTTAGTTGGCTGGAACCTTGGGGATTTGATGAGAGGTAATAAAATTTTTACCATTTTATAGAACTAGATTGACTCCCGTGCGATGCACGGGGCATTACTATATATTCAAAAAATAAAAAATCTAACTAAAATAAACCAAAAACTCAATTCGCTTATACATTATAAAAGACTTCCTTAAAGGCGACATTGTCAGTACATAAAAATTAGAAATCAATAAAATAGAAATAAAACATAAATCATAATGATTATGCATTTCTCTGTATACAATTTTGTAGTTTTTATCAATTTAAAAAATTAAAAAAAAACAGACGAACATGTTTATCATATACGAAATAAGTTATTGAAATCAGTTTAAAATGTGAAGATTAGAAATCTAGTAAAAAAAAAGGTGATATTTTATTTCGTTTTGATGAAGAGAAATTTTGAAATAAGAACAAAAGATTTAGTCATACCAACAGGATAGTACAATTATCTAATAAGAACTAATATCATTATTTTTCAAATGAAAAATTTCCATTAACTCATGATCGTACATCTAAAAAATCATGTCATATTGATTTACATTAACTCATTATGAACATAATTATGATATTTATTTTCAATCTAACTTATTTAATAGTTAGAAGAAAAATAAACACTAACAATTTCGTTAAATGAAATTTTTTTTGGCCAAACCCCCCAATTCCTCATAAAACCCAACTCACTTCTTAGTCCCCCTCCTTTAAAATACCAATTTATACTATCTTTATTTCTTCTAATATTGACATAAAATTAAATCAAAATTTTATAACTGATGGGCATCTTCCCCGATATTCGTCTTTATCAATACACAATTTTTTGAGACGAATACAAAAATCGATAAATTTATTAATACTTTATTTACAATGTTTCAAATACTTTTTTTAAAAAAAATTAAATTAATTGTTTGGTATATAAGCACAAGAACCATATTACACCATCTAACTTATTAAATAGATATATATTATTATTATATAAAATAACCATTTATACTTTATAAATACACAATCGTTTTGTTTATAAAAATTCAACAACATTCCAACTCATCATCCTAGACCCCACCACGTTTATTTTATTTTATATTCTTTATTTTTATTATTAGTATTATTATTATTATTATTTTTATTATTATATTTATCATTTATAATTAAAAATAAATACTTTACACTTATTTAATTTTTACAAAAAATATATAGAGAAATAAAAGACGAATTAACAAAGGATAATTAAGAAATTTATATTTAAAAAAGAGGAGTTTTTTTTCTCTATCCAAATCAAATGAAAGAAGTCTCTATTTAAAGAGAAATAATTTATGAATTTTGGTGTAAAAAAATTTAAATAAAAATTAATTTATTATAAAATAATTGAGGGTAAAGAAATCGGGAAAAAAATTGGAAATTAAGCAAGCCAATCAACGGGAGACATGTGTCAAATTCTTTAAAAAAAAAAAAGGAAAAAAACCCTACATACACGCACTGTTGTCGGCCCGTGCAGTACACGCCCTAGAGAAATGTCGAAATTGTCTTTCCACGTATGGACGACACATATGTCCAATGTCAAAAAAAAAAAAAAAAAAAAAAAAAACTAATGAATTCACGCGCCTCTTTAGGCCCGTATAATTTACGGCTCTCGTAATTTTAATCAATAAAAAAATAAGAAATAAAATAAATCATTTCTTATACACTTTATTTGGGTAAATATTAATAAAAGTAATTTAATTTATTTCATAAAAATTGAGATTATAACTCATTTTGTTACTTGATATTTTTTCTAATGTATTTTCGCGTGTGTGCACGTGTGTATGTTTAACATGATGTACAAAGCTTCTTAAATTAGCGACACACATGTTAGTAATGTTTTTGCTCTCCATAGAATTTCAATCCTAACCAAGTAATTACAAATGTGCCCTCGTTTATTTTAAAACTTATGCAAGTCTTTTTATATATAGAGAGAGAGATAGCGATTTATAAATAATTATTTTATACTTATTTTTAAAAATATATTATATTCACTTGTATTATGTGTTTTAAATTAATGAAAAAATTAAACCAAGAAACTAATCTAATTTTGGAGTAAAATATTATTGTACTAATTTTCTCATTTCTCAAATAAATGTCAAAAAAATATTCAACAATTGTGTGAAATGAAAAAAATTCCCCAAACCCTCCATTCCCTCATCTAATTTTGGAGTAAAATATTATAGTAAAAAAAATTCATTTATTATAAAACAATTGAGGTCAAAGGAATGGGAAAAGAAAAAAATTCGAAATTCAAGAAGCCAGTGGAACGCCGCCAAGTGTCCCAACCAAAAAAAAGGAAAATATCTCTGCGTAAATGCGCCTCGATCGACGCAAATATGACACGCGCCAAATTTTCACCCTATCACTGCATGCCACGACAAATTTACTTCAACTATTTTAGTTATGCCACAATATGAAATGACTTAAACTTTAATCAAAATTTTAAAAATGATGGTCATCTTTCCCGTTATTCACTTTTATAAATACACAAATTTTTTAGACGGATAGATATTCAACAAATTTATAAATAGTTTATTTACTATGCTTCAAAGTATTTTTTTAAAATAATTTAATAAATAGATTGATCTATCGAAATAAAATAAACCCAATAATCTATTACCCCATCCAATTAATCATCCTATACCCAACCAGTTTTATTTAATTTTATATTATTTATTTTCAAGATTAGTAAAATTATTAATATTATTTTCATTTATAATTAAATAAAATATTTCACACTTAATTACTATTCACTAAAAATATATTAAAAAATAAGAAAGGAAAATTAACAATGGGTAATTAAGAAAGTTATATTCAACAATTGTGTTAAATGAAAAAAAATTTCCCAAACCCTCCATTCCCTTATCTAATTTTGGAGTAAAATATTATAGTAAAAAAAATTAATTTATTATAAAACAATTGAGGTCAAAGGAATGGGAAAAGAAAAACATTCGAAACTCAAGAAGCCAGTGGAACGCCGCCAAGTGTCCCAACCAAAAAAAAGGAAAATATCTCTGCGTAAATGCGCCTCGGTCGACGCGAATACGACACGCGTCAAATTTTCACCCTATCACTGCATGCCACGACGAATTTACTTCAACTATTTTTAGTTATGCCACAATATGAAATGACTTACACTTTAATCAAAATTTTAAAAATGATGGTCATGTTTCCCGTTATTCGCTTTTATAAATACACAAATTTTTTAGACGGATAGATATTCAACAAATTTATAAATAGTTTATTTACTATGCTTCAAAGTATTTTTTTAAAATAATTGAATAAATAGATTGATCTATCGAAATAAAATAAACCCAATAATCATATTACCCCATCCAACTAATCATCCTATACCCAACCAGTTTTATTTAATTTTATATTATTTATTTTCAAGATAAGTAAAATTATTAATATTATTATCATTTATAATTAAATAAAATATTTCACACTTAATTACTATTCACTAAAAATATATTAAAAAATAAGAAAGGAAAATTAACAATGGGTAATTAAGAAAGTTATATTCAACAATTGTGTTAAATGAAAAAAAATTTCCCAAACCCTCCATTCCCTCATCTAATTTTGGAGTAAAATATTATAGTAAAAAAAATTAATTTATTATAAAACAATTGAGGTCAAAGGAATGGGAAAAGAAAAAAATTCGAAACTCAAGAAGCCAGTGGAACGCCGCCAAGTGTCCCAACAAAAAAAAAAGGAAAATATCTCTGCGTAAATGCGCCTCGGTCGACGCGAATACGACACGCGCCAAATTTTCACCCTATCACTGCATGCCACGACAAATTTACTTCAACTATTTTTAGTTATGCCACAATATGAAATGACTTACACTTAAATCAAAATTTTAAAAATGATGGTCATCTTTCCCGTTATTCGCTTTTATAAATACACAAATTTTTTAGACGGATAGATATTCAACAAATTTATAAATAGTTTATTTACTATGCTTTAAAGTATTTTTTTTAAAATAATTGAATAAATAGATTGGTCTATCGAAATAAAATAAACCCAATAATCATATTACCCCATCCAACTAATCATCCTATACCCAATCAGTTTTATTTAATTTTATATTATTTATTTTCAAGATTAGTAAATTTATTAATATTATTATCATTTATAATTAAATAAAATATTTCACACTTAATTACTATTTACTAAAAATATATTAAAAAATAAGAAAGGAAAATTAACAATGGGTAATTAAGAAATTTATATTTAAGAAAGAGAATTTTTTTTCTGCGTCCAAATCAAAAGAAAGAAGTCTCTATTTAAAGAGAATTTTTTTTATGAAATTTGGTGTATAATTTTTTTTAAAAAAATTAATTTATTATAAAATAATTGAGGTCAAAGAAATAGTTTTTTTTTTTTAAATATGAAATCCATCAAGCCAATCAAAGGGCGCCAAATACACAAGTTTTTTAGACGGATAGATATTCAACAAATTTATAAATACTTTATTTACTATGCTTCAATTTTTTTAAAAAAAAATAAATAAATAAATTGTTTGATCTATCGAAATAAAATAAACCCAATAACCATATTATCATTTCTAATTAAATAAAATATTTCACGCTTACTTACTTGTTAGTAAAAATAAATTAAAAAATGAGATAGGAAAATTAACAAAGGATAATTAAGAAAATTATATTTAAAAAAGAGGATTTTTTTTCTGTGTCCAAATCAAATGAAAGAAGTGTCTATTTAAAGAGAAAAAAAAATTATGAATTTTGGTGTAATTTTTTTTTTTTAAAAAATAATTTATTATAAAATATAGGAAAATTAACAAAGGATAATTAAGAAAATTATATTTAAAAAAGAGAATTTTTTTTCTGTATCCAAATCAAATGAAAGAAGTGTCTATTTAAAGAGAAAAAAAAATTATGAATTTTGGTGTAAATTTTTTTTTTTTAAAAATTAATTTATTATAAAAAAATTGAGGTCAAAGAAATAGGAGTGTTTTTTTAAATTTGAAATCCCTCCAGCCAATCAGAAGTTGACACGTGGCACAAAGTAAAAAAAAAAAAAAAAGGGAAAAATGCTGCAATGACTCGCCAATGTCGGCGCGTGTAGTACACGCGCCTGCAAAATGACGAAAATGCCCCTCATCACACGGGCGACAAGTGTCCTAATTCATTTAAAAAAAAAATAAAAAAGAAAACTCAACCAATCTTACCTCGCCACATGGCATTTCAGCCCAATTTTTTCCCTTTTGCCACCACGTGAATTTACCAAAATACCCTTCAATGGCAGAAAATTTACCACAATCTTATTATTATATATAGATAGATGACAGCCCTTGTATTTACAGGAGGTAAAATTGAAGAACAGGCCGGACGGACTTTCATTCAATTTGGGGGGTTTTGGGTATTTTGGAAATTGCAGGGGCTTGATGAGGATTCTGGCTTTTCATGAAGAACAGGTCGGACGACCTATCTCTCAATTTTAGGGGTATTTTGGTCTTTTCACCCTTGAATTTGATTGATAGAGATGTGTGGGGGGGATGTTCATGTGTGCCACGTATCCCTGTGAGTCACCTAAGATAGGATTTTTGTCCCGTTAATCCCGTTTTTGACTGTTTTCTAAATAACTATCCGAGAAAATGTCCGAAACAGCCCCGAAAAGTTCCAAAAATTGCGTATTTCGAGGAAAGTGGTACTTTTACGTGTGATAACGTGTGTTGAGTACACTTTAAAACTTGGATGCACGGGGCAGTCCTGAGAAGTCTCGTTGACTCGAAAAGGGGGAGTTAACGGACTGCGGTTAACTTGGAAAGGGCCAGTTAACGGATTTCGGTTAACTTTTAACGGATTGTAACGATTCGGATTTGGGTACTTACAGTAGCCCCTCAGCGAAGTCACTTTCGAAGGAAGTGGGGTCGTTGAAAAAGATAAGGATCCAAATTGGAGGATGCCTTATTAGAGAGACCTGAGCGGCAAAATGGCTGGACCCTTAGCGAGAGGATTCCTACATATCCCCGAGCGAGAATCAATCCGATCGTAGTTCATGGGTGCGAGGGCCTTTTCGTAGGGGCCTCGACCTGTAGGGGAATGATTAGGAGGAGTTCGTCCTGGTTGAGACTGATCTGAAGGTGTCTAAACCTGAATGAGACTGTTTGAAGGCGTCTGAACCTACGGGAGACTATTCGGAGGCGTTCTAACCTGAGTGAGACTGTTCAGAGGCGTCTGAACCTATGGGAAATTGTTCGAAGGCATCTGAACCTACGGGATACTGTTCGGAGGCGTTCTAACCTGAGTGAGACTGTTCGGAGGCATCTGAACCTACGAGAAATTGTTTGGAGGCGTTCTAACCTGAGTGAAACTGTTTGGAGGCGTCTGAACCTATGGGAAACTGTTTGGAGGGTTCTAACCTGAGTGAAACTGTTTGGAGGCATCTGAACTTATGGGAAACTATTCAAAGGCATTCTAACCTGAGTAAGACTGTTCAGAGGCATCTGAACCTATGGGAAACTGTTTGGAGGTGTTCTAACCTGAGTGAGACTATTTGGAGGCATCTGAACCTACGAGAGACTGTTCGGAGGCATTTTAACCTGAGTGAGACTGTTCGGAGGTGTCTGAACCTACGAGAAACTGTTCGGAGGCGTTCTAACCTGAGTGAGACTGTTTGGAGGCTTCTGAACCAATGGGAAACTGTTCAGAGACGTTCTAACCTAATATGGAGGCGTTCGTGCCTGAGGTGAAGGCGTTCGTGCCTAGGGATTGAATTTTGTAAGGCGTTCATACCTTGAGATGAAGGTGTTCGTGCCTTGGGTGCTGGACTTATGAGGACAGCCATGGTATGTCTGATGGGGATATGGTGGAGATGATGGGAATGGTTGTGTTAAACTGGCGTTTTAATAACACGAGAGGATTGACGTTCCAACATCGGGGTTAGGAACTGAATGTAATCTCAGGAGAGAATGACACATTGCTGGGGAAAAGCGTCTAGAGTTCTAACAATGTTAGTTAGGAACTAAGGAGATTGATTGACGTTCCTTTAGAAGGAGTGTCTTAGGATCCTGTTGGGGAGAAATGTTCGGGCTTACGACGGCGGCCAAAGAGGGATTGTTGTGCGGGCTTACATTGATTGCCGTTGAAATGAGATAGTCGGGCTTACGATGACTGCCGGGGAAGTGATTGTTTACCTGTTGGGGGAAAAGATACTCGGGCTTACTATGATGGCCAAAGAGGGATTATTATGCGGGCTTACATTGGTTGCCGTTGAGATGAGATGGTCGGGCTTACGATTGATGGCCGGGGAAGTGATTGTTCACCTGTTGGGGGAAAAGATACTCTGGCTTACTTTGATGGCCGAAGAGGGATTATTGTTCGGGCATACATTGGTTGCCGCTGAGATGAGATGGTCGGGCTTACGATTGATGGCCGGAATTTAACCTCAGGAGAGGGGCGTTAGAAATGTCTAACTGGAATTTAACCTCGGTAGAGGGGCGTTAGAATTGTCTAACTGGGGAATTTTTAACTTTTGAGGAAAAAGTGTCAAATTTGGAAGATGAGGGGCTGAATTGGCATTTGGGCCAAAATGGCCCATCACGTAAAATAGGCCGGACGGCCTTTCACTCAAATTGGACAGATTTTAAAAGGTCGTCGGCCATTAGAGAGAAAGAGAGAAATTTTTAGTTTTCTGTCGAGAGAAAGAGAGAAAAGAGAGAAAAATTCGTCATTTCTCTTCGATCTTTGTTGAAATCTTTGAGAGATTATTGCTATGAAAGAAAGATTGGGGCGAAGAGGTCGACATAGAAGGACCGACAACGAGAGGAAGAGGCTGAAGAGGATGGTGCGAATGACCACTCTTCCAATGGATCCAACTCAGTTTTACAAAGCTCGGGATAGCCATAAATCCAAGGAGGGGATAGCGAGGAAGGTAAGCATCCTCTAAATTCCTTTGAATTTTAGAATTTGCATTCTTGAAATTTTGGAATTTTGATTTGAATTGAGTTAGGGTTCTTGGTGCCCGTTTTGGGGCTTTTGACCTTGCGATGCCCTTTTGTCGAAATTGACTTTAGCTTAGTGCAATTGACGTTATGGGTAGACAACGTAGAAATTTTGGAAGAAAAATTCCATGTATAGGGGCGTTTTCCAATATTAAAGTGAGTTTAATTTGGGACGGGGTAATTTTGAAATGTTTGAAAGTTTCGGGTTCGATGGGTTTTTCGACACGATTTTGAAAGTTCAGGTTTTGACGGGTTTTTCGAAATGTTTTGAAAGTTCTGGGTTTGACGATTTTTCTGAAATGTTTTGAAAGTTCCAGGTTTGATGAGTTTTTCAAAATGTTTGAAAGTTTCGGGTTTGATGGGTTTTTCGAAATGTTTGAAAGTTCTGGGTTTGACGGGTTTTTCAACTTGGTTTTGAAAGTTTCGGGTTTGACGGGTTTTTCGTAATGTTTGAAAGTTATGGGTTTGACGGGTTTTCGAAATGTTTGAAAGTTTCGAGTTTGACGGGTTTTTCAACTTGGTTTTGAAAGTTCCGGGTTTGACGGGTTTTTCGAAATGTTTGAAAGTTCCGGGTTTGACGGGTTTTTCAACTTGGTTTTGAAAGTTTCGGGTTTGACAGGTTTTTCGAGATGACTTGTACATTTTTGGGATTTGAACCGTTAATGTTTCGAGTGGAACAGAAATATTTTAGGGTAATGAACCGTTAATGAACGGGATTTTGAAACTTGAACCGTTAATACTCCGACTGGGACAGAAATATTTTAGGGAATAAACGTTAATGAACGGGATTTTGAAACTTGAACCATTAATACTCCGACTGGGACGGAAATATTTTAGGGAAATGAACCGTTAATGAACGGGATTTTGAAACTTGAACTGTTAATACTCCGGCAGGGATCGGTTGACGTGTCCACTACAAAGAGTAGGGGAGATGTTGAGGCTGTCCGCGAGCTATGGGAAATGTTCCCAGACATGGCTCGTGACGGAGAGAGGAGTCTAGGGTAATTCGTGATAGACTCTGTCCTGGGAGGCTTCATCAGTGCGGTGGCCGTGGTGGCTTTGACATAGAGGGTTGAGGTGCTCCATGTCGCTTTGAGCAAGTATTGGTGGGATACGACCCACACGTTTCACTTTAGGTGGGGGGAGGCATCAGTGACTCCTACGGACTTTGCCGCGATTATCGGGTTGTCATTCCGAGGCAATCCTATAGAGTGGTTTGATGGTTTTACCATGGAGCAGATGTCGGGACTGCTTGGTTTTGACATTACGGGTGCCAGGGGCCTTGGTATTCGGTTTGGGCAGATGGAGGCACATTTAAGGAGGGGGAAAGATGGGTATCTGGATGGCTCCAAGAGGATGATAGCTGATTGCTTGGCTATGGGGTTTTTGTGGTTTGCTTTATCAGCAAACCTTTTTCCCAATGCTGACACGACGTGTTAGTTTGCTTTGCTTGGATCCCTGATATATCTGGAGGCCGTGAGGGGTTTTGCTTGGGGAGAAGCTGGTCTGGCTGAGCTTTTCTTCGCTTTGGACAAGTGCTCCCGGGGGGAGGATAACTCGTTCTGTTGCTTTCAGTTCGTGCTAGACGTGAGTCTCCTTCTTTTCTCTTCCTTGTCTTGCTTGTACTTGTATGTATCTGCTTTGTAGCTGATATAACTTTCCTGGCGTTTTACAAGTGTGGTGCTTTGAGGTGTTTAACCCACATCGGTGGACCACCAGGAAGGCGTACGCTCCTTTGTTTCCTGCCATGCTGACTTGGCAGAAGGCGCCTAGGAAGTTGGTGAAGTCAAGGGAGAGTACCCGTGTGACTTACGAGGAGGTGTCTTTAGCTCTGGACCGAGACTTTTCGCCGTGGATCAACTTGACTTGGTGGAGCCGATTTGATCAGGCTGTTGTGCAGGCTGCTAGGGAGGTGACGAGTCAGCGAAAGCTGCTAGTGGGGCTTCAATGTGACATTATGTATCTTGGCGAGAGGGTGTCTTGCCAGTACGCTCCGGGATCTGGTCCCTTGGTTCCGAGGGATCCGCCTCTTCACATACAGTTTCCTATGTCCATAGCTGGAAAGGAGTTGCAGCGATACATGCAGGGAGTGCCTCACGTTGAGTACATCATTGAGGATACTGACTACGATATCTTTCGGAGGACGAGGCTGAGGAGCCCACAGGTGATGGCTAGAGAGGGTGAGGACCCTGCGCTTCCCAGAGATTATCCGCTCCCCCGCACTCGCTTGGCATTCGAGGGCATTGGTGGTTTTCGCAGGCGGCTGACGATTCCTATCCCGGAGCAGGCGAGGCCTCAATACAGAGTTGAACCCAGTGCTTCGGTGAATATTTTGTTGCTTTTATGTACTTGTAGTAGCGTTTGGCAAATGTTGCATATGTGCTGTACTGTCTGTCTTTTGATGGCTTTCCTGGTTTGCAGGTATCTGGTCGTACTTACGATCAGGCCGTCAGACGTTTGGATGGGATGACTGGTTTCGCCAGGAGGTTTGTTAACTTCCTGTGGTGCAGTTCTCGGAGGAGTGCGGCTGTTCATGAGCCGATGCCTTCCCGACCGTCTGCTGCGAGAGACTCATCTGCTTCCACTGCTGGTGGTATAGATGTTGGGCGGGGCTTTGGCTAGTTCTCTGGTGAGACTGCTGGATTTGGGGCTCGCCACTCCTCGTATTCGGGATACGAGCCTGGGGAGTCTTCGGGAGCACAGGCGTGGAGCCGTCACTTCTCGTACTCCGGCTTTGATGAGTTCGTGGATTATTTGTCTACCACGGATCCTGCTGCTGCGGGGCAGTATGCTGAGTGCTCGGATGACGAGCAGGACTCTGAGTAGTCCCGTTGATTCTTTTAGACAATTGTGTGCATTGCCTGTAACAGATATTGTTTTGTACTTGAAAGGCCCTTGGGGTGAACTTTGGTACATTTTGAGTATTTATTATGATTACTTTTTACTTATTCTTGGCAGATAAGCAAGTAGGTTGATCAAAAATAAATAATAACATGAGATGCATTAAATAATAAAATTTGAGCTGGCAAAATTTATAACTATATGCACTGTTATTTATTAATTGCACTGTTGCATGAGCCCATGGCGGATGTGGTATTTGCAATGAGTGAATTGATCACGGGTTGGCATGTTTTGGTCAAGGCATGAATAGGACTGCCTTTGGAAATGTCGAGGGACATTGGTGCAGCAAGGCTGCATGTTTGACTTGGTTAACCTGAAAAACAGGCCGGACGTCCCATATTTCAATTTCAACTTGTTTAAATTGCAGTTCAGTTTCTGCAGATTTTAGAAGTCCCACGCTTGTTTCTGAAGCTGAATTCTGTTTCTCTCTCAAATACTTTGAAGTTTCCTTTGTTTTCCATGGCCATGTTTCCAAGATTGTCGTCTCAGATTTAAGAGCAATTTTTGGAAAGGTTCAAGACGTGGGTACGGCACCACACGAGGCAAAATAAGGATTTTTTCGAGGGTTGTTATAGGATGAGGGCGGTTTGGGCTTTGAAGGAGCTTGCACCGGATTGGGACCTTTGAGAGCCGAGGCTCATTTCTGGGACAAAAGGAGGCACGTGTATAGCTTCTCATATAATGAGATCACGTCCACGCTTGAGGATTTTCGGGCTATCCTTGGAGGACCTGAGGTGGAACAGATTGTTCTTCCTTTGACGGGCGGCCTGACCACCGTTGAGAAGTTGATGTCCCTGCTTGGCATTTCGGCTGAAAAAGTGTTGGTCCCAAAGGTGGCAATAAGGGTGAAAATACAGCTAGAGGGGGGGGGGTGAATAGCAGTTACAAATTTTTCGCCCTCTCTTAAAAACTAAACCTCTAAGCTTACAAAACCTCTTGCAGTTGATAATACACTGCAAGTAGAATTGTAAAATGCACAGCGGAATACTTGAGTTACAAAGCGGTTTTGATAGAGGCGGTTTGTAAAGCGGTTTTGATAGAGCAATTGGTAAGTGCGGTTTACAAACAAGTGTGATTTTGACAATGTTAACTCCAAACACTATTTCACAATAATGGATAACTAAATAAAGATCAAATAGAGACAGAGATAAATAATTAGTAATCACAAGAAATATAAATGCAGAAATATAAGAACACGAGATTTGGAGTGGTTCAATCGATAAACGATCTACGTTCACTACCAAGATGATTAGTCTTGGATTTTCTAAGAGTTAGATTTTATATTGAGTATGAGAGAGATTACAAGTTACAATGTTTTCAAACTCAGATCTAAAATCTATTCTATGAAGAACAAATCCTAAGACTATAACCAGTGTATCTTAAATGATTAATCTATGTGATTAAACAAGTGAGGTGTGTGTGTGAGAACAAGATCAAGGCTCTTTAAATATTTGAGATGTAGAGCACAATGATTCTTGAATGTGTTAAGGCTTGATTTCTGGGCTGGGAAATATTTCTTGAAGGTTGAAGATGAAGATTCAAAGGGTTGAATAATTTCTGGGCAGAGCTTCAGCTTCTATGAACACAGCACTTTCAATTTTCTCAAGCAATCTTCAAATGGAGAAGATTAGGGGTATTTATACCCAAGCACCAATGAACTAGCCGTTGGACACAGCTATTGCAAGGACAGTACTTGATGCTTTTCCATTGGTCCACAATATCCACTTTTGTCCTTTGGTACAGCAACTGCAGATAAAGCTGATCAGGCTCCAGCTGCAAGCAATGAGGTTAGGACACCTGTCACCTTTTCAAGATCCTTGCAGATCTTCTCTGACATTGAATCACGTGACAAGATTTAGTGGTTGACTTTTGATATTGCTGACGTGGATTCCAACGGTAAAAAGTGGTTCACTTCAAGTCTTCAATCATTGGATGCGGTCTGGTGTAGAGCGGTTGAGGATGTGCGGTTGAGTACACCAGGAGGTTGCAAGGAGCGGTTGGTGTTGAACTGCACAGGTGCGGTTCACCAAATGGATGCACAGAGGTAGTTCAAGGAGCAGATTCAAGAAGGAATTCCACATGCGGTTGCATGTGCGGTTCATAAGTGCGGTTTTGAAACTGCCTGGAACTGCAACCTTAAATCCAATGAATCTTGTGCCAGTCTTCAAGCCTAATTTTAACATATTCTATAAAATGGACTTAGCTAAAAAATTGAAGTCTAAGCTTCATTACATAGGGTCCTAAAGTCCTTAAAATAAACAGGATGTTATGGTATCAATCAAATCTAATACAAAATAGAAGGGTTAAAACATGCATACCCAACAATCTTCCCCTATTTGATTGATGCCATTACCTACTATAACTGAAGCAAACATTGTGCTTGGTAAAAACACGTCCATAAGAATTAACATGGTAATTCATGTCCCAAGTCAATGCACACACAAGCTTAAGCTATAGATTTCTATACTATCTGAAAGATAAAAACTTACAATATGAAAAGTATAGAAATGCATTCAGTGCACTTGAAAAGATATGAGTTTAATTTTAAAGTGCGGTTTAAACTGAATGTTTAACCTTCATTTAAAAAATATGATTATAAGTAAGAAAATATTTGAATGAGGATATAAACCATAAGTGGTTTCATTGTTCTACAAACAAGCAGTTTGATATGAATAAGGTTTTGGAACCAATGATGCATTTTTCATTACTACCTCGAGCAGTTACAGTTACAAGGTAGAAAAGCAAAATACAAAGGTTACAAAAACAAAAGAAGTTGGACAAGGAAAATACATGAAGTGCGGTCCAACAAAAACAAAAAGGAGTTCAGCAAAAAGGAAAGAAATTACAGAGAAGAGCGGTCCTAATGCTGACGCAGTTGGTGTTGATGTTGATGATGCGGTTGCTGGGAATGCTGATGGGGCGGTTGATCACGACGCTGGTTGACTTATTGATTTGGTACTTACGGTCTTGAAGGTCTATAAGCTGAGCTTTCACCACGAATATTTCTTCTTAGGGCTCTGACTTCTCCAGCTTGTCTTCCAAGAGTAGTCTCCACAGCTCTGAGTGCGGTCACGGATTGAGCAGCGGTTGAAGTAGCAGCATCAACAGATCTGGTGTTGGCAGCAACACACTCCTTTATTTCTTCTGAATAGAGCTCGATGGAGGAGTTGAGAGTGTTGTAGAACGTGTGAATCTCCCCCTGAATGTCTGCGGTTTGGTTGGAGAGAGCTTCTCTCTAAGGTTCCAAATCAACAGAGACATCCATGGAGGTTCTCAACTCCTTGATAGAATTTTCCAGCTTTAAGTTGAATCCAGCCTTAAGATTCTCAAACCTGAAACTGATATCATCATCAAAGGTCTTTAATTTGTTCTTGAGACTATCTCCCACAATGTTAAGGTCAACATTGATTCTATCTTTAAGGGAGTCCAGCTCAGTGAGAATCTTAAGTTCCAGGGCATCCAGGGTGGCTTGGGAAGGTGCGGCTGAGGTTGAAGCTTGTTGTTGCGGTTGAACTTCTTGAATGGACTTCATGAAAGATACCAGGGCTGAATTGGTGGAGGAGACAAATTCATCAGACAACTTGGTGAGCATTTCCTGAAGTTGAGTTTTTGACACAGCATCACCTATAGCTCTGAGAACTCCTTTAACCAGATCTTCCTTGAATCCTTGAAAACATGCTGTTGCTGCGGTTTTAACAGCTTCAGCGGTTTGATTTTTGGACGAGGTTTGGATTGAGGAACTTCTCTCCCCCTTAATGACATCAATCAATTGGGCTTTTAAGATTGCCATTTCAGTGACTTAAGAGTCCACCTTGGCATGAAGGGAGCGGTTGGATGCTTCAAGGGAGGAGTTGGAGTTAGCCATGGCAATGTTAGATTCTGTAAGTTTGAGCATATGCCCTTGGTTAACAACCAGCTGTGATTGAATAAGTTGGAGGGTTGAAAGGATTTGGCAGTAGTCAGAAGGGGCGGTTGAAGTAGATGGAATTTGGGTAAAGAATGGAGGCGGTTGGGATTCTGTGTAGGGGCGGTTTTAGGCAATGGGGTTAGAAGGGTTTGGAATATGCGGCTGGCTGGGACTGTATAAGGTGAAGTGGTTTAGGGAGGAATTGGAAGTGTTTGGGGTAAGGTAGTAGGTGCGGTTGAAATAGGGGCGGTTGGAGGAGGTGGAATGTTTGAAGTAGGAATGTTTGAAGTGGTTGGGTTAGAGTTAGATGAAGAACTGGTTGAAGTAGTATGAATTTCAACAGAAGGGGATTTCTGTGGAACAGGAGAATCAGCAGGGATAGGAAAATTTTGAGGAGGAGGAGTATTGGCGCAGTTAGGAGAAGGAGTTGGGGTGCGGTTGCGGTTAGATATGGATATAGCAGGGGTGTGGTTTGATAGGGGTGGAGATTGGGCGTGGTTTGAATGAGGAGGGGAATGAGAGCGGTTAGAAAGTTGAGGAGAATTTGAGGTGAAGGATTTGGGCCCACATATGGTCTTGAGGTCCATGTGGAAAAAGCAGGGCCTAGAGAAGGTTGAATTGAGGGGGAATGGGTGTGAGAATTTGAAGTGGAATGAGAAGGTGATTGGGAAGAGGAACATGAAGAGGAATGAGATGAAGGTTGATGGAGGAAAACTCCCTCTTGTAATAAAAAGCGAGCAAGTGTACTCACTACCGGTGTAGCAGTATGCAAATGCAGGGGTCGAATCCACAGAGACTCGTTGGTAAACAAGTAAAGTAAAAGCAGTAAATTTAGTAACCACAATTTATAGATTTGATTTAGAACTAAGAGCATAAAATAAATAACAAAAACTAACTAAACGAGAAAACAGATTATGAGTAGAGATTCGTAGATTGGATTTCACTTCACCATCATTCTATGCAGAATTTTACTTATAAAACATTAACTCAACTTCTAGGGTTCATTCACTTTAGCTAGGATCGACACGGTTAGGTGGCCGGATTACAATCCTAAATACTCTTTTTAATATTGTGATGTCTATTACGGTTCCACAATCTCCCAACAATACGTTAAGAACATAAGAATAAAAGAACCTAACTTTGATCAGTTTCTATTACGGCCCCGATTAAAGTTATTCAATAAATAGTGGTCTATGTATCAAAATCCCAAATTAATGGCGAATTCGATACCCAATTATTCAAAGATGAGTTCGTATCTTAACATACGTCTCGAATCCAAGAACATGGAATTAAAATCTATTAATGAACTAGAAGGAATTAAATAGAAAGAATTAAAATACTATTGCATAGAAATCCGGATAAAGATCCAACCAATCTACAAATCTAAGAAATTTAGCTACTCATAATTTACAATGATCAAAACCTGGAATTGATGAATTCTTCTCTTCAATTGAATTGTTAAAGAAAAATCAAACTATGATATATGATATAATCCTCCAAACTGAGCGTGGCTGGGAATATATATAGATAATAGGTTAAAAACCATGTGCCAAGGCTGCGAATGTCGAGAATACCCTTTTTGAAAACGTCAAACTGTTGCTTAAATTGGCGTAGCGCGGCCGCTCAAGTGTTAGCGCGGTTGCCCAAGTTGACAGGCCTTTGTGCGTAATTCTTCACTCTCAAGCGTGGTCGCCCAAGTTGTTGAGCGCGGCCGCCCAAGTTGGCAGAAAGCATGACCGAGAGATTTGCCTAAATTCCTTCCAGCCTTGGCCATATTCTCAAACCTTGGCCCTAACTGGCCCTAGCTGGCCCTAGCAGTGCTCGTGCATTAGCCCCAAATGGCCTAGAAGCTGGCCGGCCACCCTTGGCAATGCAATGGCCTAATTGGTAATAATTAATATTCGTTTCGTCTCGCTATTTTGCAACCGCACTTTGACCGCTATAATGACTTCTTTTGCACTTCGCTCTTTGAGATTTTATTTTTAACTTTAACTCACGAATTTTTATAAATCAAATTCCTCCCAAATTTCCGTATTTTCAGTTTAGTCCCTGAATTTTCCAATATTTCCAATTTAGCCCTTGAACTTCCAAATGTCAGTTTTGTCCCAGATTTTTCAGAATTGCAATTTGATCCAAAAGCTTCCAAAGTACGCTCCAATCCTCCATTTTCAACATTAATTGCACTTCAACCCCTGTACTCATTAAATACTCACAAACCATATCAAATACACATAAAACTCGGGAATCAAACACAAAGAAAGCCTAAAAGTGCATCATTTGGATGGGTAAATACACATCCATCAAACACCCACAAACTAACCTTTTGCTCGTCCCGAGTAAAACAAAACAAAAAGAAGTAAAATAAAGCTACTCTAAATACTAATAATAAAATATAAAAACAAAATAATTATTTTTGGGATGTTATATCACAGATGAGTCATTGGCCATACAAGTCTCAGATTCTCACCAACACACATAATCAACAAGTGCCACCACATTAATGGGATTACAATCACATTGAAGCATAAAACTCACAATTTTCCACTGCGGCCTGGATGATGAATGAATTATGGGAGGTCACTGCCAACAACCTAAGATTGTTTATGGATTCACTAAGTGATGCTCTAAATCAATATGTTATAGACAGTACAACCCCAAAAAGGACACTCATATGCATATTTACACGATTGTCAACCCGGTTACTCGATATTGAAAGAATAATATGCCTTAAAAGTTACGGTGCGAAAGATCGCATGGCTAGGTTCATGGTTACAAAAGAAGGTAAGGACATACGAACATAAGAAAGTGAAACTAGAAAGTCTTCTTTTAACCATACATCCTCACTTTGATGATAATTTCTCCACTCACCCTTATTACTTCCCAATGTGCCAACCCACAAACTAAAACTTTTTCATACATTGACATGGGGTTGGGCACATTCCATTACTTTCTTTGGTCACCTTGAAACATAATTTCCACTTTACCATTAGAGAGGGCAAGGCTTTTTCTTTTTTTGCACAAATGTATCACAAAGAATGTGCATTCACTATTTTGCTCAAGCCCCTCTTTTCATTACATAACATGACCCATTTTTATTATTATTATTATTTTTTGTTATCGTGACCAATTTCCACTCAATCCTTTGATTTTCATAACATCCCCCGAAATATCCCCATTCTTTCCCTAGTTTCACTTTCTTGAAAAAGGTGCGAAAATAGTGTATAAGTTAAAAGGGTGGGATAATGAAGGTACAAATGAAGGCGAATGGTGGTCTAAGATAACCTCCCACTTTATGAGAGATTCCATTCTTTTTCAGGCTCAAAAGGGGTTCTAGCGGAAAATTTTATATAAGTGACGAGAAAGTTTAAAGCTCACAAAAAGGGATTCAAAGAATAGCCATATATATCAAGTAACCTATTGACGTGTTATTGATAATCATGCAAACATGTTCTAAGGACCCCGAGAATACATAAAGTGATCCCATAAAGGGCACCTAAGTTGATGACAATGACCAAGAATATGATACGGAAGTGAGAGGTGGTGCAATCATAATTTAAATGTTTCAATGCAATCCCAATCACCACACTAATAATAGCACATGTGATTTTCAAATTAAATCACACTCTAATCATCACAGACTTAGGCCAACATCCCAACTGTGAAAAGAACAAAGATTTTTTTAAATTTTTCTATTTTTTAGAGGGTGACACTATATACACTCCCCTATAAACCCACAAACTCGGAGAGTTGCCCACCCCCAAACTCAAAACATGCTATGTCCTCAGAGCACAGAGAACAAAAGCGTGCCTTGGGTTCGACAGATAGCAAGACACTACTAGACAATAATTAAGACCAAAAATAAAACATACCTCATTGGGTTGCCTCCCAAGCAGCGTATTTGGTTAAAGTCGTTAGCCCGACTATGGTCCCAACTTACTTGGCCTTTGCTTTGCGGCCAAAAATAAAACAAATGGCCTAGAAGCTGGCCGGCCACCCTTGGCAATGCAATGGCCTAATTGGTAATAATTAATATTCGTTTCGTCTCGCTATTTTGCAACCGCACTTTGACCACTATAATGACTTCTTTTGCACTTCGCTCTTTGAGATTTTATTTTTAACTTTAAATCACGAATTTTTATAAATCAAATTACTCCCAAATTTCCATATTATAGTTTAGTCCCTGAATTTTCCAATATTTCCAATTTAGCCCTTGAACTTCCAAATGTCAGTTTTGTCCCAGATTTTTCAGAATTGCAATTTCATCCAAAAGCTTTCAAAGTACGCTCCAATCCTCCATTTTCAACATTAATTGCACTTCAACCCCTGTACTCATTAAATACTCACAAACCATATCAAATACACATAAAACTCGGGAATCAAACACAAAGAAAGCCTAAAAGTGCATCATTTGGATGGGTAAATACACATCCATCAAAGGTGGAGAAGGAGTAGGTCATTTAGCCACACGGTGTAGAAAATGTTTGGGTCCTTTGGTTGGGGTCTTTTTCTTGGCTATGTGTTTGACCCTTTTTAGCTTCTCCCCCTAAGCAGTTACTGCTCGGCGCGGTTGAGGAGGAGAAGGCGGTTGGGAGTTGTCTGGTGAGGAGTGGTGAGATTGGACAGGGGATTGAGGTGGTGTTTAGGCACGGACTTGGGTTTGAGGCGGTTGAGAGGGAGGTGGTTGGGGAATTGGTTTCTTGGTTTTTCCTTTTGCAGCCCCTCTTTCAGCTCTTTCTTTCTCAATTCTTTCAATCTCAGCCCTGTAGAAGCCGGCCAGGTCCTCATCAGATAACTTAGCCAAATCAGCTTGAGTCTGCTTGGCCTTCTTTTCTCTAGCAACCAAGGGTGGAACAGTCTTTCTTTTTCTTGACACCTTCTTAATAGCTTTGCCCAAACCCTTTACTGCGGTTGCAGGTGTCATTTCCACATAATGTTCTTTGGGTTGAAAGGTATCAGCATCATAGAGAGTCTTATAGTCATCATTGCCAAAAGAGAACCTAAAATTATGACAAGCCCTAAGCCCAAAAGATTCTTCATTTCCCCAATGGATACAAATATCATGAGTAGTGATTCTCAAGTCCTCCAAGTGCTGGTAATTGGTGAAAATGGCGGTCGCTAGCCTTGCAAAAGGTCTCCACCTAATGGATTCATCCTTGGTCTTCAACTGATATGCATCAATGCTACTGACCAGCTCTCTCATCAGAATCTTAGGCCAATGGAGCTTCATCCCATTGTAGATGGCACAGCAATACATCCACTGCTGTGAGGTGAAGTTGTTGTGGTTTCCAGTCTTTCCACACACAGACTTCCCTACTAAGTAGTAGAGATGGCTCATTAACTCTCCAAATTCTCTCCTTGGCTTCTTCTTGTAATATCCAGAAAGTGAATCCAGATCTCCAGTAAGAGTTGAGCAGGTAGCATCCTGGACTTCTTGGAATACCTCAATAGGGGCACCAGAAATGTGAAATTCATATGTACTTATGATATCCAGGTAGTCAATGGACACATCAAAGCCCTCAACTTTTCCAACTAAGCAGGGGATCTTCTTCCCATCTGATAGCTCTCTTTCTCCACGAGCTGCGGTTGCATAAAACTGATCTACGAACAGAGGGATGGTGTAGGTCTGCTTCTTGTTGAAAAGAGGCAGAATTCCAGAAGCTCCCATCTTCCTAATCATTTCCCTTCCAAGAGCATCAGACTTCAGCTCTGGCTCATTTATTTCCCAACCTGGTAGAAAGTATTTGGAGTTCTACAAGGAAAACACTCAAGTTAGAAAACAATGAAGAAAATACAAAAGTAAGTATACTTAGTATGTGGCATTGTAATCCAAAGTTATCCCACACTGCAAGCAGTTGTGTTGTATGGGAAGGTTATGGTGTCCAGCCTATATACTTAGTAATACTTAAGTATTTTTCTAGCATGCGGTTTCAAAAGATATATATATATATATATATATATATATATATATATATATATATGGGGTTTTTAAAAAAACATGGCATGCGGTTCTTAGCGTGCGGTTGTAAGACCATAAAGCACATGTGGTTTTGAAACATAAAGATAAGCAATTATAAATGTGCGGTTTCAAAAGACCAGCATGCGGTTGGGAGTGAAGCGGTTCAAACATGCAAGTAAAATCCAAAATTTCCAAAAATTTACTAAGTATGAAAAACATGATAGAAAATCAAGCTAATCCAAAACATATGAAATTTCTGAAAAAAGA
Organism: Adenophora triphylla var. japonica; assembly: GCA_022495995.1. Taxonomy (NCBI): domain Eukaryota; kingdom Viridiplantae; phylum Streptophyta; class Magnoliopsida; order Asterales; family Campanulaceae; genus Adenophora; species Adenophora triphylla. Next base: position 1,316,259 of record JAFEMH010000005.1, read on the forward strand.
AGATGAACAGTCACATAAGTGCATGAAGAACATGAAGAACACCAAGAACAGAGATTCAATGAAAGTTAACCAAAATGAACAAATAATATGTCAAAATGATCACATTGAACAGTAGATCAATAATATAACAACAAAAATTCTTACTTTGCTCAGAATCATCCATAAATAGCAAAAATCAGAAATGGGTTTTCGAAACTAAAAACTTGAAAAGTTCAAAATCAGTGTCCTAGATGTTAATTGATCATGAAATAAAGTAGATAATCTTAATCTAGTCATGAAACCGAACAAAACCCAACAAGTTTCATCAAGAATGATTAAGAAATGAAGAATATATGAACAAAAAATCAGTTTATGTTCTTCGAAGGTTTGGTGTTCATCAATGGCAGTTTTAAACATATGATTTGCAGAAAGATAATGAACATTAGGGTTAGAAATCATACCATATCAAAGTAAGGCCTTTTTGGTGCCATTGACTTGAAGAAATTTAAAGCTTTTAACAATGTTTTTGAAGAGAGAGAAGAAAGGTTTGGTGAAAACTGACACTTAGGGTACGAATGTCAGAGAAGACAGTTGAAAAAGGTTGAAAAGGAGGGTATGTCTTCTATTTATAGGCAAATGGCTGGGCCTGGGCAGCTGAAGGGACAGTTTAAATTTCCCACAGGGTGAATCATTACAAAGGTTACACCCTTTCAGCTTCAACACATCAACCAATGACGGCTGACATGAAACCCATTAAATGCCAATGTTCCCTTTGCATTAAATGCATTCAAATTTTAAAATTTCGTGGGAAAACATTTGCAAATAAACCCATTATGAAAAATAAGGACTGAAAAATAAATAAAAAGAATTTGAACAGTTTTTTTTTAACTAAGCAATAAATAGATAGAATATACTCTAAGTTGAAGTGCGGTTGAGATCCAAGCGGTCAAGCTGCAGCAAGCGGTTGGAAGTATGCGGTTGGCTGCTAAAGGCGATTGACTGCTTGCGGTTTGATACACGTGGTTCAACAAAGGTAAGATTTGAATCCTCCATAGGAATTTCAACCTATACTCAACATACAAGTTAGTTAATAAAAAGTATGGAATCATTTAAGTTCAAGCATACCCATTTCTCCTCTAAGGAATGAAAACCTCCTGGAGTCAAGAACCTTGGTGAGGATGTCAGCAATCTGGTTGTCTGTCCCCACATACTCTAAATGGATATTCCTCTTCTCCACATGGTCTTTGAGGAAATGATACTTGATATCAATATGCTTGGTCTTGGAATACATGACAGGGTTGTTGGAGACTGAAATTGTTGAAGTGTTGTCACATATGATAGGACAATTTCCTTCACGGATTCCATAGTCCACCAACTGCTGCTTCATCCAGAGGATTTGACAGCAACAACTTCCAGCAGCAATATACTCAGCCTCTGTGGTTGACACTGAAACTGATGCTTGCTTCTTGCTGGCCCAAGCGACTAGTCTATTCCCGAGGAAATGACAAATTCCACTAGTGCTTTTCATGTCCATAGTACAAGCTGCATAATCTGCATCTGAATAACCTACAAGATCAAAGTTCGAATCTTTGGAATACCAAAGTCCAAGGTTAGTGGTTCCAGATAAATAGCGGATTATACGCTTGACTGCAATCAAGTGTGCTTCTCTAGGATCTGCTTGATATCGTGCACATACACAGACACTAAACATGATATCGGGCCTACTAGTAGTTAAATAAAGTAATGAGCCAATCATACCTCGATATAAAGTTTGATCAGCCTTCTTACCTTTTAGATCCTTACCTAGCTTATTGCCGGTGGCCATTGGAGTATCATATGCTTTAGCATTTTCTAATCCAAACTTCTTTATTAACTCCTTGGTGTATTTGGCTTGGCTGAGGAAAATACCTTCTTCGCATTGCTTGATTTGAAGCCCGAGGAAGAAAGTTAATTCTCCCATCATGCTCATCTCAAACTTGCTTTTCATTAGCTTCTCTAAACGCTTACAAAGTAACTCATTAGTAGAATCAAAAATAATATCATCTACATATATTTGAACAAGTAAAGTATGTTCATTATATTTGGCAATAAAAAGAGTTGTATCAATTTTACCGCGTTTAAATCCCTTTTCTAGTAAAAATTTAGAGAGAGTCTCATACCATGCCCTTGGAGCTTGCTTGAGTCCATACAAAGCTTTCTGGAGTTTGTAGACATGATTGGGAAATTTTTAGTCTTCAAATCCAGGCGGTTGGGCAACATACACGGTCTCTTGCAGTTCACCGTTGAGGAAAGCACTCTTTACGTCCATTTGATATAACTTGAAACGCTTGAAAGAGGCATAGGCTAAGAAGATTCTGATAGCTTCCAATCTTGCAACTGGAGTAAAGGTTTCATCATAATCGATTCCTTCTTCTTGCCTATATCCATGTGCAACCAACCTTGCTTTATTCCTAGTGATGCTTCCATTCTCGTCCATCTTATTCCTAAACACCCACTTAGTTCCTATCACTCCTTGATCCTGAGGTCTAGGCACCAATGTCCAGACCTTGCATCTTTCAAACTGGTTGAGTTCTTCTTGCATAGCAATGACCCAACTGGAATCTTGGAGTGCTTCATCAATCTTCTTGGGTTCAACTTGAGATAATAAGGAAGTATGCTCATCATAGTTCGATCTCCTTGTTTGAACACCAGAAAACAAATCACCAATCACATTAGAGAGAGGGTGACTGCTGACTTCACGAACCTCCGGGGGTAAGTCTGGTTGGACTGAGGTTTGCTGAAGATCTTCAATTGGAACGTCGTTAGATCCTTCAGAGAAGTCATGGAATGTAAGTTGACGAAGAGGTTCTATAAGCTGGATGGGGGAATTCTCAACATTTTCTTCCCTAGAAGTTGCATCTGGAGTAGGAACTTCAGGTGCGATTTCAAACGTGCGATTTGAGGGAATGTCAGTTGAGGGTGCTGGATTTTGCGGTTGAGGTTCAGGTGCGATTTGAGATGGTTCACCTATTTCATTATGCTCAACAAAATCATCAGCAACATTTGGAGCCAAATGTGGCTCAAGGAGAGAATGCTCATCGAAAGTAACATGGACCGACTTAACTATTTTTAAACTAGTTTTATTGAAAACACGAAAAGCTTTAGAATGTTTAGCATACCCAACAAAAATACCTTCATCGGCCTTGGCTCCGAATTTACCTCTATTTTCTCTTCTGTTGTAGAGGATAAAGCATTTGCAGCCAAAGATCTTGAAGAAAGCTATGTTGGGGGTTCTTCCTCGCCAAAGCTCATAGGGAGTCTTGTTATAGGTTTTGTTGATGAGGGAGCGGTTCTGAGTGAAGCATGATGTGTTGATTGCTTCAGCCCAGAAATACTGAGGCAGCTTGGCTTCAGAAATCATTGTCTTTCCAACCTCAATCAACGTCCTGTTCTTCCTTTCCACAACCCCATTTTGTTGTGGAACACCAGCAGTTGAGAAATTGTGATCAATCCCATGGTCATCACAATACTGAGCAACACCGTTGTTCTTAAATTCTGTTCCATTATCTGATCGAACACTAACGATGTCGTCTTCTTTTTGAGTTTGGAGTCGTCTAAAAAGTGCGGTGAGAATATCATAGCAATCATATTTGGAAATCATCATCTCAACCCACGTATATCTTGAATAATCATCCACCACCACTAAAGTATATCTACTTCCTCCAATGATGGCAGTGGTTACAGGTCCAAACAAATCTATGTGAAGCAGTTGTAAGCATCTTGAAGTTGACGGAGCGGTCTTGCTGGTGAAAGACGATGCGGACTGCTTACCAAGTTGACATGCACTGCATTTCTCAGGATGATGGTCAGCCACTTTAGGTAAATCACGAACGAGGTTTTTCCTACCAATCTTTGCAAGATACTTGAAGTTCAAGTGGCTCAACCTCTTGTGCCATAGCCAACTATTTTTGCTCACATTTTTAGCTATAAAATAGAGATTAGTAATACTACATGCAGAATCTAGATCAATAATGTAAATATTACTCTTACGAATCCCTATGAGTAGGGTGTCTCCGGAAATGCTATCTTTGATAAAGCAGTTTGATGATGTGAAGTTGCAAAACATTCCTTTGTCGCAGAATTGAGAAATTGAAAGGAGGTTGTGCTTGAGTCCTTCAACAAGAGAAACCTTCTCAATTGTTAGGTTTCCTCTCCTTATAACACCATATCCAATGGTCTTGCCTTTGTTGTTGTCACCAAAGGTTACAGACGGACCACTTGCTTCAATGACATCTTCAAGTAAAGATCTATCTCCAGTCATATGTCTTGAGCAGCCACTGTCAAGATACCATTCATTATCCTTGGAGTGACCAGCCATTAAGCAGAGGACCTGAAATGTAAACATTAAGAACGAGGTCCCCCTTTATTCCTTGGGTCCTGAAGTTAGCAACCCTTCATGACCCACACCTGTTTGACAGAAGGAGATTTACTCTTCCTGGCATTGGATGTGAACCGTAAAAGGCATTTTGCAACCTTGTGACCTAAACCATCACACACAGAGCATTTATAAAAGCTACAAGCGTCATGATGTTTTACTAACTCCTTACTCTTCTTAGGAGTTGCATGCAGTTTGGGAGGCACGGTTTTAGGCTTAACAAAGGTAACTGGCTTAAGTTTGACCACGTATTTTCTGGGAACGCTATTCCTACTTTTGAAGGCAGGAGGAGCGGTCGAAGAAGAGGCGCGGTCAGGCTTGGAGTTGCCAGTACCACCTGTTCCACCAGAAGTGGTTGGAGCAGGGATACGGCCAATTCCATAAGCCATTTCCTCTGAAGCTACACTCTCAGAATCCTTTGGCTTCATCTGAGAGTTCTTCCCATATTGCTTTCCCTTTGGGTAGACAAGATTAAAATTTTGTTGTCCTTTACCCTTAGCATTTGCACGCTTCCCCTTAGGAATTTCTTTAGTTAGTTTCAAAATTTCCTCATCCTTTTCACTGCAGGATGCACACTTCTCCTCTTCACCAGATCCAAATCCCAGACCATCCTTAATTCCACTGGGAATTTGGGTGTCTATGATTTGATCCATGGTGACTTTTGACTTTGTCCACCCATCAATGATCTTTTGGAGATCGAGTTTCTGGGCAACTAGGTCATCATTACGGAGTTGAAGTGCAGCAACCTTAGTTTCGAGGATGCGGTTTTGATCAGCAAGAGGAGTCATTCTTTTGATTTGGTCCTTAAGATTTGAAATTTCAGACCTCATCACATTTTTCTCCATCTTGTACTGAGAAATCTCATCATTAGCTAAGCTTAAGGCTTTCTTGAGATTAGAGAATATGTGGATCATCACTTCAGCTTCCTTAAACATACGTTAGTGTTCCGAGGGAGAAACTTCTTCCACCACCTTTTTCAAAATTTTCTTCTTTGGAATTGCTTTTGAAGGTGGAGCATTTACAGGAGGAAAAATGGGACGTGAATACGAGCAATTTCCTACCTTAATGCTAGGAGTAAGTTTGATATTTTCATCCAACTTAAAATTTGGAAGTTTTGCAGAAACCTCTTCTTCCTCCATGTCTTGCAACTCGATTGACTCAGTATCTGACTAATCGGAAGTATCTGCAATTAATCAGAGATTAACCTCTTCGATTTCATCGTCACTTCCATCATCAGAATCAGTTTCAATCCAAGTTTCCAATTCCTTGGAATTCTCTTCCTCCTCAGCAACCATTCCCTTGCGACAAGAAAATTTCGCAGGAGTGGTTTTCTTTTTCATGTATTCATATTTGGGCTGTGGACACTCAAATGCAAAGTGACCAGGTTTTCTACAGTTGTAGCAAACTAGATCACTCTTTTTCTTTGTATCTCCAGCCTTAGAAAATATTGCAGGAGGTTTGCCTTTTGAAAATGTTTTTGTGAAAGGTTTTGAAGATTTTCTAAACTTTTGAAATCTTTTCACAAACATGGCAAAATCATCATCATCCATCTTGATGAGTGATGACGTTGATATGGAAGGATCTGCAGTTTGATTGGATGTAGAAGGTTTCTCCTCTTGTTCCACTACGGACATGGAAAGTGATTTGGTTTCCCCTTCAATCTCTTCAATATGATTTAACTTAAGTTCATAGACTCTAAGATTGGTGTACAAGTTACTTAACGACCAAGTACCCAAAACTTTGGAGTCTTCTAGAGAGGTAGCCTTATTAACCCATCTAGAACCTAAAGCAGATAGGAAAGTCATATTGATTTCCTTATCGGTTAAAGTTTTGCCAAGAGATCTACAAGCATTAACCACCTCAACATAGCGGTCGTAGGTTTGACGCAAGGTTTTGTTGGATTTTCTGTTAAAGTTGTTGTAAGATCTTTCAACAGCATATAATTTGCTTTCCTTGCATTCATCATCACCTTCGAGGTAGCTCTCTATGGCATCCCACATCTGCTTTGCAGTTTTGAGGTACATCACCTTCTGAAGAGTTGAAACTGGAAGAGTTCCTGAAATGATGTGCCTTGCCTTGCTTTCCAAGGAAGCTAATCTCTTCTCTTCATCCAACCACTCATCTTTAGGCTTTTTGACCTCTGGAGTTTCTGTATTAATGGTTGCATCAGTGTTGGCCTTCATGGGAACAAACGGGCCATTGATTACGCACTCCACCAGCATCTCATCAATTGTTTCCAAATGAATGAGCATTCTGCATTTCCAGATGTCGAAGTGGTCTTCGTCCAAGATTGGAATGTGTGAATAGTTAACAGTTGTCATCGTTTTTGAGTTTGCCATATTGAATCGGCACACAAGCTGTTAAGCTTGAAAAACAGTGGTTTTAAAATGTGTTTGCTCTGATACCACTTGTTGGTCCCAAAGGTGGCAACAAGGGTGAAAATACAGCTAGAGGGGGGTGAATAGCTGTTATAAATTTTTTGCCCTCTCTTAAAAACAAAACCTTTAAGCTTACAAAACCTCTTGCAGTTGATAATACACTGCAAGTAGAATTGTAAAATGCACAGCGGAATACTTGAGTTACAAAGCGGTTTTGATAGAGGCAGTTTGTAAAGCGGTTTTGATAGAGCAATTGGTAAGTGCGGTTTAAAAACAAGTGTGATTTTGACAATTTTAACTCCAAACACTATTTCACAATAATGGATATCTAAATAAAGATCAAACAGAGACAGAGATAAACAATTAGTAATCACAAGAAATATAAATGCAGAAATATAAGAACACGAGATTTGGAGTGGTTCAATCGATAAACGATCTACGTCCACTACCAAGATGGTTAGTCTTGGATTTTCTAAGAGTTATATTTTATATTGAGTATGAGAGAGATTACAAGTTACAATGTTTTCAAACTCAGATCTAAAATCTATTCTATGAAGAACAAATCCTAAGACTATAACTAGTGTATCTCAAATGATTAATCTATGTGATTAAACAAGTGAGGTGTGTGTGTGAGAACAAGATCAAGGCTCTTTAAATATTTGAGATGTAGAGCACAATGATTCTTGAATGTGTTAAGGCTTGATTTCTGGGCTGGGAAATATTTCTTGAAGGTTGAAGATGAAGATTCAAAGGGTTGAATAATTTCTGGGCAGAGCTTCAGCTTCTATGAACACAGCACTTTCAATTTTCTCAAGCAATCTTCAAATGGAGAAGATTAGGGGTATTTATACCCAAGCACCAATGAACTAGCAGTTGGACACAGCTGTTGCAAGGACAGTACTTGATGCTTTCCCATTGGTCCACAATATCCACTTTTGTCCTTTGGTACAGCAGCTGCAGATAAAGTTGATCAGGCTCCAGCTGCAAGCAATGAGGTTAGGACACCTGTCACCTTTTCAAGATCCTTGCAGATCTTCTCTGACATTGAATCACGTGACAAGATTTAGTGATTGACTTTTGATTTTGCTGACGTGGATTCCAACGGTAAAAAGTGGTTCACTTCAAGTCGTCAATCATTGGATGTGGTCTGGTGTAGAGCGGTTGAGGATGTGCGGTTGAGTACACCAGGAGGTTGCAAGGAGCGGTTGGTGTTGAACTGCACAGGTGCGGTTCTCCAAACGGATGCACAGAGGTAGTTCAAGGAGCAGATTCAAGAAGGAATTCCACATGCGGTTGCATGTGCGGTTCATAAGTGCGGTTTTGAAACTGCCTGGAACTGCAACCTTAAATCCAATGAATCTTGTGCCAGTCTTCAAGCCTAATTTTAACATATTCTATAAAATGGACTTAGCTAAAAAATTGAAGTCTAAGCTTCATTACATAGGGTCCTAAAGTCCTTAAAATAAATAGGAGGTTATGGTATCAATCAAATCTAATACAAAATAGGAGGGTTAAAACATGCATACCCAATAAAAAGCATCTGGGATGCTGATATCGAATACTGATCATGTTGACATTTTGGGGCTGCCTGATAGGTTTGCCGGTGTTGATGGGAGCGTTGTTGCGTGGGACGTTTTCGCTCTGTGCGCGGTTGCTACTTTGCTCACATTCACGTCATTGGGGGTATGCCACCACAGTGTTCTGGACCTGGTGAGGCAGTGTCGGGGCAGAAGGGATATCGTACCCTTGATCTTGGGCGAAACATTCCTTGGCATAGGTCGGATGGCGACCAGTAGCCAATACATGTGGGGAGGAAGTCCCTCTATGCTTACTTTGTGGTTGAGGGAGCAGTTGCAAGTGATGCCCGAGGTACCAGCGACTTGTGATCCTTGTTCTTTCTCTCGGCGACCCTTGGTGATAGGAGGCAGTCAGGCTGATTTGGAGCTTTGGATGGCCAAACTCCGCACACATCATCTGCGATGGTGGGTTCCTCACTGGAAGTTGCAGACTTGTCGAACCGTTCAGGAGGGTCTCTTCATTGTCAGAGTTTCGGGGTTGTCCCAGTCTTCTTTTTATATTCCATCGTTGGTGCTGCGGCAGTTCGAGCTGGAGTAGGTTCCGTTGACGGGCTTGAGTGATGCCGCTACCTTTGAGGTGGGATTGCTCTTTATGGATGATCCTTTGACGTCATTGATTTTCATGCGGTTGTGGCAATATGCGTCTTTTCATGCCAGGGTTCTCTTTCACCGGAGAGGGGGCACTATTCTGTCCACTCGATATTTGAACTGGTACGAGGAGTGTATAGGGGAGACACAAATGGCTCTTCTGTGGAGATGAAGTAAGCTATTGGGCCTTAACCGCCATGACATCTCGACATTGAGGAGGGCCAAAGCGATCGTTAACCCTCAGGATAGTACTGGGGATGATATGGCTGACTATGAGGCTAATGTTAGTTGGATGGCCGATCATAGCACGGATATGGTGACTCGGAGAGAGGCATCTCGTGATAGAGTTAGGGAAAGGGCTGTGTTGGCAGCCACAGGTTTGACAGAGGAGTCGGGAAGGGTCCCAGAGCTAGGTAGAAGGAGTACGGGGATATTTCCTGCGAAGGCAAAGAATACCCACCGTGAGAAAGGGAAGGGGAGGAAAGACGAAGGACCGAGTACGAGTGACTAGGTTGACCTTGCTATTCGGAATATCCACTCACTGTCATTGCAGACACATTAATTTGATTAAGTGTTTTATTGTTATTTTGCTAGCGTGTAGCGAGACAAGAGTAGACCGTGCTTGAACTCGTCAATGATTGTTTTAACCGTAATGAATCTGTAGGTTAAATTTAAGAGTTTTTTCGAAATACAAGCGATTGGTGTTGTATTTGAAATTTTATTTGTTTTTGAGACCGAACCAATGATGGCTGCCTATGTTCCCCTTTTACAATTGGACTAAGGGGCTCAGGTCACCGTAGTTCAACACTTTTAAGTGAAATTTGAAAAGAGACAAAAAGTGCGACCCTGTTTTTTACCTAGATCATTTTTGGGAATGTATCTAGTTGGGTATTACTCTTTTAGCACTTTGATTTTACTGATTGGCGGTGTATTGGGAGGGAGAGTTGACTCATTTTCTTCCTCAAATGAAGTATCTGCGGAGCTTGCTTTCGTTTACTGGGTTGACGAAAGGGTTCCCGTCCAAATCTGTTAACTTCATGGCTCCTTCAGAGAAGATTCTTTGTACCACGAACGGGCCTATCCAGGTAGGTTCCCACTTTCCGAGGGGATTGGTCTGTGTAGGAGGCTTTTCCTTAAGCACCAAGTCTCCTTCTCTTATGTCTCGGATCTTGACTTTCTTATCAAATGCTCGGGCCATTCTGCTTTGGTAGGCATGAGTAGGTTCCATGCCTTTCAATCTTCGCTCGTCGAGTAGAGCTAGTTCGTCGTGACGGCTTTGGAGCCATTCGACTTCATTGATTTTGTTTTCCAAGAGGACTCGGAGGGATGGAATTTCCAATTCAACTGGTAACATCGCTTCCATTCCATATGTGAGTGCGAAAGGAGTCTCCCCTGTGGCGGTTCTGACTGATGTTTTGTATCCCCAAAGTGCTAGTTGTAGCTTTTCGGGCCAATCCTGACCTCTTACGGCAATCTTTTTTATTATATTTGCAAGAGTCTTGTTTGCTGCCTCTACTGCACCATTAGTCTATGGTCTGTAGGGAGAAGACTTGTGGCGTGTAACTCTGAACTCGGTCAACAGCTTGTCACAATCTCCTTCAAAGTGCGTCCCATTGTCGGATATGATCTCGTTGAGCACCCCGTATCTGCACATGATGTTCTCTTTGATGAACTCGTCCACCTTCTTTGAATTCAATACTTTGTATGATCTGGCTTCTACCCATTTGGTGAAGTAGTCGATTGCGACTAATATGAACTCGTGACCGTTGCTCCCTGGTGGAGTGATTTTTTCGATGATGTCAATTCCCCATGTGCCGAAAGGCCATGGTGTAGTCATGCAGTAGAGCTCGTGAGGAGGGATGTGGTTGAGGTTGGAGAACCGTTGACATTTGTCGCAGCTTCTGACGAACTGGATGCAGTCTGCTGGCCAAGATCTTCCACCGCACGCCTCCTCCCCTTCTAAAGGTAAGTTCTCTACTCTCGCTTTAAAGTGGTTTCCTTTTCATTTTCCATCATTGGAAACCCTAGATTCGGAATGTTTGTTTTTACTGAAATATTTGTGATTTCTTCCTCGCTATAAACTTTAAAGTGGTCGATTTGATTTTTCTAAAGTGTTTAAAGCGGTCAATTTGATTTTATTGATTTTATGAAAGCTTTCAACTCTTATTCTCAATCGATTCCTCCGTTGCCACCTTCATCTGGAGAGACTACAAGTGAAGCAAATAGAGGGAAAAAGAGGAAAAAGCCTTGAAACAAAAGTAAGTTGTGGAATTATTATACTAGCTGGCTTACTTGTTATTCTAATATTTTTTCCTGTTATTCAGCTTTTGAAGGAGCCGAGGGGAATAGGAACTCTCAAACATCAACTAATTAACTCTAATACATGTTGTATTGACTGAAAAGTGGCCACCAGCAGGATTGAAAAGTGGCCACCAGCAATGTTGTATTGACTGAAGTAGAGTGAAAAACTGTGTTTCAGGGGTCCTTTTGGTTTATCCTTTTTAGGTTTATCCTTCCATTTTGGTTTGTTCAAAAGTGAAACTTTTGAGGATTATCTTTACAAAGCAATGTTGTATTGACTGAAGTCACTGAACTGTGTTTTATTCTGAAACTAAAGTATGTAGTGAGTTCTATTTACTTCATTGGATGTCTGTCATTGTATTCCATTATGTCAATTCATTTGTTCATAAATTCCATGCTATGAATGCATTTTTTTTGTCTATGTTTACATATGGTATATTTGAATACCAACCGTACCAACCAAGTACCAACCGTACCAATATACTTGGTATACCGACTTTTGTGGCTGGTACTGGTACACATTTTTGTATACCAATTCATACTTGGTTGGTACATGGTATACGTAAAATATAGTTGGTATACCAACCAAACCACCCCTAATACGGAGGATGATTTGTGTCAATGCTCGGGCGTTCATGTGCGGACCGCAGGTTCCGTTGTGAACTTCGTTCATCAGCTCACTGGCTCTTTCTTTATTTACACACCGGAGGAGTGGTCCTTGGTGGCGCTTCTTGTATAACATACCTCCCAGGATGACGAAATGGGATGCCAGGCATTTTAGAGCCATCATATTTTTGGCTTTGATCCCTTCTTTGTATTTTCCATCTTCATTTGTGAAGGAAGCTTCTCCATTTTGGAGGTACTGGTAGATTTGATTGTTCCAGGGTTCGTCGATCGGTTCATGTTCAACTTCGATCTCACAGCAAAAGGCGGGAGTTTCCCGTCTGCCTTTTTTGAGGGGTTTCACTGATTTCCCTTCGAGAATTTCAACAAGAGATGCTAGGGTGGCCAGGGCATCTGCGAAGCGATTCCTGTCTCTTGGCAAGTAATGGAAAGAAATGTCCTTAAACTGAGCAATGAACTCCTCCATGTACGTATGGTACTTCTGGAGGCCAGAATCTATTGTCTTCCATTTGTTGGATACTTGATTGATGATCAATGCTGAGTCTCCGTATACTTCCAGTTCTGTGATGTTGCGTTCAAGGGTGGCTTCTAGGTCGGCTGCGCAAGCTTCATATTCTGTTGCATTGTTGTTTGCTTCAAAATTCAGTTTGATGGCTATGGGAGTGTGCTCGTCTTTAGGATCGACCAGGAGAATTTCAATACCATTTCCCTTCTTATTGGCTGCCCCATCGAAGAAGAGTTGCTAGCGGTTTGCGCTGTTGAGCGAGAAGATCCCGTCATCTGAAAACTGCGAATCAGGATCCTTGAGTTCACTGCTTGGGAAGTCTGCCAGTTGATCTGCCATTACTCGACCCTTTGTTGATTTTCTGATCATGTATTTGATGTCGAATTCAGCCAGAAAGAATGACCACTTGGCTAATCTCATTGATAGAGATGGCTTGTCGAAGAGATATTTGACGGGATCCATCTTGGAGACCAGGAGCACTGAATGTGACTGCATGTAGTGTTTCAGTTTCCCGACTACCCATACCAAGTCGGTACAAGTTTTCTCTAATGCTGAGTAGCTGAGTTCACTTCCCTGAAGCTTTCGCTTAAGAAGTAGATTGCATGATCAACTCTGGAATCTTTCTGTTATTGCGCCAGCATAGCCCCAATTGACGTGTATGTCACTTTCAGGTACAGGAGGAGTGGCTTATCTTCATGTGGCGTGCACAGGATTAGGGGATTCACCAAGTATGTCTTGATTTTCTCGAAGGCTGTTTGGCATTCGGAGTCCCATTTGATGTCGGCATTTTTCTTCATTAGCTTGAACATTGGCTCCCAGAGAGATGTCAGTTGTTTGATGAAGTGGCTGATGTATTGAAGTCTTCCCATGAAACTTTTCAATTCTATCAGTGTCTGTGGCGGCTTCATGTCGATGATGGTCTTGATTTTCTTGGGATCTTCTTCGATGCCTCTTTCTGTAACCATGTACCCCAGTACTTTGCCTCGCTTGACGTCGAAGGTGCACTTTGCAGGGTTCAATCTCATGGAGTGCTTTTTGAGTCTGTTGAAGAACTTTTCTCAAATTTGTCATGTGTTGCATGTCTGATCCTTTGGAGTGGATGATCATGTCATCGACGTACACTTCGATTTCTTTGTGGATCATGTCATGGAAGAGGGCAGTGGCAGCCTGTTGATAAGTAGCCCCAACATTCTTTAAACCAAATGGCATAACCGTGTAACAGTATAGCCCCCACGGAGTGGTGAAAGAAGTCTTGGACTGATCTTCTTTGGACATCTTGATCTGATTGTATCCGGTGAATCCGTCCACAAAGGACTTTACTTCGAAATTTGTCGTGGTATTGACCAGCATGTCGATGTTGGCAGTGGGAAATCGTCTTTAGGGCTGGCCTTGTTGAGATCCCGGAAATCCACACAGCATCTGACCTTTCCATTAGCCTTGGTGACCGTTACAATGTTGGAGAGCCAGGTTGGGTATTCAATTACTCTGATGAAGCCGACGTGAAGCATCTTCTCAATTTCTTCTTTCACTTGCAGAGACCATTCTGGCTTGATCTTGCGCAATTTCTGCTTAACAGGCTTGGATTCTGGATCCAGAGGGATTATGTGCTCCACGATTAAGGGATCGAGTCCTGGAATGTCTTGGTATGACCAGGCGAACACGTCAACATATTCTTTGAGGAGATCTGTCAGGGTTTCTTTTTCTGCACCGGCAAAGAAATTGCCCACTTGTGTCTCTTTAGGCCCTTGCACTGACCCCAGGTTCACTTTAGTCATAACCTCTTCAGCATCTTGGGCCCGATTGTCCTCTTGGTCTACTACAAGCTTGAGAACTTCTTTAATGTATTATTCGTTTAGTGTGTATGCTTCTTTATCAAGTGAGTCAGTATTAACTTCTTTTAAGTTGTTCGTTAACTTATCAGTTGTTAAAGTGGCAATGAAGGGATAATCCAAAAGGTCAAATTTTTCATTTAAGACGAATGGGAATACATTGTTGGCTACATTAGCATAGTCTTCCGGCGTGAGGTCGTCGAACGACTCAGAGGAATGGACTTTGACAATGACAAACTCGGAGGTTTTGAGACTAGGTTTAGGGAGATATGGGTACAGGCCCAGTTTGTCTTCCATTTCTGTCTGACTTGCCCTTGGTCTGGTAAAAGTCACCCAGTTTTTCAGTGGCATTGCTGGATGCTTGGTGAGGGTTCGGGGTTCGAGAGGCTTGGCTTCTACTGTCCCGATCATGGCGATCAAGTTTTTCTCGGAGCCCAGGTCAATCAGGTTTGGCACCTCCATGACTTCTTCGAAAAGATTCTGTAGACCGGGTCCACTGAGAGCATCTTCCACGAATTTTGGTTCCTTCTACTTTGGAGTTACTGTCTCGAATGTGGCCTCGGAGGCTAACCCGAACAGTCTGTTTCCCATGAAGAGTGTCTCGAGCTACTCCTCTATGTCTGGGATCCCTTTGAATGAGTACTCATGCTGAACTGTGGTGGCAATTGGTCCAAGTAGAGCAGTGATGTCGAGGAATGCTCCCCTTATTGGATTAGCTTTGAGTCCTCTGAAACGCTTGAGGTCCTGTGCCAGCTTTCCCATCCTTTTTGTAGTCTTTGCACTGACTTTTCATGTTCCTTTCTCATCTTCATCAGTTTTGTTGTCAGTACCGATGTCGGTTCCCTCAGTTCTGCTGTCGGTCCCATCAGTTCTGTTGTCGGTCCCCTCAGTCCTGCTGTCGGTTCCACTGTCGGTTCCCTCAATTCTGTTGTCGGTTCCTTTGACAAAGTAGCAAGCGAGGTTGAAGCTGTAAGGTCGGAGGTTTGGTGTGCCGTAGAAGGTTCCCCTTTTGCGGGCTGCTGCTTTGGTGCTGGCGAGCCTTTTGTTTTCCCTGATGTCAGCTGGTGTTGGCACATAACCGAGCCCCTGGACTGTAGTGTGGTCCTTGACTTTGATGACTTGGTGTTGGCCTTGTAACCTTTTGCTGAGCCCCAGTCCTAGGATGAAGTACCTGAGTTTCATCATCTTCATAGCAGGAGGGATTTTGTCCCAGAATAGTGGAAGGTCCACGCTGCATATTTGGATCTTGAAAGTCTCCAAGGTGAATCCAGTTAATGACATATTGTCGTCATGCTCGATTTCTAACACTGGAATGTCGTTGGTGCAGGTCCCTTCGGTGGTGACACTGTCGCCGTAGACTGTTGTCAGCTCGTTGCCTTGCATAAACTTGATACATTGGTGAAGGGTGGATACCACGCCATTCATTTGATGCAGCCAGGGTCGTCCCAGGATGGCTGTGAAAGTGATAGGAATGTCCAACACTTGAAATTCGATAGGGATCATCCGTTTGCCGAACCAGATGTTTAAAGCAGCAACCCCGAGAACTCTGCGGGAAGTAGAGTCATAAGCCTTGACAGTGTGGACTGAAGGCTTCAAATCTGTGGGCTTGATGTCAAGCAGGTCCATCATCTTGGCGGGCAAGACATTCATTCTGGAACCTCCGTCTACCAGTATGCGGGGAAGACGACCCTCATCCAACTGGACAGTGATGTAGAGCGGCTCATTATGATTAGCCCCAAATTTTGGTAGGTCCAAATCTGTGAAGGTGATAATGTCTCCATAGTGGATGTTTCCGATCATCTGAATTACTTCTTCTGGAGTTGCATCCACGGGGACCATGGTATGGGCCAAACTTTCCTCTAACTTGAGCTTGTGAGGGTATGAAGATGTAAGCAGGGACCACAGGGAAATGTTCGCTTGGGTCTGCTTGAGATGAGTGAGTATCGGGTCCTCCTTTCCGGAACTTGTTTCTTCGGGCAGACCGAGTTGCAGTTCTGGCTCTGTTGGCTTTTTGGTGGCCTTGGGCGGTAGCACATGGATTTGACCAAATTGGGTCAGAACGTTGACGTCAAGCTTGGTCCCCTTTGCACAGGTTGCTTTGAGTTGAGCCATAGTCAGTGAAGGATTTTTCGAAGCACAGTGCCACATGTCCTCTCTCAATTCGTTGATTGTTGATGTCTTTCCGGGGGCGTCAGCAACTTTTCAGATTATGTCCCAAGATACTGGTTTAGGTGCCTCTACAGGGAGGGAGCCTATGGTTCGCCGCAGTTGTTCGAACGCCAGTATGCAGCAGTGGTCGCTAGGACTAAACAGTGTCTTGTTAACCCTCCGGGGGAGGCTAGAGAGTTCTTGGTTAATGCGAACTTTTTCTCTGATCTCTTCACGGTATACTGCGTTTTTCTCCTTCTTGCTGAGCAGGCTCATGGCATTCTGGAGTTGAGATAAGCAGTAGTCATGGTTTGCTAACTTTCCTCCGCTTTTAGCCCAAATCTTCTCTCTTGCAGCCGAGCCTTTATCGAGAGCTAGCGCTTGCGTTTCTTCCCATGTGAGAATGGCCAACGCTTCTTTGAACCGTATGCGGCAGTCTAGATAAACTTCCATCGGGGAGAGTTTTCTCTGTTGCTTTAACTGAGTGGCGGGTATGTCGGAAGGTGAGTACATGGCTTTCCGAACGTCTGACCATGTAACTGGCTTTTGTCCTAGTTGATCATTTCTGTAAATGAATGTTGTAGTCTGTAGAATCTCCCTTAGCAGTTGTTGAAGATGTATTTTCATCTTTCTCTTCTTTTTGAATAGACCTTCCTCCTTCAGTTGGCCTTTTAACTTGAGAACGGAAATGATCCGTTCCCATCCTCCCAGGACCCTTGGGATTCCAGTTTTGTTGACTTCATGATCGGCTTGGAAGAGAATAACTTCATCGTCTTCGTCGTCGCTTTCACAAAGGGCTTGCTTCTCTCGAGGAGATAAGCATTTGTATTCCTCATGCTGCTGGGCTAGGTATTCCTTGTGTTGTGCCATTCCATCTCCTAGGTCATTTGGACCATTGACCGCCCTCCCTTGCTAGAGGTGGTTTGTTGAGAAGTGATGGTAATCCAGGAAGTTGCCTTGGGCAAAACCTTTGAGGTCGAATTGGTCTAGAGTAGCCTCTAGTTGTCTCTCTGAAACTGCTTGTGACGCTTTAAGTGCTTGGTCTCTGTGAGTCTTCTGAGCTTTGTTTTTGTCCCAGTGGTGATTTTCTTGTGCAGCTAGTTCCAGGAGGGCTTTTCTTGCGAGATCTAAGCAGTCTCCGTAGGTGCGCGCTGTCTGAATTGTGTCTAGAACTGTCATTACATCCAAATCTCCGAATGGCGAAAACACTTGGATTACATTGTCGAAGGAATTCGTGCTCGGACATTCCATGCGGCCTTCTTTGATCTCGGTCACCAAGAAGTTTGCCCATATCTGTTTGATCAAACCGACGGGCGTGTTAAATTCTGCGATGCTGATGGTCTCGTGATCTCGTTCAAGAGCCAAATCTATCAGTGCCAGTAGCTTGCTGGTGGGATGTCTGAATCTGTGGCCGTGATGGCTGGGAGTAGGGTTGAACTTGAGCATGTTGATGCTGAGGTGATCGTTCGTTTCTTCGAAAGCTTGATTTGTCTCGCTGGGAGCACTTTCGTAGATGTTCTCAAGGTGACTGCTGGAGGCGTTCCCGAGGCTGATTTGACTTGTAGCAAGGTGAGGAGCTTTGTCTCCTTTGTCGATGCCTTCGGCCTTGGTGGCGCTCTTGGCTGTGAGTTTGACTGACGGCACGGGTCGGTTGCCACTGGGGATGATAACTGGAAATGATGATGAGCCTTGAGCTCTCTTGGCAAGGACCTCGTTTACCATGATTAGGCAATCGTCGAGGGTAACTTTTGTATCACAGAATCTGACAATAAGGACTGGATCCTTGGTCTCGTCGGGATATCAGGAGAAGATGATGTTGACGAAGTCGTCGTTGGTTACATGATTAGAAGGATTCTTTGTCATGTCCATCATTTGCTTCCATTCGCCGAATAACTGTCTGTACTGGACATTAAGTTTGACGATTTCCATGGTATTTGAGCCTTCGTCATAAGTGACCTCGTCGGAACTGGTGTCATCCCCGAATCTGAGCATGTGTATGTGAAATTACCCGATCTTTTTTCGCGCGTGGGGCGCGGAAAAGGCGGTTGTCTTTCGCGGAGGGTTGGTGTCTGAGACCTCGCTTCATGGGAAGGAACAAAATGAGGAGTCGCCACGCGGTTTTTGTATTTTGAGCCCAAACGTTGAGAAACGGCTATTGTGAAAAGGTGTCGTTTTTATTGGTAGCAAAAACTTAGGAAAAGGCTTTTTTGAAAAAGGGGATCATTTTTATTGGCAGCAAAAATGAGTAAAAAGCTTTTTTGTACCAGAGATTGTTAGGTTCGGAGGTCAAGTTACGTTTCGGGTAGAGTATGACGAGATCGCCCGAAACGCCTCGCATGACGAGTCTTTCTACCTTTCTCGAAATCGTGTGTGTGTGTGTGTGTCTTTTGAAATGGGGGCTTGAATGACAAGCTTAATCTTGGTTTGAATGACAAACGTTGATTAGGTGACTTTGTTTGAAAAGACGAGCGTTTGAATGACAAACGTCGGTTTTGAGTTGAAATGAGCGTTTGCGTGGCAAACGTCGATTTTGAGCTTGAAATGACCGTTTGCGGGGCAAACGTCGATTTTGAGTTTGAAATGAGCGTTTGCGTGGCAAACGTCGATTTTGAGCTTTAAATGACCGTTTGCGTGGCAAACGTCGATTTTGAGCCATACGAGTCATTGTTAACGATTTTTACGGGAAAAAGCGTATTAAATGATTTTAAGTATCAAATGGCGGCTTTGACTTTGAGTTTGAAGATGAGCATTCGGAGGCCGAACGTCATTTCCCGCGTTTTGAAAGAGAGTTCGACGGACGAACTCCGGTTTTAAACCGGGCATTACATTGTTAACGATTTTTACGGGAAAAATACGTATTAAATGACATGCGATCAACGAATCGGGTTGCGACTCGGACATTGAAAAGTAAATACTATCACAATCCAAACGGATCGGACTTGTAAATGACAGTATTTAAAGCGGTGTCAACGGAATCAAACGATCCGGATTCGTAAATGACGATCAACGAGGCCAAACGGCTCGGAATTGTAAATGACGATCAACGAGGCCAAACGGCTCGGAATTGTAAATGACGATCAACGAGGCCAAACGGCTCGGAATTGTAAATGACGATCAACGAGGCCAAACCCCTCAGAATTGTAAATGACGATGGCGTAAATGACATGAAAGTAAACGGAACGGGGTCGGAACACCGTTTTAACCCGTGATTACTTCTCTTACGGAAAGAGAAGAGGATCAAGGGGCTAAAACGTATCGGACCCCGTTAAACATAGGCGTCTACATTTTGATAACGGACGTTCAAAACAGTTATAGCGGCGGCGCGTAAGCAGAGGCGGACGGAAGATTCGAGAGAGGGAGTTATACCTATGGCTAGGGTCGACTCCTTTGGCTCGGGAGGTGTGTACGGGACACGGAAAGTGATTCGAAGGTTGTTTCGAAGTTGTAGGGTGCGTATTTGATCGAAATACGAAGGTTTCACGCGAATCGAGACAAAACGGGAGCTCGGGAAGGGTGAAAACCGGTTTGGACCGTGGGGTGGTGATTTTTGGTGTGAAAAATCCTTTTCTTGCCTTTGGCAACAACTTCTATTTATAGGAGTGAAAATTGCGGTAGGAGTCCGTAGGACTTGGGTGAATTTCGGGGTTTTGGGAATTTTGGAAATGCAGGGGACTTGCGGCAATTTCGGGAAAAGTGCACGGTGAGTCCGGCGGACTTGGCTTGCAAACCGGGGCATTTTGGTCTTTTCCCTTTGAAATTGATTGAAGGGTGACTAGAGGGAGGTGGCATGGCTGCCACGTGCCCTCGAGTCACCGGCCGAGTGGGATTTTGTCCCTCGGTCGGTTTTGTCCGTTTTTTAAAATAACGATCAGGAAATGTCAAAACGCCCGGAAAGTGCCGGAAAATGCGTTTTTCGGGGAAAGCCATACTTTTACGTGAGATGTCACGTGCTAAGTACGGTTCGACGTCGGGATGCAGGGCGATCCGGGGCGTCTCGTTGGCACGGCAGCGGGAGTTTAACGAGTTCGGTTAACCTTTGGAGCGGGCCGGTTAACGGATTTCGGTTAACTTTCGACGGATTTGGACGATCCGAATTTGGGTACTTACGATTAGCCCCTCGGCGACGTCTCCTCAGAAGGAGGTGGGGTCGTTGAAAAAGATAAGGATCCAAATCGGGATGCCTTACTTTGAAAGAGACACAGGCGGTCGGTGTTTGGACCCTTAGCGAAAAGGATTCCTACGTATCCGAGCGGGAATCAAGCCGATCGTAGTTCGAAAAGGGGCAAGGACCGCGCATGGGGACCTTGACTTTGGCGAGACTGTTAGGAGGCGTCTAAACTGGATGAGACCATTCGCTAGGTACACTACGAATGGAGACTATTGGGAGCGTCGAACACAGGAGGAGACCATTCGCGAGGTATCGGAACCCGAATGGAGACTATTGGGAGCGTGGAGGCGTCGAACACAGGACTTCGAAACCTTCGAGGCGTGTGGCGCCTCAAGCCGGAGTTGCGATGTTGTGAGGGCTTTCGTGCCTTGGGTCTTGGGCTTATTCTTTGTTGCCGGTTTTATCTTGCTTTGAGGATGAGCGTTCGGGCTTACTTGGATGGCCGAAGAGGATTGTTGCAAGGCGTTCGTACCTTGGGGTTCGGGCTTATTCTTTGTTCTTAGGAGATGACTATTTGCAAGGCGTTCGTACCTTGGGGTTCGGGCTTATTCTTGTTGCCGAGAGATGACTTGTTTGCAAGGCGTTCGTACCTTGGGGTTCGGGCTTATTCTTTTGCCGGAGATGACTTTTTGCAAGGCGTTCGTACCTTGGGGTTCGGGCTTATTCTTTGTTGCCGGAGAGATGACTTGTTTGCAAGGCGTTCGTACCTTGGGGTTCGGGCTTATTCTTTGTTGCCGGAGATGACTATTTGCAAGGCGTTCGTACCTTGGGGTTCGGGCTTATTCTTTGTTGCCGGAGATGACTATTTGCAAGGCGTTCGTACCTTGGGGTTCGGGCTTATTGCTTTGTTGCCGGAGATGACTATTTGCAAGGCGTTCGTACCTTGGGGTTCGGGCTTATTGCTTTGTTCGGAGATGATTGTTTGCAAGGCGTTCGTACCTTGGGGTTCGGGCTTATTCTTGTTGCCGGAGAGATGACCTGTTTGCAAGGCGTTCGTGCCTTGGGGTTCGGGCTTATTAACATTGCAGGAGATGATGACGAAGGTCTTGATAAGAGGGTGGAGGTCGGACCGCGAAGGTCGGAATTGAATGTTTGAGATCGGACCGTGAAAGGTCGCGATTGAGAATTGGAATCGGACCGTGAAAGGTCGCGATTGAGAATTGAAATCGGACCGTGAAAGGTCGCGATTGAGAATTGGAATCGGACCGTGAAAGGTCGCGATTGAGGAATTGAAATCGGACCGTGAAAGGTCGCGATTGAGGATTGGAATCGGGCCGTGAAAGGTCGCGATTGAGAATTGGAATCGGACCGTGAAAGGTCGCGATTGAGAATTGAAATCGGACCGTGAAAGGTCGCGATTGAGAATCAGACCGTGAAAGGTCGCGATTGAGAATTTAATGGTGAGGACCATTATTAAATTTTAACGTCGGGAGACGGCATCGTAACTGAAATGTCCGGAGACATGGTTGAACGTTTGGATGTCAAATGTCAAGCTGGGTAGAATTTAACGTCGAGAGACGGCGTTAGTGAGAACTAGCGGGAATTTAACGTGCGGAGACGAGCGTTAGTGATGACTAGCGAGAATTTAACGTGCGGAGACGAGCGTTAGTGAGGACTAGCGAGAATTTAACGTGCGGAGACGAGCGTTAGTGATGACTAGCGAGAATTTAACGTGCGGAGACGAGCGTTAGTGAGGACTAGCGAGAATTTAACGTGCAGACGAGCGTTAGTGAGAACTAGCGGGAATTTAACGTGCGGAGACGAGCGTTAGTGATGACTAGCGAGAATTTAACGTCAGACGAGTGTTAGTGAGGAATAGCGAGAATTTAACGTCGAGCGTTAGTGAGAGAACTAGCGGGAATTTAACGTGAGACGGAACGTTAGTGAGAACTAAGCCGGGATTTATCCTCGGGGGATAGGGCGTTAGAAATGTCCTAGCGGGGAAATTTTACACTTTCGGGGGCCAAAAGTGGTAAAATTGGAATCGCCAAAGGCGAGGGCAAAAGGGGCAAAAATTATTACAGTGCGGTAAGAGTCCGGTCGGACTTTTGCATTTTCGAAAACTTTTTAAATGCCGAAATTTGGGGAAGAAAATGGCCATTTTCTTCCATTGTTGCCGGCGAGAGAGGAGAGAAAGAGAGAGAAATCCAACCCAAATTGCAAGGTTTGCTCGAATTTGTGAGGGAAAATCGCTATGGAGGGTGAAGGAGGACCAATGGCTCGCCACGGAAGGACCGACGACGAAAGAACTCGATTGGTTCGGACCATTCGAACCACCACTCTTCCATTGAATCCGGCGGAGTTTTATCCGGCGAGGACCGCCACAACTCGAGGAGGGATCGAAAGACACGTAAGTTCCCTACAAATTCCATTAATTTCAAGAATGTGCATTCTTTAAATGTTAGAAATTTGTTAGGAATTTACTTAGGGATTTTGGTGCCCGATTTGGGAGCTTTTGACTTTGCTATGAATCGTTGTCGAAATTGACTAGGACGTAGTTCAATTGACATCATGGGTAGATGACATAAAAATTTTGGTTGCAAAATTCCATGTCTAAATGCATTTTCCAAAATTAAAGTAGCTTTAATTCGGGACGGAGCGAAATTTTCGAAAAATTCGAAAGAATTTGAAAGTTCCGGATTCGACGGAGTTTTCGAAAGATTTTGAAAGTTCCGGATTCGACGGAGTTTTCGAAAGATTTTGAAAGTTCCGGATTCGACGGAGTTTCCGAAATGATTTTGAATATACGCGGGAAATAAATGAGAACCGTATACATGTGCATCCTTTTGACATGCGTTGTTGCATTTTGTTGACGTTGCTTACTGTCTTGTTTGTACGCGGGGACGGGGATGGTTGATACCCACAACCGAGAAGAGTCGGGGTGCTTTTGAGGCGGTGCGGGCATTGTGGGGCCTTATCCGGACGTAGCTCGAGAGGGAGAGAGGAGTCCACGGCAGTGGTGATTGACTCGGGTTGTTGGGTTTATCGGTCTTGTGGCGGCGGCAGTGATACGCCGAGGCGAGTCCATGTATGTCGCGGCGGCGAAATGCGGTGAGATACGACCCACACTTTCCATTTCGAGATGGGGAGCGACGGTGACTCCCACGGATTTTGCCGCTATCAGCTGGGTTGCCGAGCTTATGGCAACGCGGCGGGTGTGGGTTGATGGTTACACCCGGAGCGGTTATGCAGGCTGCTTGGGTTTCGATATTACCGATGCCGGGGGCTTAGGCATTCGGTACGAGCCGATGGAGCATCACTTGAGGCGGGTGTCGCCGATTATCTGGCTGGGTCCTTGAGGATGACCGCGGAGCGTCGCTCGAGGTTCCTTTGGTTTGCGCTGTCGGCGACTTTGTTCCCGACTTCCGACACGTCTTGTCACTTCCCTCTGCTCGGGTCGTTGGTAGACTTGGATGCCGTGAGGGGTTTGCGTGGGGGAGGCTGGGTGGCCGAGCTCTACCACTCTTTGGACGGGTTCTCGCGGGGAGAGGAGCACACATTTAGGCCCTTCACGCTTTGTCTTGGATGTAAGTTTACGTGCTTTTCTCTTCCTTGCCTCTTTTATGTACTCGTATGTATACGCTTTGTAGGCGACATAACTTTCCATTCTCTTGGCAGGTGCGGTGCTACGAGGTATTCGGTCCGCGAGCTTGGGACATAAAGGAGCCGTGCAGTCCCTGTTCCCTGCCTTCTTGGTTTGGCGAAGAAGGCGAAAGAGGGCGGTCTCTTCGAGGTTGGCACTCGAGTGTCGTACGAGGAGATATCTCGGCGGCGAACTTGGAGTTCTCGAGAGGATCCAGTGACACAGTGGAGCGAGGTTTGATCATGTCGCGGTGCGGTGCCGGCGAGACTACACGGCGCGGAAGCTCTGGTGGGACTTCTTTGTGACGCCATGTATTTGGGGGAGAGGGTGACCCGTCGGCATAGGCGAGGTCTCTTCCATTGGTGCCGGTGGATCCTCCTGCAGTACATGCGGCATCCCAGGGAGATGCTTGGATTGACGAGCTGGAGGGTACCTTCGGGGTGTGTACTTACGAGTACATCATAGCGGGGGCCGCTTATGATGTTTTCTTGAGATGAGGTGAGGAGCCGCGGGTGCGGCATAGGGAGGCGAGGTCACTGGAGGTCCTCGACATTTTCTGTCCGCGAGCTAGGCTAGCGTACGAGGCTGGGCGGTTCGCGCGAGCGACTTGTGATCCGCTCCCGGCGGGCCGAGACCACGATACGAGGCGGACCCCAATGCTTCGGTGAGCATCTTTTACGATTTTACGCATTTGATAGTAGCATTACGCACATGATGCATACGTACTTTGTTCGCTTTACGATGATTTTCTGGTTCGCGAGTATCGGCCGTACGTACAATGAGGCCGTAGGAGTTTGGTGGACGGGTGGTCGCCTACGCCGGGAGGCTCGTGGAGTTCATGCGGTGCGGTTCCGGAGGAGCGTGGACGTCCGCGATCGGGGGCCGTCTAGGCGAGGGTTCGCTGCTCCCGCGGGTGGTGGGGAGGACTTCACACGGGGTTTGGCCGGTTCGCGGGCGGAACGGCTGGATTTGGAGCTCCTTCTTACTGCACTCGGGCGCGAGAGAGAGTCCTCGAGTTCGCGTACTCAGGAGGCCACTTTGCCTATTCCAGTGGAGGAGTTCGGCGAGTTCTGTTTGCGACAGATCCGGCGGCGGCGGAGCGGTACGTCGAGTGTACGGATGACGAGCGGGACTCGAGTAGTCCCCTTTTCTTGCTTTCTTTCTTTACTATTTTGTTTAGACAAAATGCATGTATTTGTCGGGAACAAATTTTGATTTGAAATATATTTGCAAAAAGGCGCCCGTGGGGCGGAACACATGCCCGCATATTTATTACGTGATCACCTTGATTATTTTCGGCAAATAAGCAAATAGGTTAATCAAAAATAAATAAAAGGAGAAATGCATTAAAAATTGAACGGGTCAAAAATTAAGCATGTATGCACTAATTTTTAATTATTTGCCTTTGTTGCACGAGCAGGGCGGAAGGGATATTGACATTGGTTGAATGAAATCGGGCGAGGCACGCGAGATTTCATAAGAGTGAACGAGGGCATGGTTTGGAAATGTTTCCAACTTTAAGGCGGTAGGCTGCGAGTTGACCAAGTCAGCTGAGAGGGAATCCGGCCGGACTAGGATTGAATTTCAGATTCTTTAAATTGCGGTTTCAACTTTGCAATTTGTAAGAAGCTGCGCATTGCTTTTGCTCATTACATTTGAGTTCTTTTCCATTTCTTAAGGTTTTCTTCACCTTCGACATGGCTCCTTTTCCCAAGTTATCGTCTCGGATGCAAGAGCGATATTTGGACAACTTTCGATCGTGGGTACGGAACCACACGAGGCGAGAACAAAAGGTTTTCGAAGGTTGTTACGGGATTAAATCTGTTTGGGCTTTGAAGGAGCTCATGCCGAGTTGGGATCTTTTGAGAGCCGCGTCTCGGTTGCAGGACGTAAGGAGGAATGTGTACGGCTTTTCGTACAACGAAGTCACTCCTACGTTTGAAGATTTCCGGGCCGTGCAGGAGGACACGAGGCGGAACGGCTAGTTCTTCCGTATCTTTGGTGGCATGGCCCTTTGTTGAGAAGCTAGTGTCTTTGTTGGGTATCTCATTTGGAGAAGCATACGGGATGCTTGTCTGAGGATTCCGATTACGTTGACATTTCGGGGCTGCCCAGAAAGATTTGCGGAGGCGAGGAGCGTCTTTGCGTGGGGCGCGTTTGCTCTGTGCGTGATTGCTACTCTGTTCACATTCACGTCTGCAGGTGTGTGCCATCACGGTGTCTTGGACACTGGTGAGCGATGCGGAGTGGAGAGACATCGTGCCATTGGTCTTGGGCGAGACGTTCACAGGCATAGGCCGGATGGCGGCCGGTAGCCGATACATGTGGGGAGGGAGTCCCGCTATGCGACCATGTGGTTGAGGAGAGGCTGCGAGATGATGCACGAGGTGCCAATGTCTTGTGACGCTTGGTCTTTCTCGCGGCGTCCTCTGGTGATAGGGGTAATCGAGTGAGCTGGAGCTACTGGATGGCGAGACTTTGCACGCATCACTTGCGATGGTGGGTTCCCATTGGAGATTCTGAGACTTGTAGGACCGCTCGGGAGGGTGCATTGATCGTCGAGTGCCGGGGCATCTCGAGGCGTCTTTCTATATTCCATCATTGGTTACTGCGGCGATGCGAGTGGAGCGAGATGCCATGGCCCGATACGAGTTATCTTGCTACCTTTGAGGTGGGATCTCTGCGGATGGAGGATCCTTCGACGCTATTGCGGTCACCGGTGGTGGCAATACACGTCCTTTCTGCCCGGGGTTCTCTTTCACCGGAGAGAGGGCAGCATTGCATCGGCTTGATATACGGGCGAGTACGAAGAGTGTATGGGGGAGACACGAGATGGCTATCTTGTGGAGACGGAGTGGTGTTGGGTGCGATCACACAGACGGCTCGACATTGAGGAGGACGAAGCGAGGGCTAACCACAGGAATCGTCTTGGCGATGCCATGGCGATTATGTGGCAAGTGCTTGATCGGGAGGCCAATCAAAGCCTTTGCGATGATGGCTCGAAGCGAGGCGGCTCGAGACGAGCTAGAGAAAGGGCTGTGTTGACGGCCGCGGGATTGACGGAGGCGTCGGGAAGAGTCCACGAGCCGGGTAGAAGGCCTACGGAATATTTCTGCGAAGGTGAAGAACACTCGCGGGGAAAAGGGAAGGGGAAGAAGGATGAAGGACCTAGTACGGGAAACTAGGTTGACCTTCTTTGTCCAGTATCCACCCATTGTCATTGCGAGACACATTAATTGATTAATGTTTTATTGTAGTTTTGCTAGCGTGTAGCGAGTCAAGAGTTGGCCGTGCTTGAACTCATCAAAGAATGTTTTAACCGTTATGAATTTGTAGGTTAAATGAAAAGAGTTTTTTTCGAAACACAAGCAATTGATGCTTATTGTATTTTTTGTTTTTAGACCGAACCAATGATGGTGCCTACGTTCCCCTTTTACAATTGGACTAAGGGGCTCGGGTCACCGTAGTTCGACACTTTAGGTGAATTTGAGAAAAACAAAGACAAAAGAAGTGCGACCACTTTGTTTTTACTGGATCATTAGCGGGAATGTATCCGGTTGGGTATTACTCTTTTAGCACTTTAATTTGCGAGGGGACGGTGTATGGGGAAGGTGAGTTGACTCGTGCTCTTCCTCAAGCGAAGTATCTGCGGAGCTTGCTTCCGTTCACGGGGTTAACGAAAGGGTTTCCGTCCAAGTCTGCTAGCTTCATGGCTCCTCAGGAGAAGATTCTTTGTACCACGAACGGTCCTATCCGAGGTAGGCTCCCACTTTCAGGGGATTGGTGCGTAGGAGGCTTTTCCTTTAGCACCAAGTCACCTTCTCGATGTCTCGGATCTTGACTTTCTTGTCGAATGCTCGTGCCATTACGCTCCTGGTAGGCTCGAGTGTGTGCCATGGCTTGCAATCTGCGCTCGTCGAGTAGAGCAAGTTCGTCGTGGCGGCTCTGTAGCCATTCGACTTCATTGATCCCGTTTTCCAAGAGGACTCGGAGGGATGGAATTTCCAATTCCACGGGTAACATTGCTTCCATTCCGTAGGTAAGTGCGAACGGAGTCTCCCCTGTGGCGGTTACGGCGATGTTCGGTATCCCCGGAGGGCTAGATGTAGCTTTTCGGGCCGGTCCAGGCCTGCGGTGGTCATCTTTCGATTATCATGGCGAGAGTCTTGTTGGGTTTGCCTCTCTTGCACCATTGGTTTGTGGTACGTAAGGAGAAGACTGTGACGTGTGACTACGGGTCGGTCGGTAGTTGGTCACAATCTCCTTGAAGTGAGTCCCATTGTCGGATATGATCTCGTTGGGCACTCCGTATCGGCACATGATGTTCTCTCGGATGAACTCGGCCACCTTCCTAGAATTCGGTACCTTGTACGATCGGCTTCTACCCATTTGGTGAAGTAGTCGGCTGCGACTAAAATGAACTCGTGACCATTGCTCCACTGGAGGAGTGATCTTGCCGATGACGTCGATTCCCCATGTGGCGAAAGGCCGTGGCGTAGTCATGCGGTAGAGTTCGTGAGGAGGGATGTGATTGAGGTTGGAAAACCGTTGACATTTGTCGCGGCTTCGGACGAGCTTGGATGCGATCTGTTTCCATTGATATCCAATAGTATCCCATACGGAGAATGATGCGTGTCAATGCTCGGGCGTTCATGTGCGGACCGCGGGTTCCGTTGTGAACTTCGTTCGTGCTCGCGCTTTTTCTTTGTTTACACACAGAAGGAGTGGCCCTTGGTGGCGCTTCTTGTACAACATACCCCCGAGAATGACGAAATGGGATGCCGGGCGTTTTAATGCCATCATGTTTTTGGCTTTGATCCCTTCTTTGTATTTTCCATCTTCATTTGTGAAGGAAGCTTCTCCGCTTTGGAGTGCTTGGTAAATTTGATTATACCGGGGTTCGTCGATCGTTTCTTTTTCTTTTTCGATCTCACGGCAATAGGCGGGTGTTTCCGTCTGCCTATTACGAGGGTTTCTTGCTTTCCCTTCGGGAATTTCGACAAGAGGCGAGGTTGCCGGGCGTACGCGAGCGGTTTCTGTCTCTTGGCAAATAGTGAAAAGAGATGTCCTTGGGCGAAGCAATGAGCTCCTCCATGTACGCGTGGTACTTCGAAGGCCGGAATCTACCGTCTTCCATTTGTTGGATACTTGATTGATGATCAATCTTTGAGTCTCCATATACATCCCGGCTCTAAGATGTTGCGCTCGAGGGCGGCTTCCAAACTGCTTTGCGAGCTTCGTATTCTGTTGCATTGTTGGTTGCTTCAAAATTCGACTTGATGGCTATGGGAGTATGCTCGTCCTTGGGATCGACAAGGAGCATTCCAATGCCATTCCCCTTCTTGTTGGCTGCCCCATCGAAGAAGAGTTGCCGGCGGTTTGCCTTGTCAAGTGAAAAGATTCCGTCGTCAGGAAATTGCGGATCGGGACCCTTAGGTTCCTTTGCTCGGGAAGTCGGCAAGGCGATGCGCCATTACTCGCCCTTTGTTGATTTTCGACCATGTACTTGATGTCGAACTCGGCCCGGGAAGAATGACCACTTGGCTAGCCGCATTGAGGATGGCTTGTCAAAGAGATATCGGACGGGGTCCACTTTGGAGACCGGGAGCAGATGCGGCTTGCATGTAGTGTTTCGGTTTCCCGACTACCCATACAGGCGGTACGGGTTTTCTACGATCTTTGAGTAGTGAGTTCACTTCCTTGAAGCTTTCGGCTTACGAAGTAGATTGCATGCTCAACCTTGGAATCTTTGTTCTTGTGCCGGCATTGCTCAGATAGACGTGTACATTCTTGTCGGATACGGGAGTAGTGGCTTGTCTTCGTGTGGCGGGCACGGGGTGGGGATTAACCAAGTAGGTCTTGATCTTCTCGAAAATTTGTTTGGCACTCGGAGTCCCATTTGATGTCGGCATTCTTTTTCATCGGTTTGAACATGGGCTCGCGAGAAGATGTCAAGCGGTTGATGAAGCGGCGATGTGCTTGAAGTCTTCCCATGAAGCTCTTCACTTACGTCGGGGTTTGAGGCGGCTTCATGTCGATGATGGCCTTGATTTTCTGGGATCGGCTTCGATACCTCTTTACGTAACCATGTACCCGGTACCTTGCCGCGCTTGACGCCGAAGGTGCACTTTGCGGAGTTCAACCTCATGGAGTGTTTTACGAGTACATTAAAGAACTTCCTCGGATCTGTCATGTCTTTGCATGTCGATCCCTTGGAGTGGATGATCATGTCGTCGACATATACTTCGATTTCTTTGTGAATCATGTCATGGAAGAGAGGCATTGCGGCCCAGTAGTAAGTAGCCCCGGCGTTCTTTAGACCGAACGGCATGGCCAGGTGTAGCAGTATGTCCCCATGGAGTGGTGAAGGCGATCTTGGCACGATCCTCCTCGGACATCTTGATCTGGTTGTATCCAGCAAACCCGTCCACGAAGGACTTTACTTCGAAATTTGCCGTGGTGTCGACCGGCATGTCGATGTTAGGCGGTGGGAAATCATCCTTAGGGCTGGCCTTGTTGAGATCCCGGAAATCCACGCGGCATCGACCTTTCCGTTGGCCTTGGTGACCGTCACGATGTTGGAGAGCCAAGTCGGGTACTCAATCACTACTGATGAAACCAACTCGGAGCATTTTCTCAATTTCTTCTTTAACTTGCAAGGACCACTCTGGCTTGATCTTGCGCGGCTTACATTTGTGAGGCTTGGATTCGGGATCCGGGGAATTACGTGCTCCACGATTGAGGATCGAGTCTGGCATGTCTGGTATGACCGAGGCGAACACGTCAACATACTCCGGAGGAGGTTTATCGGGGCTTCCTTTTACGCATCGGCGAAAAGCGCCCCTTGTGTCTCTTTAGGCTCTTGCGCGACCCCCGGAGTTCACTTTGGTCATAACCTCTTCGGCGGCTTGGGCCCGGTTGTCCTCTTGGTCAACTACACGCTCGAGAACTTCTCTAATGTATTGTTCGTTTAATGTGTATGCGCTTCTTTATCAATTGAATTATTAACGTCTTTTAAGTTGTTTGTTAACTTATCGGTTGTTAAAGTGGCAATGAGAGGATACTCAGAAAGGTCGGACTTTTCATTACACAAGAACGGGAATACATGATTAGCTACAACATTATAGTCCTCCGTAAGGCCGTTGGATGACTCGGAAGGGCCCGGACTCGACAGGGGGCGGCTCGAGAGGGTTTGAGACCGGGTTTAGGGAGATGTGGGTGCGGGCCCGGCTTGTCTTCCAATTACACTGGCTTGCCCTTGGTCGGTGAAAGTTACCCAATTCTTCGGTGGCATTCTTTGGATGCTTGAGGAGGGTGCGGGGATCGAGAGGCTTGGCTCCTGCTGTCCCTATCATGGCGATCATGCTTTGTTGTCGGAGCCCCGATCGATCAAATTGGGCAACTCCATGACTTCTTCAAGCAGAGACTACGTAAAGGCTGGTCATTTGAGAGCGTTTTCTATGAATTACGGTTCCTTACGCTTTGGATTTCTTGTCTCGAATGTGGCCTCGGCGGTGATCCGAACAACTTGTTTCCCATGGAGAGTACCTTGAGTTGCTCCTCCAAGTGCAGGATTCCCTTGAATGTGTACTCATCTTTGGACCGTGGTGGCGGTTGGTCAGGTAGAGGCTGTGATGTCGAGGAACGCTCCCCTTATCGGATTAGCTTTGAGTCCTACGAAACGCTTGAGGTCCGTGCTAGGCTGTTCCATTCTTTACGTAGTCTTGGCGTTGACTATCCTGCTTCTTTTTCATCTTCATCGGTTCCCTTTGTCGGTCCCCTCGGTTCTGGCTGTCGGTTCATTGTCGGTCCCCTCGGTTACTGCTGTCGGTTCCCTTGTCGGTCCCCTCGGTTACGCTGTCGGTTCCCTTGGTGAAGTAATGAGCGAGGTCAAAGGCTGTAAGGTCGGAGGTGGGTGTGCCGTCGGAGGTTCCCCTTTTGCGGGCTCTTGCCTTGGTGCGGGCGAGCCTTTTGTCTTCCTTGATGTCGGCCGGTGTTGGCACGTAGCGAGCCCCTGGACCGTGGTGTGGTCCTTGACTTCAATAACTTGGTGCGGCCTTGCGGCCTTTTGCCGAGCCCGATCACGGGATGAAGTTCATGAGTTTCATCATCCTCATGGCGGGAGGAATGCGATCGTGAGGCAGTGGAAGGTCCACGTTGCATATTTGGATCTTGGAGGTCTCGAGTGAATCCGAGTTAATGGCATGTCATCATTATGCTTGATTTCCAATCTTTGGAATGTCGTTGGTCTTTGGTCCCTCGGTGGTGACCTTTGTCGCCGTAGGCGTAGTTAGCTCGTTGCCTTGCATGAACTTGAGGCACTTGGTGAAGGGTGGATGCCACGCCATTGATTTGATGCGGCCGGGGACGCCCCGGGATGGCTGTGAAAGTGATTGGAATGTCGACACTTGGAATTCGGTGGGGATCACCCGCTTGCCGAACCGAGATGTTGAGAGTAGCAACCCCAGGGTGTACGGGAAGTAGAGTCATAGGCCTTGACGGTGTGGGTGAAGGCTTAAGATGCGTGGGCTTGATGTCAAGCGGGTCCATCATCTTGGGCGGCAAGACATTCATTCCGGAACCTCCGTCTACCAACACGCGGGGAAGGCGACGCTCGTCCAGTGGCGTGATGTAGAGCGGCTCATTGTGATCGGCCCCAAATTTTGGAAGGTCCAAATCTGTGAAGGTGATAATGTTGCCATAGTGGATGTTACCAATCATCTGAATGACTTCATGCGGGGTTGCGTCCACGGGGACCATGGTACGGGCCGGGCTTTCCTCTAGCTTGAGCTTGTGAGGATAAGAGGAGGTGAGCCGAGACGAGGAAATGTTTGCTGAGTGCGCATTGGTAGTGAGGATCGGGTCCTCTTTCAAGGAACTTGTGTCTTCGAGTGGCGGGGTTGCAATTACGCTCCGTCGGCTTTTTGGTGGCCTTAGGTGGTAATGCATGGATTTGACCCGATCGGGTTAGAACGGCGACATCGGGTTTGGTCCCTTACGAGCAGTGCTGCTCACGAGTTGAGCCATAGTTAGAGGAGGATTCCTCGTAGCATAGGGCCATATGTCTTCCCTCAACTCATTGATTGTGGATGAATTCCGGGAGCTTCGGCGGCTTGGCGGATCTGTCCCGGGATACGGGCTTAGAGTGCCTCTGCGGGAGGTAGCCTACGGTTTGACGTAGGCTGTTCGAATGTAAGTGCACAACAGTGATTGCACAGGCGAGCGTGCGTTGCGGCCCTCGGGGAGGTTGGAGAGTTCTCGGCTCAAGCGAACGGTCTCCTTGATCTCTTCACGGTATATCGCGTTCCTTTCCTTCTTGCTTGAGCATACTCGGGCGATGCAGAGTTGGAGTGCAGCGATACTCGTGGTTGGCTAGTTTTCCTCCACTGCAGGCCCGAGATCAACCTTCTTGCGGCGGAGCTGCGTCGAGTTAATGCTGCGTTTCTTCCCATGTGAGAATAGCCGGTGCTTCTTTGAGCTGCGTGCGGCAATCTAGAGTAAACCTCCGTCGGGGAGAGTTTTCTTCTACGCTTTATCGAGTGGCGGGTATGTCGGAAGGTGAGTACACGGCTTCCCGAACATCTGCCCATGTATTTGATTCTTTGTCCCAGATTGATCGTTTACGTAAATGAAAAGGCTGTAGGCTGTGGAATTTCCACAGTAGTTGCTCGAGGCAATTTCCATCCTCCTCACTGTTTTTAAATAGACCTTCCTCCACTGAGTTGGCCTTTCAATTTGAGTGCGGTAATGATCCGTTCCCATCCTCCCGGGACCCTTGGGAGTCCGGTTTGTTGACTTCATGCCGGCTTGGAAGAGAATGGTTTCATCATCTTCGTCGTCGTTTTCCACGAGAGAACTTGCTTTCCTCGGGAAGGTAAGCGGCCAGGATTCGTTACTGCCGTGTCGTTCCATCTCCTAGGTCATCGGGACCGTTGACCACCCTTGCACAGCGAGAGGGGTTGGATGAGAACAGGACGGTAGTCAGGAAGTTGCCATGGGCAAAACTCCGAGTCGGGCGGGTCTAGAGTGGCCTCTAGCTTTAAATACAGAATTTGCTGTGACACTTTAAGGGCTTGGTCCACTGTAGGTCTTTCGAGCTTGGTCTTCGTCCCAAGAGACGACTTTCTTGAGCGGCTAGTTCCATGAGAGCTTTCCTTGCGAGACCTAGGCGGTCTCCGTAGGTGCGCATCGTCGGCTAGTGTCGAGCAGTGATTACATTCAAATCGCCGAATGGCGGGAACACTTGGATTACATTGACGAAGGAAGTCGGGCCAGGACATTCCATGCGTCCTTCACTTAATCTCGATCACCAAGAAGTTTGCCCATATACGCGATTGACCCGGGGGTATTGAATTACTGCAATGTTGACGGTCTCGTGATCTCGCTCGATCGCCAAGTCTATCAAAGCTAGCGATCGGATTGGCGGGATGTACGAATCCCGGGGCCGTGACGGTGGGAGTAGAATCGGCTGAAGCATGTTGATCTTTGAGGTGGTCATTTCTGTGTCGGAAGGCGGCTACGCCTTGCGGGGAAGACTTTCCTGAGATGTTTTCGGGGTGGGCCGTTCCGTTGATCGACTTGTAGCGGGGTGAGGAGCTTGGTCTCCCTTGTTGCCCTTGGCCTTGGCGGCGTTTGAGGAGTATAAGCAGGCGCGGCACGGGCGGTTGCCAATGTAATCCAAGTGTTCCCGCCATTCGGCGATTTGAATGTAATCACGGTTCTGGACACTAGCCAGACGATGCGCACCTACGGAGACTGCCTAGGTCTCGCAAGGAAAGCTCTCATGGAACTAGCCGCTCAAGAAAGTCGTCTTTGGGACGAAGACCAAGCTCGAAAGACCTACAGGGACCAAGCCCTTAAAGTGTCACAGGCAGCTTCAGACAGAAAGCTAGAGGCCACTCTAGACCAGTTCGACCTCAGGAGTTTTGCCCATGGCAACTTCCCGGACTACCGTCTGTTCTCATCCAACCCCCTCTGCCAGGCAAGGGTGGTCAACGGTCCTGATGACCTAGGAGATGGAACGACACGGCAGAACGAATCCCAGCGCTTACCTTCCCGAGGAAAGCAAGTTCTCTGTGAAAACGACGACGAAGATGATGAAACCATTCTCTTCCAAGCCGGGCATGAAGTCAACAAAACCGGACTCCCAAGGGTCCTGGGAGGATGGGAACGGATCATTACCGCACTCAAATTGAAAGGCCAACTCAGGGAGGAAGGTCTATTTAAAAACAGGAGGAGGATGGAAATTCGTCTCGAGCAACTACTCGGGGAAATTCCACAGTCTACGGCCTTCATTTACAGAAACGATCAAGCCCAGGACGGCAACCGAGTCACATGGGCGAGATGTTCGGGAAGCCGTGTACTCACCTTCCGACATACCGCCACTCGAGATAAAGCGAGAGAAGAAAACTCTCCCGATGGAGGTTTACCTAGATTGCCGCACGCGGTTCAAAGAAGCAACGGCTATTCTCACGTAGGAAGAAACGCGAGGCATTAACTCTCGACGCGAGCTCCGCTGCAAGAAGGTTGATCTGGCCCGAGTGGAGGAAAACTAGCCAACCACGAGTATCGCCAGACCCAACTCCGAGAGTGCCTGAGTATGCTCGGCAAGAAGGAAAGGAACGCGATATACCGTGAAGAGATCAAGGAGACCGTTCGTTTGGCCGAGAACTCTCCAACCTCCCCGGAGGGTCAGCCAGCACGGTTCGATTCGAGCAATCAGCATTGTGCACGACATTCGAACGGCTACGTCAAGCTGTAGGCTACCTCCCTTGAGCAGAAGGCACTGGCACTGTTATCACAGGGACGGAGAATCCGTCAAAGCTACAGTAGCTCAGGAAATTCATCCACAATCAATGAGTTGAGGAAGACATATGGCCCTATGCTCGAGGAATCCTCCTCTAACTATGGCTCAACTCGGGCGGCACTGTTCGAAGGGACCAAACACGATGTCGGCGTTCTAACCCGATCGGGTCAAATCCATGCATTACCACCTAAGGCCACCAAAAGCCGACGGGCGAGTGCGGTCCGGCCGGCCAGAAGACACAAGTTCCTTGAAAGAGGACCGATCCTCACTCGGCTCAAGCGGACTCGAGCCGAACATTTCCCTTTGGTCTCTGCTCACCTCCTCTTATCCTCACAAGCTCAAGCTAGAGGAAAGCTGGCCCGTACCATGGTCCCCGTGGGCGCAACCCCAGATGAAGTCATTCGGATGATTGGTAACATCCACTATGGCAACATTATCACCTTCACGAGATTTGGACCTTCCAAAATTTGGGGCGATCACAATGAGCCGCTCTACATCACGATCCAGTGGACGAGCGTCGCCTTCCCGCGTGTTGGTAGACGGAGGTTCCGGAATGAATGTCTTGCCCGGCCAAGATGATGGACCTGCTTGACATCAAGCCCACGAGATCTTAAGCCTTCGGTCCACCTTTGTCGAGGCCTATGACTCTACTTCCCGTACGGTTCTCGGGGTTGCTACTCTCAACATCACGGATTCGGCAAGCGGGTGATCCCCACCGAATTCCAAGTGTTGGACATTCCAATCACTTTCACGGCCATCTGGGCGTCCACAGGCTGCATCAAATCAATGGCGTGGCATCCACCCTTCACCGGTGCCTCAAGTTCATGCAAGGCAACGAGCTAACCACGATCTACGGCGACGGTGTCACCACCAGGGGACCCGGCACCAGCGACATTCCGGTATTGGAAATCAAGCATAATGATGACATGCCATTAGCTTGGATTCACTCTGGAGACCTCCAAGATCCAAATATGCAACGTGGACCTTCCCTTTGTCTCACGATCAGATTCCTCCCGCCATGAGGATGATGAAACTCATGAACTTCATCCCGGGGGCGGGGCTCGGCAAAGAGGCTGCAAGGCCGGCCACCAAGTTATTGAAGTCAAGGACCACACCACGGTCCGGGGGCTTGGCTACGTGCCAACACCGGGCGACATCAAGGAAGGCAAAAGGCTCGCCCGCACCAAGGCGGCGGCCCGCAAGGGGAACCTCAGACGGCACACCCAATCTCCGACCTTACGGCTTTGACCTCGCTCATTACTTCACCCGAGGCAGAAGCGGCGAAGCGAGGGGCCAGACGAGCAACGGCAATGCAGCGAGGGGCCAAACAGAGAAGGCTGACTTAGCGGGCGAGGGGACCGGCACGGTGGAAGCAGTGGACCGATGAAGATGAGAAAGAAGCGGGGATAGTCAACGCCAAGACTACGGAAAGAATGGAACGGCTAGCACGGGACCTCAAGCGTTTCGGAGGACTCAAAGCTAATCCGATAAGGAGCGTTCCTCGACATCACGGCTCTACTGGACCCAGCGCCACCACGGTCCGGCATGAGTACACATTGAGGAATCCCGAGACTTGGAGGAGCAACTCAAGGTACTCTCCATGGGAAACAAGTTGTTCGGATCGGCCCAGAGGCCACATTCGAGACAGTAAATCCAAAGCGAAGGAACCGAGAATTCATAGAAAACGCTCTCGGTGGACCGGCTCTACGAGTCTGTTTGAAGAAGTCATGGAGTTGCCCAATTTGATCGGCGGGGCTCAGAGCAACTGGCATGATCGCCATGATAGGGACGGCGGGAGCCAAGCCTCTCGATCCCGCACCCTCCTCAAGCATCCAGCAATGCCCTTTGAAGAATTGGGTAACTTTCAC
Source organism: Adenophora triphylla var. japonica (assembly GCA_022495995.1). Lineage (NCBI taxonomy): Eukaryota > Viridiplantae > Streptophyta > Magnoliopsida > Asterales > Campanulaceae > Adenophora > Adenophora triphylla. The sequence goes on from JAFEMH010000005.1 coordinate 1,354,027, forward strand.
CGGACCGAGGGCAAGCCGGGCGAAGTGGAAGACAAGGCGGGCCCGCACCCACATCTCCCTAAACCCGGTCTCAAACCCTCTGAGTCGAGTCCTTGTCGAGTCCGGTCCTGCGAGTCATCCAACGGCCTTACGCCGGAGGACTATAATGTTGTAGCCAATCATGTATTCCCGTTCTTGTGTAATGAAAAGTCGACCTTTCGGAGTATCCTCTCATTGCCACTTTAACAGCGATAAGTTAACAAACAACTTAAAAGACGTTAATAATTCAATTGATAAAGAAGCGAGACACATTAAACGAACAATACATTAGAGAAGTTCTCGGCGTGTAGTTGACCAAGAGGACAACCGGGCCCAAGACTGCCGAAGAGGTTATGACCAAAGTGAACACAGGGTCGGTGCAAGAGCCTAAAGAGACACGAAGTGGGCGGTTTCTTCGCCGATGCGAAAAGGAAGCCACGATAAACCTCCTCAGGGAGTATGTTGACGTGTTCGCTGGTCATACCGGGACATGCCGGGACTCGATCCCTCAATCGTGGAGCACGAAATTCCCTGGATCCCGAATCCAAGCACTGTCAAACGAAGGCTGCGCAAGATCAAGCGAGTGGTCCTTGCAAGTTAAAGAAGAAATTGAGAAAATGCTCGAGTTGGTTTCATCGAGTGATTGAGTACCCGACTTGGCTCTCCAGCATCGTGACGGTCACAGGCCAACGGAAAGGTCGGATCTTTGCGTGGATTTCGGGATCTCAACAAGGCCAGCCCTAAAGATGATTTCCCCTTTGCCTAACATCGACATCTTTGGTCGACACCACGGCAAATTTGAAGTAAAGTCCTTCGTGGACGGGTTTCTTGGATACAACCGGATCAAGATGTCAGGAGGATCGGGCCAAGGCTGCCTTCACCACTCCATGGGGGACATGCGTTACACGGTCATGCCGTTCGGTCTAAGAAACAGCTGGGGCTACTTACCGGCGAGCTGCAGCACCCTCTTCCATGACATGATTCACAAAGAAATCGAAGTATATGTCGACGACATGATCATCCACTCAAGGGATCGGACATGCGGCACATGACGGATCGAGGAAGTTCTTTAACGGACTCGAGAAAACACTCCATGAGGTTGAACCGGCAAAGTGCACCTTCGGCGTCAAGCGCGGCAAGGTGCTTGGGGTACATGGTTACGAGAAAGAGGTATCGAAGCCGTCCCGGGAAAATCAAGGCCATCATCGACATGAAGCCGCCTCAAACCACGACGAAGTGAAGAGCTTCATGGGAAGACTTGATTACATCGGTCGCTTCATCAACCGGTTGACATCTCTCTGCGAGCCCATGTTCAAGCGATGAAAGAATGCCGACATCAAATGGGACTCAGAGTGCCAAACGGCTTTCGAGAAGATCAAGACCTACTTGGTTAATCCCCCAGTGCATTGCCCGCCACATGAAGACAAGCCACTACTCACTGTATCGACGATGAGACACGTCTATCGGAGCAATCTTTGCGCACAAGAACGAGAAAGATTCCAAGGTTGAGCATGCAATCTACTTCGTAAGCCGAAAGCTTCAAGGAAGTGAACTCGGCTACTCGGCATCGGAAAACTTGTACCGCCTTGGTATGGGTAGTCGGGAAGCGAAACACTACATGCGGTCGCATTCGGTGCTCTGGTCTCCAAAGTGGACCCGTCAGATATCTCTTTGACAAGCCATCCACATCGATGCGGCTAGCCAAGTGGTCATTCTTCTGGTGAGTTCGACATCAAGTACATGGTCGAGAAAATCAACAAAGGGCGAGTAATGGCGAGATCGGCTTGCCGACTTCCCGGCGGTGAACCTAAGGGTCACGATCCGCAATTTCGGACGACGGAATCTTTTCACTTGGCAGTGCAAACCGGCGCAACTCTTCTTCGATGGGGCAGCCAACAAGAAGGGGAATGGCATTGGAATGCTCCTTGTCGATCCCAGGGCGAGCATACTCCCATAGCCGTCAAAGTGAATTTTGAAGCAACCAACAATGCGGCGAGAATCTGGCACTTTGTGCGGCGAGTTTGGAAGCCGCCCTCGGCGCAACATCTTAGAGTTTGGATGTATATGGAGACTCGGCATTGATCATCAATCAAGTATCCAACAAATGGAAGACGGTAGATTCGGCCTTCGAAGTACCACGCGTACATGGAGGAGCTCATTGCTCGGTTCAAGGACATCTCTTTTCACTATTTGCCAAGAGACGGGAACCGCCGCGAGCATGCAGCAGCCCTCGCCTCTCTTGTCGAAATTCCCGAAGGGAAGCGGTAAAACCCCTCGAGAATAGGCGGACGGGAAACACCCGCCTATTCTTTGTGAGATCGAAAAAGAAAAGAAACGATCGACGAACCACAGTATAATCAAATTTACCGGTACCTCCAAAGCGGAGAAGCTTCCTTCACAAATGAAGATGGAAAATACAAAGAAGGGATCAAAGCCAAAAACATGATGGCATTAAAACGCTGGCATCCCATTTCGTCGTGCAGGGGTATGTTGTACAAGAAGCGCCACGAGGGCCACTCCTTCGGTGTGTAAACAAAGAAAAAGCCGGCGAGCTAATGAGCGAAGTTCACAACGGAACACTGCGGTCCGCACATGAACGCCCGAGCATTGACACGAGATCATTCTCCGTATGGGATACTATTGGATATCAATGGAAGCAGGCGCATCCGGTTCGTCAGAAGGCTGCGACAAATGTCAACGGTTTTCCAACCTCAATCACGTCCCTCCTCACGAACTCTCTTGCATGACTACGCCATGGCCTTTCGCCACATGGGGAATCGACGTCATCGGCAAGATCACTCCTCCAGGGAGCAATGGTCACGAGTTCATTTTAGTCGCGATCGACTACTTCACCAAATGGGTAGAAGCCGAGATCGTACTGAGTGCGGCAGATTCTAGGAAGGTGGCCGAGTTCATCCGAGAGAACATCATGTGCCGATATGGAGTGCCCAACGAGATCATCTCAGACAATGGGACTCACTTGAAGGAGATTGTGACCAACTGCGGCCGGGTCGAGTCACACGTCACGGGTCTTCTCCTTACGAGACCACAAACCAATGGTGCGGTAGAGGCGGCCAACAAGACTCTCGCCATGATAATCGAGAAAGATGACCACCGGAGGTCGGGAGGCGCGAAAAGCTACATCTAGCCCTGCAGGGATACCGAACATCGGTCGAACCGCCACGGGGAGACTCCGTTCGCACTTACCTACGGAATGGAAGCAATGTTACCCGTGGAATTGGAAATTCCATCCCTCAGTCCTCTTGGAAAACGGGATCAATGAAGTCGAATGGCTACGAGCCGCCACGACGAACTTGCTCTACTCGACGGCGCGGATTGAAAGCCATGGAACACACTCGAGCCTACCGGAGCGAGAATGGCACGAGCATTCGACAAGAAAGTCAAGATCCGAGACATCATAGAAGGTGACTTGGTGCTAAAGGAAAAGCCTCCTACGCAGACCAATCCCCTCGGAAAGTGGGAGCCTACCTGGATCGGACCGTTCGTGGTACACAGAATCTACTCAGGAGGAGCCATGAAGCTAGCGAGACTTGGACGGAAACCCTTTCGTTAACCCCGTGAACGGAAGCAAGCTCCTTGAATGCTTCGTTTGAGGAAGAGCACGAGTCAACTCACCTTCCCCATACACCGTCCCCCTCGGTAAATTAAAGTGCTAAAGAGTAATACCCAGCTGGATACATTCCCGCTAATGATCCGGGTAAAAAGCAGTCGCACTTCTTTTGTCTTTGTTTTCTCAAATTCACCTAAAGTGTCGAACTACGGTGACTGAGGCCCCTTAGTCCGGTTGTAAAAGGGAACGTAGGCAGCCATCATTGGTTCGGTCTAAAAAACAAAAAAAATACAATAAGCATCAATTGCTTGTGTTTCGAAAAAAACTCTTTTCATTTAACCTACAAATTCATAACGGTTAAAACATTCTTTGATGAGTTCAAGCACGGTCAACTCTTGACTCGCTACACGCTAGCAAAACTACAATAAAACATTAATCAATTAATGTGTCTGCAATGACAATGGGTGGATACTACGGACGGCAAGGTCAACCTAGTTTCCGTACTAGGTCCTTCATCCTTCTTCCCCTTCCCTTTTCCCCGGCGAGTGTTCTTCACCTTCGCGGGAAATATTCCGGTAGGCCTTCTACACTGGCTCGGGGACTCTTCCCGACGCCTCAGTCAAGCTTGTGGTGTCAATACGATCCTTTCTCTAGCTCTGTCTCGAGCCGCCTCGCTTGAGCCATCATCGCGGTGCTTTGATTGGCCTCCGATCGGCGCTTGCCACATAATCGGCCATGGCATCGCCGATACGATTCCCGGGGTTAGCCCTCGCTTGTCCTCCTCAATGTCGAGCTGTCCGGGTGATCGGCACCCAGCTGGCTCACTCCGTCTCCACAAGATAGCCATCTGTGTCTCCCCATACACTCTTCGTACCGAGTCCGAATCTTGCGTCGACGAACGGTGCCCTCTCTCGGTGAAAGAGAACCACAGCGGGAAAGGACGTGTATTGCCACCACCGGGTGACCGGCAATAGCGTCGAAGGATCCTCCATCCGCAGAGATCCCACCTCAAGGTAGCGGCATAACTCGAGATCGGTCGGTGGCATCTGCTCCGGCCCGTCTTGCGCGAGAACCAATGATGGAATATAGAAAGACGTGCGAGACGGCCCGGCACTCGACGATCAACGAGACCCTCTGAGCGGTCCTACAAGTCTGTAACTTCCAATGGGGAACCCACCATCGCAAGTGATGCGTGCAAAGTCTGGCCATCCGAGCTCCGGCTCGGCTGATTACCCCCATCACCGGAAGGGACGTCGCGAGAAAGACCAGCGTCACGAGGACATTGGCACCTCGGGCATCATCTGCGGCCTCTCCCTCAACCACATGGTCGGCATAGCGGGACTCCCTCCCCACGCATGTATCGGCTCACCGGTCGCCATCAGAGCTATGCCCGGGGAACGTCTCGCCCAAGACCCAATGGCACGATGTCTCCTCCACTCCAGCCTTTGCCTCACCGGGTCCAGTACCTTTGTGATGGCACACACCCGAAGACGTGAATGTGAACGAGTAGCAATCACGCACGAGCAAACGCGTCCCACGCAAAGACGCTCCCCTCGGCTCAGGCAAATCTTTCGGGCGGTCCCGAAATGTCAACGTAATCGGAATCTGTATCGGCATCCGTATGCTTCTCCAGGCCGAGATACCCAACAAAGACACTAGCTTCTCAACGGTGGCCATGCCACCGGCATACGGAAGAACTAGGTTTGTTCCGTCTCGGGTCCTCCCAGAATGGCCGGAAATCTTCAAACGTAGGAGTGACTTCGTTGTACGAAAAGATGTACACATTCCTCCTTACGTCCCGAGCAGAGACGCGGCTCTCAAAGATCCCAATCGGCATGAGCTCCTTCAAAGCCCAAACAGATTTAATCCCGTAACAACCTTGAAAAACCTTTTGTTACGCCTCGTGTGGTTCCGTACCCACGGCGAAAGTTGTCCAAATATCGCTCTTGCATCAGAGACGATAACTTGGGAAAAGGAGCCATGTCGGAAGGTGAAGAAAACCTTAAGAAATGGAAAAGAACTCGGCGGAATGAGCAAAAGCAATGCGCGGTTCTTACAAATTGCAAAGTTGAAGCGCAATTTAAAGAATCGGAAATTCAATCCTAGTCGTGGGACTCCCTCTGCGATTGACTTGGTCAACTCTGCGGCCATTTGCCTTAAAGTTGGAAACATTTCCAAACCATGCCTGTTCACTCTTATGAAATCTGCGTGCACATACGATTTCATTCAACAAATGTCAATATCCCTTAGCCCAGGGCTCGTGCAACGGTGCAAATAATTAAAAATTAGTGCATACATGCTTAATTTTTGACCGTTCAATTTTTAATGCATTTCTCCTTTTTATTTATTTTTGATTAACCTATTTGCTTATTTGCCGAAAATAGCTGAAGGTGATCACAGAATAAATATGCGAAATACGGAGTTCCGCCCACGGCGCCTTTTTACAAATATATTTCAAATCAAAATTTGTTCACGACAAATACATGCATTTTGTCTAAACAAAATAGTAAAAAAAAAAAAAAGCGATAAAGGGGACTACTCGGAGTCTGCTCGTCATCAGTACACTCGACGTCTTGCTCACGCCGTGCCGGATCTGTCGCAAACGAGGAACTCGCCAAACTCCTCCCAGTAGGGAATAGGCAAAGGGCCTCCTCGGAGTACGCGAACTCGAGGACTCCCCCTCTCGCGCCCGAGTGCGCGAAGAAGGAGCTCCAAATCCGGCCGTTCCGCCGCGACGGCCAAACCCACGTGTGAAGTCCTCCCCACCGAGTTTGTGGGAGCGGGCGAACCCCTCGGCCTAGACGGCCCCCGATCGCGGACGTCCACGCTCCTCAGGAGGCTGCACCGCATGAACTCCACGAGCCTCTGGCGTAGGCGGACCACCGTCCACCGGCCTCGTGGCCTCATTGTACGTACGGCCGGATACTGCGAACCGGGAAAATCATCGAAGCGAACGAAAGTACGGATGCATCATGTGCGAGAATGCTACTATCAAATGCGAGAAAATCGAAAAGATGCTCACCGAAGCATTGGGGTCCGCCACTGTATCGTGGTCTCGGCTCCGCAGGCGGGATCACAAGTCGCTGCGCGAACCGTCCGGCCCCTCGTACGCTAGCCTAGCTCGCGGGACGGGGAAAATGTCGAGGACCTCCGGGGACCTCGCCCTCCCTATGCTTTGCACTGTGGGCTCCTCGGCCTCATCCTCAGAAAACATCATAAGCGGCCCCGCTATGATGTACTCGGTGAAATACACACCACGAAGGTACCCCTCGGCTCGTCAATCGGCATCTCCGGGGATCTTGCATGTACGAAGGAGGATCCACCGGCACCAATGGAAGAGACCCTGCCTATGCTTGACGGGTCACCCTCTCCCCAAATACATGGCGTCACGGTGAAGTCCCACCGGGAGCTTCCGCCGCCGTGTAGTCTCGGCGGCAATGCAGCGACATGATCAAACCTGCTCCACCGGAGTCGGTGGATCCTCTCGGAGAACTCCAAGTTCGGCGCCGGAGATATCTCCTCGTACGACACTCGAGTGCCAGCCCTCGAAGAGACCGCCCTCTTCGCCTTCTTACGCCAAACCGGCAAGGCGGGGAACGGGGACGGTACGGCTCCTTTATGTCCCAAGCACAACGGTGAATACCTCGTAGCACCGGACACGCGAGAATGGAAAGTTATGTCGGCTACAAAGCGAGATACATACGAGTACATAAAAGAGGCAAGGAAGAGAAAAAGCACGTAAACTTACATCCAAGACGGGCGTGAAGCGGCTAAATGTGTGCTCCTCTCCCCGCGAGAACTGTCCAAAGAGTGGTAGAGCTCGGCCGATCCGGCCTCCCCACGCAAACCCCCTCACGGCATCCCGAGTCTACCGGCGGCCGAGCGGAGCGAAGTGACAAGACGTGTCGGAAGTCGGGAACAAAGTCGGCGACGAGCGCAAACCAAAGGAACCCTCGAGCCGGACGCTCCGCGGTCATCCTCGAGACCCGGCGGATAATCGGCGACACCCGCCCTCAAGTGATGCTCCATCGGCACATGTCTGCCGAATGCCTAAGCCCCTGGCATCGGTAATATCGAAACCAGCCGGCCCGGACAAGCGCTCAGGTGTAACCATCAACCCACACCGGCGCGTTGCCATAAGTCGGCAACCCGGTGATAGCGGCAAAATCCGTGGGAGTCACCGTCGCCTCCCCATACGAAATGGAAAGTGTGGGTCGTATCCCACCGGTACTCGCTCGGCGCGACATACATGGACACGCCCCTCGGCGTATCGGTATCGCCGCTACGGCGATAAACCCGGCCCGGCCGGAGTCAATCACCGGTGTCGTGGACTCCTCTCTCCCTCTCGAGCTACGTCAGGGATAAGGCCCCACAATGCTGCACCGCCTCAAAAGCACCCGACTCTTACGGTTGTGGGTATCAGCCATCCACATCCCTACGGACAAACAAGACGAAGCAACGTCAACAAAATGCAACAACGCATGTCAAAAGGATGCAATGCGAGATACGGTTCTCATTCATTTCCCTACGTATATTCAAAATCATTTCGAAAACTCCGTCTAATCCGGAACTTTCAAAATCTTTCGAAAACTCCGTCGAATCCGGAACTTTCAAATTCTTTCGAATTTTTCGAAAATTTCGCTCAGTCCCGAATTAAAGCTACTTTAATTTTGGAAAATGCATTTAGACATGGAATTTTGCAACCGAAATTTTTATGTCATCTACCCATGATGTCAATTGAACTACGTCCTAGTCAATTTCGACAACGATTCATAGCAAAGTCAAAAGCCCCAAATCGGGCACCAAAATCCCTAAGTAAATTCTTAACAAATTTCTAACATTTAAAGAATGCACATTCTTAAAATTAATGGAATTTGTAGGGAACTACGTGTCTTTCGATCCCTCCCTTGGAGTTGTGGCGGTCCCTCGCCGGATAAAACTCCGCCGGATTCAATGGAAGAGTGGTGGTTCGAATGGTCGAACCAATCGAGTTCTTTCGTCGTCGGTCCTTCCGTGGCGAGCCATTGGTCCTCCTTCACCCTCCATAGCGATTTTCCCTCACAAATTCGAGCAAACCTTGCAATTTGGGTTGGATTTCTCTCTCTTTTCTCTCCTCTCTCGCCGGCAACAATGGAAGAAAATGGCCATTTTCTTCCCGGCCTCGGCATTTAAAAGTTTACGGAAAAACGGTAAAAGTCAAATGGGACTCTTGCGCACGAGAATAATTTTGCCCCTTTTGCCCCTCGGCTTTTGGCAATTCCAATTTTACCACTTTTGGCCCCGAAAGTGTAAGAATTTCCCCGATTAGACATTTCTAACGCCCTATCCCCGAGGATAAATCGAAGTTAGTTGTCACTAACGTTCGTCTCCAGACGTTAAATTCCCAGTTAGTTCTCACTAACGCTCGTCTCCAGACGTTAAATTCTCAGTTAGTTCATCACTAACGTTCGTCTCCAGACGTTAAATTCTCGATTAGTCTCACTGCGTCGTCTCCAGAACGTTAAATTCTCGATTAGTCATCACTAACGTTCGTCTCCAGGAACGTTAAATTCCCGATTAGTTCTCACTAACGCTCGTCTCTGACGTTAAATTCGATCCGATTGACGTTTGACATTCAAACGTTCAACCATGTCTCCGGACATTTCAGTTACGATTCCGTCTCCCGACGTTAAAATTTAATAATGGTCCTCACCATTAAACTCTCAATCGCGACCTTTCACGGTCCGATTCCAATTCTCAATCGCGACCTTTCACGGTCCGATTTCAATTCTCAATCGCGACCTTTCACGGTCCGATTCCAATTCTCAATCGCGACCTTTCACGGTCCGATTCAATTCTCAATCGCGACCTTTCACGGTCCGATTTCAGTTCTGTCGCGACCTTTCACGGTCCGATCTCAAATTAATCCAGGACCTTCGATTTCGGCTCCGACCTCCACTCTCTTATCGAGACCTTCGCGGTCATCATCTCAAACGATTAATAAGCCCGAACCCCAAGGTACGAACGCCTTGCAAATGGTCATCTCCCAGAGCAACGGCAATAGCCGAACCCCAGGTACGAACGCCTTGCAAAGTCATCTCTCAGACAATACAATGCAGGGCCCCGAGCCCGAACCCCGAACGAACGCCTTGCAAACAGTCATCTCTCCGGCAACAACAATAAGCCCGAACCCCAAGGTACGAACGCCTTGCAAATAGTCATCTCTCCGGCAACAGCAATGGCCCGAACCCCGAGGTACGAACGCCTTGCAAATGGTCATCTCCCGGACGGTAATAAGCCCGAACCCCAAGGTACGAACGCCTTGCAAATAGTCATCTCAACGCCTTGCAAATAGCAATGGCCGAACCCCAAGGTACGAACGCCTTGCAAATGGTCATCTCTCCGGCAGCCAATAAGCCCGAACCCCAAGAGTACGAACGCCTTGCAAATGGTCATCTCCGACAACGACAATGGCCGAACCCCAGGTACGAACGCCTTGCAAATAGTCATCTCAGCGGCAACGGCAATAGCCGAACCCCACGAACGCCTTGCACATCCCTCTTCGGCCATCAGTAAACGGCGCTCATCCCCGGCAAGATAAGCGCAGCGACAATAAGCCCGGCACCCAAGGCACGAAAGCCCTCGTCGGCATCGCAACTCCGGTTTGAGGCGCCACGCGCCCTCGAAGGTTTCGAAGTCCCGGGTTCGAGACGCCTCCCACGAGTCTCCATTCGGGTGCGGGTACCTCGCGAATGGTCTCATCCGGGTTTAGACGCCTCCTAACGGTCTCGCTCGGGTCAAGGTCCCCATGCGCGGCCCTTGCCCCTTTTCGAACTACGATCGGCTTGATTCCCGCTCGGGATACGTAGGAATCCTTTTCGCTAAGGGTCCGGCCCGGTGACCGCCCGGGTCTCCTTCAAAGTAAGGCATCCGATTTGGATCCTTATCTTTTCAACGACCCCGCCTCCTTCGGAGGAGACGTCGGCGAGGGCTAGCTGTAAGTACCCAAATCCGGATCGTCCAAATCCGTCGGAAAGTTAACCGAAATCCGTTAAGCGCGCTCCGGAGTTAACGGGAACTCGTTAAACTCCCGTTCTTTGTGCCAACGAGGCGTCCGGGGCTTGCCCGTGCATCCCGACGTCGAACCGTACTTAGCACGTGACATCTCACGTAAAGTATGGCTTTCCACAAAAACGCATTTTTCGGCACTTTCAGGGGCGTTTCGGACATTTCCGGTTGTTATTTTAAAAAACGGACAAAGCGGGGACCGAGGACAAAATCCCACCTCGGTGGTGACTCGGAGAGGGCACGTGGCGGCCATGCCACCTCCCTCTAGTCACCCTTCAATCAATTTCGGAGGGAAAAGACCAAAATGCCCCTGGTTTGCAAGCCAAGTCAGGCCGGACTCCTTTGTGCACTTTCTGAAATTGCCGGCCAGTCCCAGTTTCCAAAATTCCCAAAACCCACGAAATTCGGTCCAAGTCCGGTGGGACTCCTCTGCGCAATTTTCACCCTATAAATAGAGTTCTTTGTCAAAGGCAAGAAAAGGATTTTGACACCAAAAAATCACCACCCCCACGGTCCAAACCGGTTTCACCCTTCTGAGCTCCCGTTTTGTCTCGATTCGCGTGAAACCTTCGTATTTCGATCAAATACGCACCCTACAACTTGAAACAACCTTTCGAATCACTTTCCGTGTCCCGTACACACCTCCCGAGCCAAAGGAGTCGACCACTAGCCATAGGTATAACTCCCTCTCTCTGAGATCTTCCGTTCCGTCTCGGTTTACGCGCCGGTCGCTATAAGCTGTTTCGAACGTCAGTTATCAAAATGTAGACGCCTCAGTCTAACGGGGTCCGATACGTTTTAGCCCCTTGATCCTCTTCTCTTTCCGTAAGAGAAGTAATCACGGGTTAAAACGGCGTTCGACCCGTTAGTTTACTTTCATGTCATTTACAATTCCGAGCCGTTTGGCCTCGTTGATCGTCATTTACAATTCCGAGCCGTTTGGCCTCGTTGATCGTCATTTACAATTCCGAGCCGTTTGGCCTCGTTGATCGTCCTTTACAATTCCGAGCCGTTTGGCCTCGTTGATCGTCATTTACGAATCCGGATCGTTTGATTCCGTTGACACCGCTTTAAATCTTGTCATTTTACAAGTCCGATCCGTTTGGATTGTGATAGTATTTACTTTTCAAAGTCCGAGTCGCAACCCGATTCGTTGATCGCATGTCATTTAATACGTATTTTTTCCCGTAAAAATCGTTAACAATGTAATGCCCGGTTCAAAACCGGAGTTCGTCCGTCGAACTCTCTTTCAAAACGCGCGAAATGACGTTCGGCCTCCGAATGCTAATCTTCAAACTCAAAGTCAAAGCTGCCATTTGATACTTAAAATCATTTAATACGCTTTTTCCCGTAAAAATCGTTAACAATGACTCGTATGGCTCAAAATCGACGTTTGCCACGCAAACGGTCATTTCAAGCTCAAAATCGACGTTTGCCACGCAAACGCTCATTTCAAACTCAAAATCGACGTTTGCCCCGCAAACGGTCATTTCAAGCTCAAAATCGACGTTTGCCACGCAAACGCTCATTTCAACTCAAAACCGACGTTTGTCATTCAAACGCTCGTCTTTTCAAACAAAGTCACCTAATCAACGTTTGTCATTCAAACCAAGATTAAGCTTGTCATTCAAGCCCCCATTTCAAAAGACACACACACACACACGATTTCGAGAAAGGTAGAAAGACTCGTCATGCGAGGCATTTCGGGCGATCTCGTCATACTCTACAGAAACGTAACTTGACCTCCGAACCTAACAATCTACGGTACAAAAAGCTTTTTACTCGTTTTTGCTTTGCCAATAAAAATGATCCCCGTTTTCAAAAAGCCTTTTCCTAAGTTTTTGCTACCAATAAAAACGACACCTTTTCACAATAGCCGTTTCTCAACGTTTGGGCTCAAAATACAAAAACCGCGTGGCGACTCCTCATTTTTTCCTTCCCATGAAGCGAGGTCTCGAGACACCAACCCTCCGCGAAAGACAACCGCCTTTTCCGCGCGAGATCGGGTAATTTCACAAGATGCACACATACACATGCTCGGGGATGACACCGGTTCGACGAGGTCTTATGACGAAGGCTCAAATACCATGGAAATCGTCAAACTTAATGTCAGTCTGAGGCGGTTATTCGGCGAATGGAAGCAAATGATGGACATGACAAAGAATCCTTCTAATCATGTAACCAACGGCGACTTCGTCAACATCATCTTCTCTGATATCCCGACGAGACCAAGGATCCGGTCCTTATTGTCGGATTCTGTGATACAAAAAGTTACCCTCGGCGATTGCCTTGTCATGGTAAACGAGGTCCTTGCCAAGAGAGCTCAAGGCTCATCATCATTTCGTTATCATCCCGGTGGCAGCACCGAACGTGCCGTGTCAAACTCCCAGCCAAGAGCGCCACCAAGGCCGAAGGCATCGACAAGGAGACAAAGCTCCTCACCTTGCTACAAGTCAAATCGGCCTCGGGAACGCCTCCGGCGGCCTTGAGAACATCTCGAAAGTGCTCCCGGCGAGACGAGATCAAGCTTTCGAAGAAACGAACGATCACCTCGGCATCAACATGCTCAAGTTCAACCCTACTACCCGGCCATCACGGCCACAGTTCGAGGACATCCCACCGTGCAGCTACTTGCACAGTGATAGATTTGGCTCTTGAACGAGAACACGAGACCATCGGCATCGCGAGAATTTAACACGCCCGTCGGTTTGATCAACGGATATGGGCAAACTTCTTGGTGGCCAGAGATCAAAGAAGGCCGCATGGAATGTCCCGAGCAGCAATTCCTTCGACAATGTAATCCAAGTGTTTCAGCCACTCGGAGATTTGGATGTAATGACAGGTTCTAGACACTAGTCGGACCGGCGCGCACCAGCGAAGGCTTGCTTAGATCTCGCAAGAAAAGCCCTCACGGAACTAGCTGCACAAGAAAATCACCTGGGACGAAAACAAAGCTCGGAAGACTCCACAGAGACCAAGCACTTAAAGCGTCACAAGCGGTTTCGGAGAGACAACTAGAGGCTACTCTAGACGATTCGACCTCAAGGTTTTGCCCAACTTCCTGGATTACCATCGCTTCTCAGGCAACCACCTCTAGCAAGGGAGGGCGGTCAATGGTCCAAATGACCTAGGAGATGGAATGGCACAACAGGAATACCTAGCCCGAAACGGCATGAGGAATACTGAAATGCTTATCTCCTCGAGAGAAAGCAAGCCACTATGTAGCGGCAGACGAAGACGATGAAGTTATTCTCTTCCAAGCCGATCATGAAGTCAACAAATAGGAATCCCAAGGGTCTGGGAGGATGGGAACGGATCATTTCCGTTCTCAAGTTAAAAGGCCAGCGAAGGAGGAAGGTCTATTCAAAAAGAAGAGAAAGATGAAAATACATCTTTGACAAGCTGCTAAGGAGATTCTACGAGACTACAACATTCATTTACGAAACTTGATCAAGCTGGGGACAAAAGCCGGTTACATGGTCGAGCGTTCGGAAAGCCATGTACTCACCTTCCGACATACCCGCCACTCAGTTAAAGCAACGAGAGAAAACTCTCCCCGATGGAAGTTTATCTAGGCGCCGCATACTCTGATTCAAAGAAGCGTTGGCCATTCTCACATGGGAAGAAACGCAAGCGCTAGCTCTCGATAAAGGCTCGGCTGCAAGAGAGAAGATTTGGGCTAAAAAGCGGAGGAAAGTTAGCAAACCATGACTCTTTGCTTATCTCAACTCCCGAATGCCATGAGCACTCAGCCAAGAAGGAAAAAGCGTGCAGATATCTGATGAAGAGATCGAGAAAAAGTTCGCATTAACCAAGAACTCTCTAGCCTCCCGGAGGAGGGTTAATAAGACTTTGTTTAGTCCTAGCGACCCAGCTGCTTTTGCATGCGGCGTTCGAACAAGCTGCGGCGAACCATAAGGCTCCCTCCTGTAGAGGCACCTAAACCGGTATCTTGGGACATAATCTGAAAAAGTTCTTGACGCCCCAGGAAAGACATCAACAATCAACGAATTGAGAGAGGACATGTGGCAACGTAGCCGAAAAATCCTTCATGACTATGGCTCAACTCAAGCAGCACTTTGTGCAAAGGGACCAAGCTTGACGTCAACGTTCGACCCAATTTGGTCAAATCCATGTGCTCTCTCGTTCAAGGCCACCAAAAAGCAACAGAGCAGAAGCTGCAGCTCGGTAGTGCATGAAGAAACAAGTTAGGAAAGGAGGACCCGATACTCGCTCATCTCAGCGGACCAGCGAACATTTCCCTGTGGTCCACTGCTCACATCTTCGGCATACCCTCACAAGCTCAAGTTAGAGGAAAGTTTGGCCCATACCATGGTCCCCGTGGATGCAACTCCAGAAGAAGTAATTCAGATGATCGGAAACATCCACTATGGAGACATTATCACCTTCACAGATTTGGACCTACCAAAATTTGGGGCTAATCATAATGAGCCGCTCTACATCACTGTCCAGTTGGATGAGGGTCGTCTTCCCCGCATACTGGTAGACGGAGGTTCCAGAATGAATGTCTTGCCCGCCAAGATGATGGACCTGCTTGACATCAAGCCCACAGATTTGAAGCCTTCAGTCCACATTGTCAAGGCTTATGACTCTACTTCCCGCCGAGTTCTCGGGGTTGCTGCTTTAAACATCTGGTTCGGCAAACGGATGATCCCTATCGAATTTCAAGTGTTGGACATTCCTATCACTTTCACGACCATCTGGGGCGATACATTGGCTGCATCAAATGATAGTGCGTGGTATCCACCCTTCACCGATGTATCAAGTTTATGCAAGGCGACGAGCAACGACCCTGGCGACAGTGTCACCACCGAAGGGACCTGCACCAACGACATTCCAGTGTTAGAAATCAAGCATGACGACAATATGGCATTAACAGGATTCACCTTGGAGACTTTCAAGATCCAAATATGCAGCGTGGACCTTCCACTTTGTTTGGACAAAATCCCTCATGCTATGAAGATGATGAAACTCAGTACTTCATCCTAGGAGTGGGGCTCGGCAAAAAAGGTTACAAGGCCGACACCAAGTCATCAAAGTCAAGGACCACATACCCAGGGGCTCGGTTATGTGCCAACACCGGTACATCGAGGAAAAGCAAAAGGCTCGCCAGGCACCAGCGGACGGCCGCAAAAGGGGAACCTTCTACGGCACACCAAACCTCCGACCTTACAGGCTTCGACCTCGCTCGCTACTTTGTCAAAGGAATCGGCCAAATGAGGGAATTGAGGCAGGGAGTGGAACCGACTGCACGGGGCGGGGACCAACAACGGCGATGACGGACGACAGTGGGCCAGAGCTTGAGCCGGGAACCGACATCGATGCCCGACAACAAACCGATGAAGATGAGAAAGGAACATGAAAAGTCGGTGCAAAGACTACAAAAGGATGGGAAAGCGGCACCGGGACCTCAGCGTTTGAGAGGACTCAAAGCTAATCCAATAAGGGAGCATTCTCGACATCCAGTTGCTCTACTTGGACCAATTGCCACCACAGTTCAGCATGAGTACTCATTCAAAGGGATCCCAGACATAGAGGAGTAGCTCGAGACACTCTTCATGGGAAACAGACTGTTCGGGTTAGCCTCCGAGGCCACATTCGAGACAGTAACTCCAAAGTAGAAGGAACCAAAATTCGTGGAAGATGCTCTCAGTGGACCCGGTCTACAGAATCTTTTCGAAGAAGTCATGGAGGTGCCAGGCTTTGATTGACACTGGGCTCAGAAAAACTTGATCGCCATGATCGGGACGGTAGAAAGCCAAGCCTCTCGAACCCAGAACCCTCACCCAAGCATCCAGCAATGCCAACTGAAAAGCTGGGTGACTTTTACCGGACCGAGGGCAAGTCGAGACGAAATGGAAGACAAGCTGGGCTGCACCCGTATCTCCCTAAACCTAGTCTCAAAACCTCCGAGTTTGTCATTGTCAAAGTCCATTCCTCTGAGTCGTTCGATGACCTCACGCCGGAAGACTATGCTAATGTAGCCAACAATGTATTCCCGTTCGTCTTAAATGAAAAATTCGACCTTTTGGATTATCCCTTCATTGCCACTTTAACAACTGATAAGTTAACGAACAACTTAAAAGAAGTTAATAATGACTCACTTGATAAAGAAGCAGACACACTAAACGAATAATACATTAAAAAAAAGTTCTCGAAGCTTGTAGTAGACGAGAGGACAATCGGACTGAAAATCTTTGAAGAGGTTATGACTAAAGTGAACACAGAGGGTCGGTGCGAGGAGCCTAAAAAGAGACACAAGTGGGCAATTTCTTTGCCCGTGCAGAAAAAGAAACCCTGACAGATCTCCTCAAAGAATATGTTGACGTGTTCGCCTGGTCATACCAAGACATTCCAGGACTCGATCCCTCAATCGTGGAGCACATAATCCCTCTGGATCCAGAATCAAAGCCTGTTAAGCAGAAACTGCGCAAGATCAAGCCAGAATGGTCTCTGCAAGTGAAAGAAGAAATTGAGAAGACGCTTCACGTCGGCTTCATCAGAGTAATTGAATACCCAACCTGGCTCTCCAACATTGTAACGGTCACCAAGGCTAATGGAAAGGTCAGATGCTGTGTGGATTTCCGGGATCTCAACAAGGCCAGCCCTAAAGACGATTTCCCACTGCCAACATCGACATGCTGGTCAATACCACGACAAATTTCGAAGTAAAGTCCTTTGTGGATGGATTCACCGGATACAATCAGATCAAGATGTCCAAAGAAGATCAGGCCAAGACTTCTTTCACCACTTCGTGGGGGCTATACTGTTACACGGTTATGCCATTTGGTTTAAAGAATGCTGGGGCTACTTATCAACAGGCTCCCACTGCCCTCTTCCATGACATGATCCACAAAGAAATCGAAGTGTACATCGATGACATGATCATCCACTCCAAAGGATCAGACATGCAACACATGACAAATTTGAGAAAAGTTCTTCAACAGACTCAAAAAGCACTCCATGAGATTGAACCCTGCAAAGTGCACCTTCGACGTCAAGCGAGGCAAGAAATCTTTGGGGTACATGGTTACGAAAGAGGCATCGAAGAAGATCCCCAAGAAAATCAAGACCATAAATCGACATGAAGCCGCCACAGACACTGATAGAATTGAAAAGTTTCATGGGAAGACTTCAATACATCAGCCACTTCATCAACCAGCTGACATCTCTCTGGGAGCCAATGTTCAAGCTAATGAAGAAAAATGTCGACATCAAATGGGACTCCGAATGCCAAACAGCCTTCAAGAAAATCAAGACATACTTGGTGAATCCCCTAATCCTGTGCACGCCACATGAAGATAAGCCACTCCTCCTGTACCTGAAAGTGACATACATGTCAATTGGGGCTATGCTGGCGCAATAACAGAAAGATTCCAGAGTTGATCATGCAATCTACTTCTTAAGCGAAAGCTTCAGGGAAGTGAACTCAGCTACTCAGCATTAGAGAAAACTTGTACCGCCTTAGTATGGGTAGTCGGGAAACTGAAACACTACATGCAGTCACATTCAGTGTTCCTGGTCTCCAAGATGGATCCCGTCAAATATCTCTTCGACAAGCCATCTCTATCAATGAGATTAGCCAAGTGGTCATTCTTTCTGGCTAAATTCGACATCAAATACATGATCAGAAAATCAACAAAGGGTCGAGTAATGGCAGATCAAGTGGCAGACTTCCCAAGCAGTGAACTCAAGGATCCTGATTCGCAGTTTTCAGATGACGGGATCTTCTCGCTCAACAGCGCAAACCGCTAGCAACTCTTCTTCGATGGGGCAGCCAATAAGAAGGGAAATGGTATTGAAATTCTCCTGGTCGATCCTAAAGACGAGCACACTCCCATCAGCCGTCAAACTGAATTTTGAAGCAAACAACAATGCAACAGAATATGAAGCTTGCGCAGCCGACCTAGAAGCCACCCTTGAACGCAACATCACAGAACTGGAAGTATACGGAGACTCAGCATTGATCATCAATCAAGTATCCAACAAATGGAAGACAATAGATTCTGGCCTCCAGAAGTACCATACGTACATGGAGGAGCTCATTGCTCAGTTTAAGGACATCTCTTTCCATTACTTGCCAAGAGACAGGAACCGCTTCGCAGATGCCCTGACCACCCTAGCATCTCTTGTTGAAATTCTCAAAGGGAAATCAGTGAAACCCCTCAGAAAAGGCAGACGGGAAACTCCCGCCTTTTGCTGTGAGATCGAAGTTGAACATGAACTGATCGACGAACCCTGGAACAATCAAATCTACCAGTACCTCCAAAATGGAGAAGCTTCCTTCACAAATGAAGATGGAAAATACAAAGAAGGGATCAAAGCCAAAAATATGATGGCTCTAAAATGCCTGGCATCCCATTTCGTCATCCTGGGAAGTATGTTATACAAGAAGCGCCACCAAGGACCACTCCTCCGGTGTGTAAATAAAGAAAGAGCCAGTGAGCTGATGAACGAAGTTCACAACGGAACCTGTGGTCTGCACATGAACGCCCGAGCATTGACACAAATCATCCTCCGTATTAGGGGTGGTTTGGTTGGTATACCAACTATATTTTACGTATACCATGTACCAACCAAGTATGAATTGGTATACAAAAATGTGTACCAGTACCAACCACAAAAGTCGGTATACCAAGTATATTGGTACGATTGGTAGTTGGTTGGTACAGTTGGTATTCGAATATACCATATGTAAACATAGACAAAAAAAAATGCATTCATAGCATGGAATTTATGAACAAATGAATTGACATAATGGAATACAATGACAGACATCCAATGAAGTAAATAGAAATCACTACATACTTTAGTTTCAGAATAAAACACAGTTCAGTGACTTCAGTCAATACAACATTGCTTTGTAAAGATAATCCTCAAAAGTTTTTCACTTTTGAACAAACCAAAATGGAAGGATAAACCTAAAAAGGATAAACCAAAAGGACCCCTGAAACACAGTTTTTCACTCTACTTCAGTCAATACAACATTGCTGGTGGCCACTTTTCAATCCTGCTGGTGGCCACTTTTCAGTCAATACAACATGTATTAGAGTTAATTAGTTGATGTTTGAGAGTTCCTATTCCCCTCGGCTCCTTCAAAAGCTGAATAACAGGAAAAAAATTATTAGAATAACAAGTAAGCCAGCTAGTATAATAATTCCACAACTTACTTTTGTTTCAAGGCTTTTTCCTCTTTTTCCCTCTATTTGCTTCACTTGTAGTCTCTCCAGATGAAGGTGGCAACGGAGGAATCGATTGAGAAGAAGAGTTGAAAGCTTCCATAAAATCAATAAAATCAAATTGACCGCTTTAAACACTTTAGAAAAATCAAATCGACCACTTTAAAGTTTATAGCGAGGAAGAAATCACAAATATTTCAGTAAAAACAAACATTCCGAATCTAGGGTTTCCAATGATGGAAAATGAAAAGGAAACCACTTTAAAGCGAGAGTAGAGAACTTACCTTTAGAAGGGGAGGAGGCGTGCGGTGAAAGATCTTGGCCAGCAGACTGAGGTGGGAGGAGGCGACGGCGTCGAACGGTGGGATCTCAAATCGCCAATTGAATCGCTAGAGAAGGAAAGAAAGAAGAAAGGCCACGACTGTTCACTTTAATTTGAAAATAGATTTTACTTTTTAGGTATAGATTTATTTTTTTATGTTATATACTTATATTATTATATACTAGTATATTATTATTTTTAATAAATAAAGTCGGTACAACCGTTATACCAACCGACTTCGTTTTTGCGTACCATGTACCAACCAATTAGACACAATTGGTACGGTAGTACCGTACCAAGAGTTCGGTATACTGACTTTTTGTACCAATTATAATTGTATGGGTTGGTATCTGAGTTGGTTGGTATGGCCGAGTAGAACTTGCTACCCCTACTCCGTATGGGTTACTACTGGGTATCAATGGAAACAGACTGCATCCAGTTCGTCAGAAGCTGCGACAAATGTCAACGGTTCTCCAACCTCAACCACATCCCTCCTCACGAGCTCTACTGCATGACTACACCATGGCCTTTTGGCACATGGGGAATTGACGTCATCGAAAAAATCACTCCACCAGGGAGCAACGGTCACGAGTTCATATTAGTCGCAATTGACTACTTCACCAAATGGGTAGAAGCTAGATCATACAAAGTATTGAATTCAAAGAAGGTGGACGAGTTCATCAAAGAGAACATCATGTGCAGATACGGGGTGCCCAACGAGATCATATCCGACAATGGGACGCACTTTGAAGGAGATTGTGACCAGCTGTTGACCGAGTTCAGAGTTACACGCCACAAGTCTTCTCCCTACAGACCATAGACTAATGGTGCAGTAGAGGCAGCAAACAAGACTCTTGCAAATATAATAAAAAAGATTGCCGTAAGAGGTCAGGATTGGCCCGAAAAGCTACATCTAGCACTTTGGGGATACAAAACATCAGTCAGAACCGCCACAGAGGAGACTCCTTTCGCACTCACATACGGAATGGAAGCGATGTTACCAGTTGAATTGGAAATTCCATCCCTCCGAGTCCTCTTGGAAAACGAAATCAATGAAGTCGAATGGCTCCAAAGCCGTCACGACGAACTAGCTCTACTCGACGAGCGAAGATTGAAAGGCATGGAACCTACTCATGCCTACCAAAGCAGAATGGCCCGAGCATTTGATAAGAAAGTCAAGATCCGAGACATAAGAGAAGGCGGCTTGGTGCTTAAGGAAAAGCCTCCTACACAGACCAATCCCCTCGGAAAGTGGGAACCTACCTGGATAGGCCCATTCGTGGTACAAAGAATCTTCTCTGAAGGAGCCATGAATTTAACAGATTTGGACGGGAACCCTTTCGTCAACCCAGTAAACGGAAGCAAGCTCCGCAGATACTTCATTTGAGGAAGAAAATGAGTCAACTCTCCCTCCCAATACACCGCCAATCAGTAAAATCAAAGTGCTAAAAGAGTAATACCCAACTAGATACATTCCCAAAAATGATCTAGGTAAAAAACAGGGTCGCACTTTTCGTCTCTTTTCAAATTTCACTTAAAAGTGTTGAACTACGGTGACCTGAGCCCCTTAGTCCAATTGTAAAAGGGGAACATAGGCAGCCATCATTGGTTCGGTCTCAAAAACAAATAAAATTTCAAATACAACACCAATCGCTTGTGTTTCGAAAAAACTCTTAAATTTAACCTACAGATTCATTACGGTTAAAACAATCTTTGACGAGTTCAAGCACGGTCTACTCTTGTCTCGCTACACGGTAGCAAAACAACAATAAAACACTTAATCAAATTAATGTGTCTGCAATGACAGTGAGTGGATATTCCGAATAGCAAGGTCAACCTAGTCACTCGTACTCGGTCCTTCGTCTTTCCTCCCCTTCCTTTTCTCACGGTGGGTATTCTTTGCCTTCACAGGAAATATCCCCGTACTCCTTCTACCTAGCTCTGGGACCCTTCCCGACGCCTCTGTCAAACCTGTGGCTGCCAACACAGCCCTTTCCCTAACTCTATCACGAGCTGCCTCTCTCCGAGTCGCCATATTCGTGCTATGATCGGCCATCCGACTAACATTAGCCTCATAGTCAGCCATATCATCCCCAGTACTATCCTGAGGGTTAACGATCGCTTTGGCCCTCCTCAATGTCGAGATGTCATGGCAGTTAAGGCCCAATAGCTCACTTTATCTCCACAGAAGAGCCATTTGTGTCTCCCCTATACACTCCTCGTACCAGTTCAAATATCGAGTGGACAGAATAGTGTCCCCTCTCCGGTGAAAGAGAACCCTGGCAGGAAAAGACGCATATTGCCACAACCGCATGAAAATCAATGACGTCAAAGGATCATCCATAAAGAGCAATCCCACCTCAAAGGTAGCGGCATCACTCAAGCCCGTCAACGGAACCTACTCCAGCTCGAACTGCCGCAGCACCAACGATGGAATATAAAAAGAAGACTGGGACAGCCCCGAAACTCTGACAATGAAGAGACCCTCCTGAACGGTTCGACAAGTCTGCAACTTCCAGTGAGGAACCCACCATCGCAGATGATGTGTGCAGAGTTTGGCCATCCAAAGCTCCAAATCAGCCTGACTGCCTCCTATCACTAAGGGTCGCCGAGAGAAAGAACAAGGATCACAAGTCGCTGGTACCTCGGGCATCACTTGCAACCGCTCCCTCAACCACAAAGTAAGCATAGAGGGACTTCCTCCCCACATGTATTGGCTACTGGTCACCATCCGACCTATGCCAAGGAATGTTTTGCCTAAGATCAAGGGTATGATATCCCTTCTGCCCCGGCACTGCCTCACCAGGTCCAGAACACTGTGGTGGCATACCCCCAATGACGTGAATGTGAGCAAAGTAGCAACCGCGCACAGAGCGAAAATGTCCCACGCAGCAACGCTCCCATCAACACCGGCAAACCTATCAGGCAGCCCCGAAATGTCAACATGATCAGTATTCGGTATCAGCATCCCGAATGCTTTTTATTGGGTATGCATGTTTTAACCCTCCTATTTTGTATTAGATTTGATTGATACCATAACCTCCTGTTTATTTTAAGGACTTTAGGACCCTATGTAATGAAGCTTAGACTTCAATTTTTTAGCTAAGTCCATTTTATAGAATATGTTAAAATTAGGCTGGAAGACTGGCACAAGATTCATTGGATTTAAGGTTGCAGTTCCAGGCAGTTTCAAAACCGCACTTATGAACCGCACATGCAACCGCATGTGGAATTCCTTCTTGAATCTGCTCCTTGAACTACCTCTGTGCATCCGTTTGGAGAACCGCACCTGTGCAGTTTAACACCAACCGCTCCTTGCAACCTCCTGGTGTACTCAACCGCACATCCTCAACCGCTCTACACCAGACCACATCCAATGATTGACGACTTGAAGTGAACCACTTTTTACCGTTGGAATCCACATTAGCAAAATCAAAAGTCAACCACTAAATCTTGTCACGTGATTCAATGTCAGAGAAGATCTGCAAGGATCTTGAAAAGGTGACAGGTGTCCTAACCTCATTGCTTGCAGCTGGAGCCTGATCAGCTTTATCTGCGATTCTTTGTACCAAAGGACAAAAGTGGATATTGTGGACCAATGGGAAAGCATCAAATCTTGTCCTTGCAATTTGTGTCCAATGCTAGTTCATTGGTGCTTGGGTATAAATACCCTAATCTTCTCCATTTGAAGATTTCTTGAGAAAATTGAAAGTCTTTGTGTTCATAGAAGGCGAAGCTACGCTCGCCAGAGAATTATTGACCCTTTGAATCTTCATCTTCAACCTTCAAGAAATATTTCCCAGCCCAGAAATCAAGCCTTAACACATTCAAGAATCATTGTGCTCTACATCTCAAATATTTAAAGAGCCTTGATCTTGTTCTCACACACACACCTCACTTGTTTAATCACATAGATTAATCATTTGAGATACATTGGTTATAGTCTTAGGATTTGTTCTTCATAGAATAGATTTTAGATCTGAGTTTGAAAACATTGTAACTTGTAATCTCTCTCATACTCAATATAATATCTAACTCTTAGAAAATCCAAGACTAACCATCTTGGTAGTGGACGTAGATCGTTTATCGATTGAACCACTCCAAATCTCGTGTTCTTATATTTCTGCATTTATATTTCTTGTGATTACTAATTATTTATCTCTGTCTCTATTTGATCTTTATTTAGTTATCCATTATTGTGAAATAGTGTTTGGAGTTAATATTGTCAAAATCACACTTGTTTGTAAACCACACTTACCAATTGCTCTATCAAAACCGCTTTACAAACTGCCTCTATCAAAACCGCTTTGTAACTCAAGTATTTCGCTGTGCATTTTACAATTCTACTTGCAGTGTATTATCAACTGCAAGAGGTTTTGTAAGCTTAAAGGTTTAGTTTTTAAGAGAGGGCAAAAAATTTATAACAGCTATTCACCCCCCCCTCTAGCTATATTTTCACCCTTGTTGCCACCTTTGGGACCAACAAGTGGTATCAGAGCAAACACATTTTAAAACCACTGTTTTTCAAGCTTAACAGCTTGTGTGCCGATTCAATATGGCAAACTCAAAAACGATGACAACTGTTAACTATTCACACATTCCAATCTTGGACGAAGACCACTTCGACATCTGGAAATGCAGAATGCTCATTCATTTGGAAACAATTGATGAGATGCTGGTGGAGTGCGTAATCAATGGCCCGTTTGTTCCCATGAAGGCCAACACTGATGCAACCATTAATACAGAAACTCCAGAGGTCAAAAAGCCTAAAGATGAGTGGTCGGATGAAGAGAAGAGATTAGCTTCCTTGGAAAGCAAGGCAAGGCACATCATTTCAGGAACTCTTCCAGTTTCAACTCTTCAGAAGGTGATGTACCTCAAAACCGCAAAGCAGATGTGGGATGCCATAGAGAGCTACCTCGAAGGTGATGATGAATGCAAGGAAAGCAAATTATATGCTGTTGAAAGATCTTACAACAACTTTAACAGAAAATCCAACGAAACCTTGCGTCAAACCTACGACCGCTATGTTGAGGTGGTTAATGCTTGTAGATCTCTTGGCAAAACTTTAACCGATAAGGAAATCAATATGACTTTCCTATCTGCTTTAGGTTCTAGATGGGTTAATAAGGCTACCTCTCTAGAAGACTCCAAAGTTTTGGGTACTTGGTCGTTAAGTAACTTGTACACCAATCTTAGAGTCTATGAACTTAAATTAAATCATATTGAAGAGATTGAAGGAAAAACCAAATCACTTTCCATGTCCATAGTGGAACAAGAGGAGAAACCTTCTACATCCAATCAAACTGCAGATCCTTCCATATCAACCTCATCACTCATCGAGATGGATGATGATGATTTTGCCATGTTTGTGAAAAGATTTCAAAAGTTTAGAAAATCTTCAAAACCTTTCACAAAAACATTTTCAAAAGGCAAACCTCCTGCAATATTTTCTAAGGCTGGAGATACAAAGAAAAAGAGTGATCTAGTTTGCTACAACTGTAGAAAACCTGGTCACTTTGCATTTGAGTGTCCACAGCCCAAATATGAATACATGAAAAAGAAAACCACTCCTGCGAAATTTTCTCGTCGCAAGGGAATGGTTGCTGAGGAGGAAGAGAATTCCAAGGAATTGGCAACTTGGATTGAAACTGATTCTGATGATGGAAGTGACGATGAAATCGAAGAGGTTAATCTCTGCTTAATTGCAGATGCTTCCGATTAGTCAGATACTGAGTCAATCGAGTTGCAAGACATGGAGGAAGAAGAGGTTTCTGCAAAACTTCCAAATTTTAAGTTGGATGAAAATATCAAACTTACTCCTAGCATTAAGATAGGAAATTGCTCGTATTCACGTCCCATTTTTCCTCCTGTAAATGCTCCGCCTTCAAAAGCAATTCCAAAGAAGAAAATTTTGAAAAAGGTGGTGGAAGAAGTTTCTCCCTCGGAACACTAACGTATGTTTAAGGAAGCTGAAGTGATGATCCACATATTCTCTAATCTCAAGAAAGCCTTAAGCTTAGCTAATGATGAGATTTCTCAGTACAAGACGGAGAAAACTGTGATGAGGTCTGAAATTTCAAATCTTAAGGACCAAATCAAAAGAATGACTCCTCTTCTTTGATCAAAACCGCATCCTCGAAACTAAGGTTCTTTGCACTTCAACTCCGTAATGATGACCTAGTTGCCCAGAAACTCGATCTCCAAAAGATCATTGATGGGTGGACAAAGTCAAAAGTCACCATGGATCAAATCATAGACACCCAAATTCCCAGTGGAATTAAGGATGGCACAGGATTTGGATGCAGTGAAGAGGAGAAGTGTGCATCCTGCAGTGAAAAGGATGAGGAAATTTTGAAACTAACTAAAGAAATTCCTAAGGGGAAGCGTGCAAATGCTAAGGGTAAAGGACAACAAAATTTTAATCTTGTCCACCCAAAGGGAAAGCAATATGGGAAGAACTCTCAGATGAAGCCAAAGGATTCTGAGAGTGTAGCTTCAGAGGAAATGGCTTATGGAATTGGCCGTATCCCTGCTCCAACCGCTTTTGGTGGAACAGGTGGTACTGGCAACTCCAAGGCTGACCGCGCCTCTTCTTCGACCGCTCCTCCTGCCTTCAAAAGTAGGAATAGCGTTCCCAGAAAATACGTGGTCAAACTCAAGCCAGTTACCTTTGTTAAGCCTGAAACCGTGCCTCCCAAACTGCATGCAACTCCTAAGAAGAGTAAGGAGTTAGTAAAACATCATGACGCTTGTAGCTTTTATAAATGCTCTGTGTGTGATGGTTTAGGTCACAAGGCTGCAAAATGCCTTTTACGGTTCACATCCAATGCCGGGAAGAGTAAATCTCATACATCAAACGGGTGTGGGTCGTGAAGGGTTGCTAACTTCGAGGACCCAAGGAATAAAGGGGGACCTCGTTCTTAATGTTTACATTTCGGGTCCTCTGTTTAATGGTGGTCACTCCAAGGATAATGAATGGTATCTTGACGGTGGCTGCTCAAGACATATATTTGGAGATAGATCTTTACTTGAAGATGTCATTGAAGCAAGTGGTCCGTCTGTAACCTTTGGTGACAACAACAAAGGCAAGACCATTGGATATGGTGTTATAAGGAGAGGAAACCTAACCATTGAGAAGGTTTATCTTGTTGAAGGACTCAAGCACAACCTCCTTTCAATTTCTCAATTCTGCGACAAAGGAATGCTTTGCAACTTCACATCATCAAACTGCTTTATCAAAGATAGCATTTCCGGAGACACCCTACTCATAGGGATTCGTAAGAGTAATATTTACATTATTGATCTAGATTCTGCATGTAGTATTACTAATCTCTGTTTTGTAGCTAAAAATGTGAGCAAAAATAGTTGGCTATGGCACAAGAGGTTGAGCCACTTGAACTTCAAGTATCTTGCAAAGATTGGTAGGGAAAACCTCGTTCGTGATTTACCTAAAGTGTCTGACCATCATCCTGAGAAATGCAGTGCATGTCAACTTGGTAAGCAGTCCGCATCGTCTTTCACCAGCAAGACCGCTCCGTCAACTTCAAGATGCTTACAACTACTTCACATAGATTTGTTTGGACCTGTAACCACTGCCATCATTGGAGGAAGTAGATATACTTTAGTGGTGGTGGATGATTATTCAAGATATACGTGGGTTGAGATGATGATTTCCAAATATGATTGCTATGATATTCTCACCGCACTTTTTAGATGACTCCAAACTCAAAAAGAAGATGACATCGTTAGTGTTCGATCAGATAATGGAACAAAATTTAAGAACAACGGTGTTGCTCAGTATTGTGATGACCATGTGATTGATCACAATTTCTCAACTGCTGGTGTTCCACAACAAAATGGGGTTGTGGAAAGGAAGAACAGGACGTTGATTGAGGCTGGAAAGACAATGATTTCTGAAGCCAGGTTTGCCTCGGTATTTACGGGGTGAAGCAATCAACACGGCATGCTTCACTCAGAACCGCTCCCTCATCAACAAAACCTATAACAAGACTCCCTATGAGCTTTGGCGAGGAAGAACCCCCAACATAGCTTTCTTCAAGATCTTTGGCTGCAAATGCTTTATCCTCTACAACGGAAGAGAAAATAGAGGTAAATTCGGAGCCAAGGCCGATGAAGGTATTTTTGTTGGGTATGCTAAACATTCTAAAGCTTTTCGTGTTTTCAATAAAACTAGTTTAAAAATAGTTGAGTCTGTCCATGTTACTTTCGATGAGCATTCTCTCCTTGAGCCACATTTGGCTCCAAATGTTGCTGATGATTTTGTTGAGCATAATGAAATAGGTGAACCATCTCAAACCGCACCTGAACCTCAACCGCAAAATCCAGCACCCTCAACTGACATTCCCTCAAACCGCACATTTGAAATCGCACCTGAAGTTCCTACTCCAGATGCAACTCCTAGGGAAGAAAATGTTGAGAATTCCCCCATCCATCTTATAGAACCTCTTCGTCAACTTACATTCCATGACTTCACTGAAGGATCTAACGACGTTCCAATTGAAGATCTTCAGCAAACCTCAGTCCAACCAGACTTACCCCCGAAGGTTCGTGAAGTCAGCAGTCACCCTCTCTCTAATGTGATTGGTGATTTGTTTTCTAGTGTTCAAACAAGGAGATCGAACTATGATGAGCATACTTCCTTATTATCTCAAGTTGAACCCAAGAAGATTGATGAAGCACTCCAAGATTCCAGTTGGGTCATTGCTATGCAAGAAGAACTCAACCAGTTTGAAAGATGCAAGGTCTGGACATTGGTGCCTAGACCTCAGGATCAAGGAGTGATAGGAACTAAGTGGGTGCTTAGGAATAAGATGGACGAGAATGGAAGCATCACTAGGAATAAAGCAAGGTTGGTTGCACAAGGATATAGGCAAGAAGAAGGAATCGATTATGATGAAACCTTTGCTCCAGTTGCAAGATTGGAAGCTATCAGAATCTTCTTAGCCTATGCCTCTTTCAAGTGTTTCAAGTTATATCAAATTGACGTAAAGAGTGCTTTCCTCAATGGTGAACTGCAAGAGACCGTGTATGTTGCCCAACCGCCTGGATTTGAAGACTCAAAATTTCCCAATCATGTCTACAAACTCCAAAAAGCTTTGTATGGACTCAAGCAAGCTCCAAGGGCATGGTATGAGACTCTCTCTAAATTTTTACTAGAAAAGGGATTTAAACGCGGTAAAATTGATACAACTCTTTTTATTGCCAAATATAATGAGCATACTTTACTTGTTCAAATATATGTAGATGATATTATTTTTGATTCTACTAATGAGTTACTTTGTAAGCGTTTCGAGAAGCTAATGAAAAGCAAGTTTGAGATGAGCATGATGGGAGAATTAACTTTCTTCCTCGGGCTTCAAATCAAGCAATGCGAAGAAGGTATTTTCCTCAGCCAAGCCAAATACACCAAGGAGTTAATAAAGAAGTTTGGATTAGAAAATGCTAAAGCATATGATACTCCAATGGCCACCGGCAATAAGCTAGGTAAGGATCTAAAAGGTAAGAAGGCTGATCAAACTTTATATCGAGGTATGATTGGCTCATTACTTTATTTAACTACTAGTAGGCCCGATATCATGTTTAGTGTCTGTGTATGTGCACGATATCAAGCAGATCCTAGAGAAGCACACTTGATTGCAGTCAAGCGTATAATCCGCTATTTATCTGGAACCACTAACCTTGGACTTTGGTATTCCAAATATTCGAACTTTGATCTTGTAGGTTATTCAGATGCAGATTATGCAGCTTGTACTATGGACATGAAAAGCACTAGTGAAATTTGTCATTTCCTCGGGAATAGACTAGTCGCTTGGGCCAGCAAGAAGCAAGCATCAGTTTCAGTGTCAACCACAGAGGCTGAGTATATTCTTCTTGGAAGTTGTTCTTTGTCAAATCCTCTGGATGAAGCAGCAGTTGGTGGACTATGGAATCCGTGAAGGAAATTGTCCTATCATATGTGACAACACTTCAACAATTTTAGTCTCCAACAACCCTGTCATGTATTCCAAGACCAAGCATATCGATATCAAGTATCATTTCCTCAAAGACCATGTGGAGAAGAGGAATATCCATTTAGAGTATGTGGGGACAGACAACCAGATTGCTGACATCCTCACCAAGGCTCTTGACTCCAAGAGGTTTTCATTCCTTAGAGGAGAAATGGGTATGCTTGAACTTAAATGATTCCATACTTTTTATTAGCTAACTTGTATGTTGAGTATAGGTTGAAATTCCTATGGAGGATTCAAATCTTACCTTTGTTGAACCACGTGTATCAAACCGCAAGCAGTCAACCGCCTTTAGCAGCCAACCGCATACTTCTAACCGCTTGCTGCAGCTTGACCGCTTGGATCTCAACCGCACTTCAACTTAGAGTATATTCTATCTATTTATTTCTTAGTTAAAAAAATTGTTCAAATTCTTTTTATTTATTTTTCAGTCCTTATTTTTCATAAAGGGTTTATTTGCAAATGTTTTCCCACGAAATTTTAAAATTTGAATGCATTTAATGCAAAGGGAACATTGGCATTTAATGGGTTTCATGTCAGCCGTCATTGGTTGATGTGTTGAAGCTGAAAGGGTGTAACCTTTGTAATGATTCACCCTGTGGGAAATTTAAATTGTCCCTTCAGCTGCCCAGGCCCAGCCATTTGCCTATAAATAGAAGACATACCCTCCTTTTCAACCTTTTTCAACTGTCTTCTCTGACATTCGTACCCTAAGTGTCAGTTTTCACCAAACCTTTCTTCTCTCTCTTCAAAAACATTGTTAAAAGCTTTAAATTTCTTCAAGTCAATGTCACCAAAAAGGCCTATCTTCGATATGGTATGATTTCTAACCCTAATGTTCATTATCTTTCTGCAAATCATATGTTTAAAACTGCCATTGATGAACACCAAACCTTCGAAGAACATAAACTGATTTTTTGTTCATATATTCTTCATTTCTTAATCATTCTTGATGAAACTTGTTGGGTTTTGTTCGGTTTCATGACTAGATTAAGATTATCTACTTTATTTCATGATCAATTAACATCTAGGACACTGATTTTCAACTTTTCAAGTTTTTAGTTTCGAAAACCCATTTCTGATTTTTGCTATTTATGGATGATTCTGAGCAAAGTAAGAATTTTTGTTGTTATATTATTGATCTACTGTTCAATGTGATCATTTTGACATATTATTTGTTCATTTTGGTTAACTTTCATTGAATCTCTGTTCTTGGTGTTCTTCATGTTCTTCATGCACTTATGTGACTGTTCATCTTCTTTTTTCAGAAATTTCATATGTTTTGGATTAGCTTGATTTTCTATCATGTTTTTCATACTTAGTAAATTTTTGGAAATTTTGGATTTTACTTGCATGTTTGAACCGCTTCACTCCCAACCGCATGCTGGTCTTTTGAAACCGCACATTTATAATTGCTTATCTTTATGTTTCAAAACCACATGTGCTTTATGGTCTTACAACCGCACGCTAAGAACCGCATGCCATGTTTTTTTAAAAACCCCATATATATATATATATATATATATATATATATATATATATATATATATATATATATATATATATATATATATATATATATATATATATATATATATATATATATCTTTTGAAACCGCATGCTAGAAAAATACTTAAGTATTACTAAGTATATAGGCTGGACACCATAACCTTCCCATACAACACAACTGCTTGCAGTGTGGGATAACTTTGGATTACAATGCCACGTACTAAGTATACTTACTTTCGTATTTTCTTCATTGTTTTCTAACTTGAGTGTTTTCCTTGTAGAACTCCAAATACTTTCTACCAGGTTGGGAAATAAATGAGCCAGAGCTGAAGTTTGATGCTCTTGGAAGGGAAATGATTAGGAAGATGGGAGCTTCTGGAATTCTGCCTCTTTTCAACAAGAAGCAGACCTACACCATCCCTCTGTTCATAGATCAGTTTTATGCAACCGCAGTTCGTGGAGAAAGAGAGCTATCAGATGGGAAGAAGATCCCCTGCTTAGTTGGAAAAGTTGAGGGCTTTGATGTGTCCATTGACTACCTGGATATCATAAGTACATATGAATTTCACATTTTTGGTGCCCCTATTGAGGTATTCCAAGAAGTCCAGGATGCTACCTGCTCAACTCTTACTGGAGATCTGGATTCACTTTCTGGATATTACAAGAAGAAGCCAAGGAGAGACTTTGGAGAGTTAATGAGCCATCTCTACTACTTAGTAGGGAAGTCTGTGTGTGGAAAGACTGGAAACCACAACAACTTCACCTCACAGCAGTGGATGTATTGCTGTGCCATCTACAATGGGATGAAGCTCCATTGGACTAAGATTCTGATGAGAGAGCTGGCCAGTAGCATTGATGCATATCAGTTGAAGACCAAGGATGAATCCATTAGGTGGAGACCTTTTTGCAGACTGCTGACCGCCATTTTCACCAATTACCAGCACTTGGAGGACTTGAGAATCACTACTCATGATATTTGTATCCATTGGGGAAATGAAGAATCTTTTGGGCTTAGGGCTTGTCATAATTTTAGGTTCTCTTTTGGCAATGATGACTATAAGACTCTCTATGATGCTGATACCTTTCAACCCAAAGAACATTATGTGGAAATGACACCTGCAACCGCAGTAAAGGGTTTGGGCAAAGCTATTAAGAAGGTGTCAAGAAAAAGAAAGACTGTTGAAGAACCGCTTGCCAAGAAAACCAGAACCGCACCTGCTCAACCGCGTGGTGCACTTGGAGCTGGAACAAGCAAGAAAGGGTAAGAAAAGTTCTCACTTCTGGATGAGATTGAAGAAGAAGAAGAAGATGCAACCATTCCACCCTTGGTTGCTAGAGAAAAGAAGGCCAAGCAGACTCAAGCTGATTTGGCTAAGTTATCTGATGAGGACCTGGCCGCCTTCTACAGGGCTGAGATTGAAAGAATTGAGAAAGAAAGAGCTGAAAGAGGGGCTGCAAAAGGAAAAACCAAGGAACCAATTCCCCAACCACCTCCCTCTCAACCTCCTCAAACCCAAGTCCGTGCCCAAACACCACCTCAATCCCCTGTCCAATCTCACCACTCCTCACCAGACAACTCCCAACCGCCTTCTCCTCCTCAACCGCGCTGAGCAGTAACCGCTCAGGGGGAGAAGCTAAAAAGGGTCAAACACATAGCCAAGAAAAAGACCCCAACCAAAGGACCCAAACATTTTCTACACCGTGTGGCTAAACGACCTACTCCTTCTCCACCTTTGATGGATGTGTATTTACCCATCCAAATGATGCACTTTTAGGCTTTCTTTGTGTTTGATTCCCGAGTTTTATGTGTATTTGATATGGTTTGTGAGTATTTAATGAGTATAGGGGTTGAAGTGCAATTAATGTTGAAAATGGAGGATTGGAGCGTACTTTGAAAGCTTTTGGATCAAATTGCAATTCTGAAAAATCTGGGACAAAACTGACATTTGGAAGTTCAAGGGCTAAATTGGAAATATTGGAAAATTCAGGGACTAAACTGAAAATATGGAAATTTGGGAGGAATTTGATTTATAAAAATTCGTGAGTTAAAGTTAAAAATAAAATCTTAAAGAGCGAAGTGCAAAAGAAGTCATTATAGTGGTCAAAGTGCGGTTGCAAAATAGCGAGACGAAACGAATATTAATTATTACCAATTAGGCCATTGCATTGCCAAGGGTGGCCGGCCAGCTTCTAGGCCATTTGGGGCCAATGCACGAGCACTGCTAGGGCCAGCTAGGGCCAGTTAGGGCCAAGGTTTGAGAATATGGCCAAGGCTGGAAGGAATTTAGGCAAATCTCTCGGTCATGCTTTCTGCCAACTTGGGCGACCGCGCTTGAGAGTGAAGAATTACGCACAAAGGCCTGTCAACTTGGGCGACCGCGCTAACACTTGAGCGACCGCGCTACGCCAATTTAAGCAATAGTTTGACGTTTTCAAAAAGGGTATTCTCGACATTCGCAGCCTTGGCATATGGTTTTTAACCTATTATCTATATATATTCCCAGCCACGCTCAGTTTGGAGGATTATATCATATATCATAGTTTTTGGGAGTTTTGATTTTTCTTTAACAATTCAATTGAAGAGAAGAATTCATCAATTCCAGGTTTTGATCATTGTAAATTATGAGTAGCTAAATTTCTTAGATTTGTAGATTGGTTGGATCTTTATCCGGATTTCTATGCAATAGTATTTTAATTCTTTCTATTTAATTTCTTCTAGTTCATTAATAGATTTTAATTCCATGTTCTTGGATTCGAGACGTATGTTAAGATACGAACTCATCTTTGAATAATTGGGTATCGAATTTGCCATTAATTTGGGATTTTGATACATAGACTACTATTAATTGAATAACTTTAATCGGGGCCGTAATAGAAACTGATCAAAGTTAGGTTCTTTTATTCTTATGTTCTTAATGTATTCTTGGCATATTGTGGTACCGTAATAGAAATCACAATATTAAAAAGAGTATTTAGGATTGTAATCCGGCCACCTAACCGTGTCGATCCTAGCTAAAGTGAATGAACCCTAGAAATTGAGTTAATGTTTTATAAGTAAAATTCTGCATAGAATGATGGTGAAGTGAAATCCAATCTACGAATCTCTGCTCATAATCTATTTTCTCGTTTAGTTAGTTTTTTTTATTTATTTTATGCTCTTAGTTCTAAATCAAATATATAATCTGTGGTTACTAAATTTACTGCTTTTACTTTACTTGTTTACCAACGAGTCTCTGTGGATTCGACCCCTGCATTTGCATACTGCTACACCGGTAGTGAGTACACTTGCTCGGTTTTTATTACAAGAGGGAGTTTTCCTCCATCAAGTTTTTGGCGCCGTTGCCGGGGACTTGTTGCAAGTAAACAAGTAGGTTAGGTAGTGAATGCAAGGTCGTCGTTCTTTGAAGCCTACATTGGTGCCATTGAACGACAACATAAACAGACTTAATAAAGCTAAAGACACTAAGCTTCTTGAGGAAGTATTTGAGGGCGATCCCCTCTTTAATCCCCTGTTCTCAGACTCTGATACCGAATCAGAACCCTCCGCCACCGAGGTAGAGGAAGAGAAAGCCGAGATGGCAGAACCACCGGCACAAACTTAGAATGATTTCCTGAGACCTAGGGTAGACACATCTACCTCTTGCATAGTGCTGTCCGATGCAGCCAAAAATCTAGAGGTCAAAGGACAATACTTTGCCATGTTGCCAAGCTTTCACGGATTGCCTGGTGAGGATGCACTCTTAAGGGAGTGGCTAAAACATGGTTGATGATGCTTGCACCGAGCAGCATCAGTACTTGGGTAGAATTACAAGATGTGTTCCTTAAAAGATATTACCCATATCATCTATTGGCTAGTTTTAGACAGAAATTGATGACATTTTCCCAAGATGTGGGGGAGCCCTTTCATGAGGCATGGTAAAGATTTAATACGATGTTAATACAATGTCCCCAACACAATTTCACACTACCCTCACTGAAGCAAGCCTTTTATGATGGCTTGAATGACAATGGTCAATCAATGGTTGACAATGCTGCTGGAGGCTCGATAGGAGCCAAGACCCCGGACGAGACTAAAGCTCTATACGAGATGTTGAGTACTAATTCTCAACAAAAGAGTTCGAGGGGTAAAACATGGGGGGTATTAGATCTGACTGCTACTGATAATCTTTCCAAGCAAATTGCAGTCTTGAGTAATAAGTTTGATAAATTGACTGCCTGTGGCACTTCTGCCGGTGCCAATGTTATTACTGATTATTGTTCAAATTGTGGTTTGTCATCTCATGTGACTAATATGTGTCCAAGTGCAACAAATTTCTCTTATCATCCTGAACAGGCACATGCTTTCAATGGATATGGACAAAGGCCACCACCCCAAGGCAACCAATATGGCAACTATAATCCATGGGGTGGCCATCAGAATCAACAAGTAAAACCCCTTCATGTGCCACCACCTGGACAACATGGTAGTGCACCTTGGGAGCTGGCAGTTCAGCAGTTAAGAATGGAGATGCAGCAAAGTAATAGAAATACAGAAGCTGCGTTTGAAAAGGTGGGCACACAAGTAGAGCAACTTGTGAAGGTTGCCCAAGAGTTGATGAAAGAGAAAAACCCACCTGAGCAAGCAAAGTCAATCACAACAGTGTGGGATGAAAGTGAGGAAATTGAGGAGGTATTTCTATCTTCTCTTGATAATATTGATTGTTGTGATAAT
Organism: Adenophora triphylla var. japonica; assembly: GCA_022495995.1. Classification (NCBI taxonomy): domain Eukaryota; kingdom Viridiplantae; phylum Streptophyta; class Magnoliopsida; order Asterales; family Campanulaceae; genus Adenophora; species Adenophora triphylla. Next base: position 1,390,437 of record JAFEMH010000005.1, read on the forward strand.
AATGAGGATGTTAATGAGGATGAAAAAGTTAAACATGTTCAAAAAGACCCCGGGTGTTTCACTATCCCAATTTCTTTAGGGGGTCAAAATTTTAAAGGTTTGTTAGATCTTGGGGCACGTATCAATGTGATGCCCTTTCATGTTTTTAAAAGTTTGGGGGTATGTGAGTTGAAACACCCAAGAGAGACTTGCAATTGGCGGATCTCTCAATCAAAAGACCCTTAGGGGTTATTGAAGGGGTGTTGGTTAAAATTGATAAAATTATTATCCCCATTGATTTTTATGTGATGTGTATGGAGGGATCAAGTGAGGAACAACTGAAAACTCCCATTTTGCTTGGGAGACCATTTATGTTTGACACTAAGGCCACCATTGATGTGTGTCAAGGGGTGGTGTCCTTGAGAGGTATGGGGGAGGAATGTAAGTTTTGTATGCTTAAAAATGATAAGAAACCTTCCCCCAAAGATGGTTTTGTAGGAGCCATAACTGATTTTCCAATTTTTAAAGATGATGTGAATGGATGTGAGAAAAGTGGGGATAATGCGGACGTTTGTCTCTTGGCTAGTAACATTAAAGCTGACCAATACTCTAGGAGTAACGGGTCGTATCACACCCCACACGACTCCCATAAAGAGTCGAATCCATCACATTTACCACAAGGGCCTTCAAAATCGAGAGTTAGTGAGGAGAGTTATAGTGATTTATCTGATTCTATATTTTAAAATATTTTTGTGCATGATAACTCTCTTGATCTTGGTTGTGAGAATGGTGTTCTGCAGGTTGCAAAAAAGGTTGATTTTGGGGGTGGAAACCCCAATAAAAAGAAAAGAAAGAGGGGTAAGCACAAGCGTAAAGTTTCAAAAATAAATGTGGCTTCACCCCTACTTGTTGACAATGGAGAGCTGATTTGGAAAGAGAAGGGCGTTTGTGCCCGTGAGGAAAGGAGATGGTCCAAAGGCCGCAAAGCAAAGGCCAAGTAAGTTGGGACCATAGTCGGGCTAACGACTTTAACCAAATACGCTGCTTGGGAGGCAACCCAATGAGGTATTTTTTATTTTTGGTCTTAATTATTGTCTAGTAGTGTCTTGCTATCTGTCGAACCCAAGGCACGCTTTTGTTCTCTGTGCTCTGAGGACATAGCATGTTTTGAGTTTGGGGGTGGGCAACTCTCCGAGTTTGTGGGTTTATAGGGGAGTGTATATAGTGTCAACCTCTAAAAAAATAGAAAAATTTAAAAAAATCTTTGTTCTTTTCACAGTTGGAATGTTGGCCAAAGTCTGTGATGATTAGAGTGTGCTTTAATTTGAAAATCACATGTGCTATTATTAGTGTGGTGATTGGGATTGCATTGAAACATTTAAATTATGATTGCACCACCTCTCACTTCCGTATCATATTCTTGGTCATTGTCATCAACTTAGGTGCCCTTTATGGGATCACTTTATGTATTCTCGGGGTCCTTAGAACATGTTTGCATGATTGTCAATAACACGTCAATAGGTTACTTGATATATATGGCTATTCTTTGAATCCCTTTTTGTGAGCTTTAAACTTTCTCGTCACTTATATAAAATTTTCCTCTAGAACCCCTTTTGAGCCTGAAAAAGAATGGAATCTCTCATAAAGTGGGAGGTTATCTTAGACCACCATTCGCCTTCATTTGTACCTTCATTATCCCACTCTTTTAACTTATGCACTATTTTCGCACCTTTTTCAAGAAAGTGAAACTAGGGAAAGAATGGGGATATTTTGGGGGATGTTATGAAAATCAAAGGATTGAGTGGAAATTGGTCACGATAAAAAAAATAATAATAATAATAAAAAAAATGGGTCATGTTATGTAATGAAAAGAGGGGCTTGAGAAAAATAGTGAATGCACATTCTTTGTGATACATTTGTGCAAAAAAAAAAAAAAGCCTTGCCCTCTCTAATGGTAAAGTGGAAATTATGTTTCAAGGTGACCAAAGAAAGTAATGGAATGTGCCCAACCCCATGTCAATGTATGAAAAAGTTTTAGTTTGTGGGTTGGCACATTGGGAAGTAATAAGGGTGAGTGGAGAAATTATCATCAAAGTGAGGATGTATGGTTAAAAGAAGACTTTCTAGTTTCACTTTCTTATGTTCGTATGTCCTTACCTTCTTTTGTAACCATGAACCTAGCCATGCGATCTTTCGCACCGTAACTTTTAAGGCATATTATTCTTTCAATATCGAGTAACCGGGTTGACAATCGTGTAAATATGCATATGAGTGTCCTTTTTGGGGTTGTACTGTCTATAACATATTGATTTAGAGCATCACTTAGTGAATCCATAAACAATCTTAGGTTGTTGGCAGTGACCTCCCATAATTCATTCATCATCCAGGCCGCGGTGGAAAATTGAGAGTTTTATGCTTCAATGTGATTGTAATCCCATTACTGTGGTGGCACTTGTTGATTATGTGTGTTGGTGAGAATCTGAGACTTGTATGGCCAATGACTCATCTGTGATAGAACATCCCAAAAATAATTATTTTGTTTTTATATTTTATTATTAGTATTTAGAGTAGCTTTATTTTACTTCTTTTAGTTTTGTTTTACTCGGGACGAGCAAAAGGTTAGTTTGTGGGTGTTTGATGGATGTGTATTTACCCATCCAAATGATGCACTTTTAGGCTTTCTTTGTGTTTGATTCCCGAGTTTTATGTGTATTTGATATGGTTTGTGAGTATTTAATGAGTACAGGGGTTGAAGTGCAATTAATGTTGAAAATGGAGGATTGGAGCGTACTTTGGAAGCTTTTGGATCAAATTGTAATTTTGGAAAATCTGGGACAAAACTGACATTTGGAAGTTCAAGGGGTCAAATTGGAAATATTGGAAAATTCAGGGACTAAACTGAAAATACGGAAATTTGGGAGGAATTTGATTTATAAAAATTCGTGAGTTAAAGTTAAAAATAAAATCTCAAAGAGCGAAGTGCAAAAGAAGTCATTATAGTGGTCAAAGTGCGGTTGCAAAATAGCGAGACGAAACGAATATTAATTATTACCAATTAGGCCATTGCATTGCCAAGGTTGGCCGACCAGCTTCTAGGCCATTTGGGGCCAATGCACGAGCACTGCTAGGGCCAGTTAGGGCCAAAGTTTGAGAATATGGCCAAGGCTGGAAGGAATTTAGGCAAATCTCTCGGTCATGCTTTCTGCCAACTTGGGCGGCCGCGCTCAACAACTTGGGCGACCGCGCTTGAGAGTGAAGAATTACGCACAAAGGCCTGTCAACTTGGGCGACCGCGCTAACACTTGAGCGGCCGCGCTACGCCAATTTAAGCAACATTTTGACGTTTTCAAAAAGGGTATTCTCGACATTCGCAGCCTTGGCACATGGTTTTTAACCTATTATCTATATATATTCCCAGCCACGCTCAGTTTGGAGGAGGAGACCATATCATAGTTTTTGGGAGTTTCGATTGTTCTTTAACAAATTCATTGAAGAGAAGAATTCATCAATTCCAGGTTTTTGTCATTGTAAATTATGAGTAGCTAAATTTCTTAGATTTGTAGATTGGTTGGATCTTTATCCGGATTTCTATGCAATAGTATTTTAATTCTTTCTATTTAATTCCTTCTAGTTCATTAATAGATTTTAATTCCATGTTCTTGGATTCGAGACGTATGTTAAGATACGAACTCATCTTTGAATAATTGGATATCGAATTCGCCATTAATTTGGGATTTTGATACATAGACTACTATTAATTGAATAACTTTAATCGGGGCCGTAATAGAAACTGATCAAAGTTAGGTTCTTTTATTCTTATGTTCTTAATGTATTATTGGCATATTGTGGTACCGTAATAGAAATCACAATATTAAAAAGAGTATTTAGGATTGTAATCCGGCCACCTAACCGTGTCGATCCTAGCTAAAGTGAATGAACCCTAGAAATTGAGTTAATGTTTTATAAGTAAAATTCTGCATATAATGATGGTGAAGTGAAATCCAATCTACGAATCTCTGCTCATAATCTATTTTCTCGTTTAGTTAGTTTTTGTTATTTATTTTATGCTCTTAGTTCTAAATCAAATCTATAAACTGTGGTTACTAAATTTACTGCTTTTAGTTTACTTGTTTACCAACGAGTCTCTGTGGATTCGACCCCTGCATTTGCATACTTGTAACGATGTGTTGCCTTTTTCGCGGGAAAAATTCGATTTTTGCGTTTCTTTGAAAAACCAAATAAAACCGGAAAAAACGGAGTCGCCACGCCATTTTAATTTTGAAGGCCAAAACTTTGAAAAAAGCCCGAGATCAGAGATTTAGGTTCGGAGGTCATGTTACGCGTCGGGAAGGACGTTAGTGTGCACCCGACGCGCCTCGTAAAAACGAGTCTTCCAAGCTGAAAATCATTTGTGTGTGTGTGTGTGTGTGTGTTTTGGCCAAAATAAGTTGTAACTGGAAAAAGTAAAAATTGGGATGTCTTTTTAAGACTTTAAACTGATCCCATGATTTTTTGGAGAATTTTTGGTTTGAGATTTGGTACTCAAAAAACCTTTTGAAGTTGAGAAGTCACTTCTGCCAGAAGGAAATGGCAGCAGACACCTGATTTTGAAATGGATTCAAGGGTCCTAAAACTTCATAATCTGGATGAACTCAGAGAATGAAAGTTTCTCTAGACTCCTTGAATAAACTTTGTGTGAAAGAAATTTCCATTTTGGAGAAGATTTGAGGGGTCAAAACCTTCTGGAAACCTCAGATATGAGATCTGGATTCCCAGAAACTGATGAACTAGCCTCTGAAAGAAAAATTGAAAAGAGGAGTTTTACTCACCCAAAAAATAAAGTAAAAATATGTCTGGGTGGCTGAACCTAGCGATAGGCTACCTACGTATCCCGAGTGGGAATCAAGCCAGTCGTAGTTCGGGTCTTTGACCCTGGAGATGATGGCGTTTTAGGTGCCTCGAACCTGATGAGCGAGTTCCGCAGTCGGTTGCTGGAAAGAAACTCTGCTGGGGATAAGAGATGACCATTTTCGGTCTGATGGCTATCCGCTCTGCTGGGGATAGGAATGACCATTTTCGGTCTGATGGCTATCCGCTCTGCTGGGGATAGGAATGACCATTTTTGGTCTGACGGGTATCCGCTCTGCTGGGGATTTTTGTGATTTATCGTTTTTCTAGTGATAGCGTCTTAGGTGCCTCAAACCTTGGAGATGGCGTTTTAGGTGCCTCGAACCTTGGAGATGGCGTTTTAGGTGCCTCGAACCTTGGAGATGGCGTTTTAGGTGCCTCGAACCTTGAAGATGGCTTTTTAGGCGCCTCGGACCTTGATGATGATGGCTTTTTAGGCGCCTCGGACCTTAATTTGAAATGGCCTTTCGGTGGACTTCGTCTGCTGCCGAAGGAGAGGGTGACCGTTTTGGTCGAGGGGCTGGACCTAATGATAGGCTACCTACGTATCCCTAGTGGGAATCAAGCCCTTTCGTAGTTCGAGTACTACTCGAGATTCCGTTGGCTTTTGGGATTCCGTTAACTTTGCTGGGGAAAATCAGACGTATTTGTCTGGGAAATCGGTCTTACGTTTGACTGCCGGGGAAATTTTTGATGAAAGATACGGGATCTCGTTATCTTTCTCGGGAAGATCGGTCTTACGTTTGACTGCCGTTGGATGATTTTGATGAAAGATACGGGATCTCGTTATCTTTCTCGGGGCACTCGGTCTTACGTTTGACTGCCGGGGAAGATTTTGATGAAAGATACGGGATCTCGTTATCTTTCTCGGGGCACTCGGTCTTACGTTTGACTGCCGGGGAAGATTTTGATGAAAGATACGAGATTCGTCATCTTTCTCGGGGCACTCGGTCTTACGTTTGACTGCCGGGGGTAATTTTGATGAAAGATACGGGATCTCGTTATCTTTCTCGGGGCACTCGGTCTTACGTTTGACTGCCGGGGAAGATTTTGATGAAAGATACGGGATCTCGTTATCTTTCTCGGGGCACTCGGTCTTACGTTTGACTGCCGGGGAAGATTTTGATGAAAGATACGGGATCTCGTTATCTTTCTCGGGGCACTCGGTCTTACGTTTTACTGCCGGGGGTAATTTTGATGAAAGATACGGGATCTCGTTATCTTTCTCGGGGCACTCGGTCTTACGTTTGACTGCCGGAGATTTTGATGAAAGATACGGGATCTCGTTATCTTTCTCGGGGCACTCGGTCTTACGTTTGACTGCCGGGAATGATTTTCTTGACAAGGGGCTGACTTTGGTTAACTTTGTTAACTCTGTCAAGTTGGGGACTGAATTGCAGAGTCCTGGAATTTTAAGGGGCAAAAGGGTCATTTTGACCCTTGCAATCCTATCCGCGCGGATAGGGCTTGAAAATCAGGGGTATTAATTAGGGCCAACACCCTTCCTCTTCCCCATTCTGTTTTTACAGAAAATTACGAGAGAGAGAGAGAAATTTCTGCAAATCCGCCATTTTTGGCCAAAAAGCTTCAAAATTCTTCCGATTTCTTCGATTTTTTGAGCAATGGAACACGGGGAAGGCGCTTTTCAAGGCCAAGGACGTGGCCCGGTAGCGGAGAGGCGATTGGAGCTCGTCCGGATGAGGAGGCATTACAATCTTTCGCAATCGGTTGCGGAGGACCATTACCCCGATGCTTGGCAACATTGGGCTTCGGATTCGAATCTCCGAATGGTATACTTTGAAACCCTTTGATCCCTTTGTTGATTTCTTGTTTGAAATTTGAATTTTGGGTGATTTTTGAATTTTTTTTTTTTTGAAATTGAATATTGCATGTTCATTGTCTTTGAATCTTGGTGATTATGTGAGTAACCCAAAATGTGCATTTTGCTTGGGAAAAAGAATTGGCATTTTCGCCATTTTTTTTTTAATTCGAAAATTGCATGTGAAAATTCGAAAATTGTGATTGATTTTTTTTTTTTTTGAAATTGAATATTGCATGTTGATGATGATGATTTTTTTTTGAAATTGAATATTGATATTGATGAATGATGCAATGCATGCATTTTGTTTGGAAAGAATGGGCATTTTGCCAATATGAGATGTATGTATGTTTAGGATTTTTTATTTTTGAAAAGTGGGACGGATTTTTCCTCCCGTTGCATGTAAGATGGATGATATGCATGTATGCATTTTTTTTTTGAGATGATGGATGGTATGCATGTTATTTTATGAAAATGGGACGGAGTTTTTACTTCCGTAGGAATGCATGCATTGGAATTTGCTGAAAACTGTTTTCTTTTATGCGAGAAAAAATGGGGCTATGCTCATTGTATGCTGTCATGCTGTCGAAATTTTTTTTTTTTTTATTGCATGTGTATGCTTTTTTTTTTTTAATGCATGTGTATGTTTTTTTTTTTTGACATTTTCTCTTTCTCTTTTTTTTTATTACAGGGCGGAAACCGTTTTGTGACGGAGCAGCTGAACAAGATGAAGACTCGAGGATCGGTGGAGTCTGTGATTGACTTGTGGGACCGGCTTCCGGATGCGGGCCGAGGAGCTTTGCCGAGTCCGAGACAGATTGTTGTCGAGACGGGGCTCAGGAGTTCGTCGAGTGCTTGAGGGGCGGGTCAAGTTCCCTAAGAGCAAAGGCTTGATGTTTGCTCTGGCGCGGCAGTGGGGACGCGACCCACACCTTCCACTTCTTACAGGGCGAGGCTACGGTTACGCCCTCTCGACTATCTTTGCGATTACGGGCTGTCCTTTAATGGACGCGGCATTGAGTGGCGGGATGGCTACAGGCCGATGCTGATCTGCAGGCTCTGCTGGGATTTTCCCCTATTCCCAAAAAGGGGATGGGGATGGAGTATGCCGTGGTTTACGGGAAGATCGTGGAGACCATTGTGAGTTATGAGGCTGGGGAGGAGAGGATAGGCGCCGATCAGATTGCTAGGGCCTTCTTGTGGTTTGCTTTCTCGAGCACGCTCTTTGGACATGCTGAGGGGACGGCAGTCTTTGCCTTATTGAGGTCCTTGGAGGACATGGAGACGGCCGGAGATGTCTCGTGGGGAGAGGCCGGGTGGCGAGCTTTACTTTGCTCTCGATAGAGTACGGCGGAAGGCTGTGAGCTCACTTTGTCTTGCTTCGAGTTTGCCACGGAGGTATAAGCTCTCTTTTTGCTTTCCCTCTCTTTTTTTTTGAGCACGCACTTTTCTTTTGCCTTGGATTGATTGGATTTTTACCTTTCGCGGTATGGGCGTTGGAGTTTTTTCACGTCACGGTGTGGCGGCGGCTGGCGGGTACGTCGGGCGTATCCGGCCATGCGGTCTTGGTCCCAAGCATGCCGGGAGAAGATAAGCTCCGGGGCGTACGACTCTCGAGTATGCGGATTGCCTTCCTTTGACGGAGGCCGAGACGGATGAGGGGATGATATTCTTCCCACAGGATCGCTTTGAGGTAGCGCGCGAAGGCGGCGAGATCTGGGCGGTGCGGCGGAGGATTTTGAGGGTCGACTGCGATGCCTATTATCCGGGAGAGAGGGTGACGCGCCGGCATGGCGTGAACTCGCCTTTGAGGACACCGGTGGAGCCTCCCGCCGATATGATGCACTCCGAGCGATCGGTCCGTGACTGGGATGATTACCGAAGCAGGTCGGCACTTCTCGGACTTCGTGGCGATTGAGCCATATGCGACATTCGTCTTGAGGAGGCGAGGATGCCTCGGGTTTTACGGATAGGGAGGGGCTTGGGATCCCGCGGTACCCTCGGACGGATTTTTCCTATATCCAGGATGGGGTCCGATTGAGGGTGCAGATCCCTCGGCCGAGCGACTTCCACGAGCTTTCCGGCCTCGTCCGGGTATGAAGGTATGGCTTCACCTTTTCCCCTTCTTTTCTTCCTTTTGTTTCATCATCTTTAGAATCACTTCTTTTTTTTTTTTTTGACGCTTTTGCTTTTGTGCAGTTTTCGGAGGTGGTCGTCGAGAAGCGCGAAGCAAGTGATCGGGGCCAAGAGATTCATCGGGGAGGATGGTCGCTTGCGGGGCTCCTCGAGGCTAGAGCGAGGCGACCACGGCCGGCGCCTGTCGGACGGGAGGCTTCTCCTATTCGCTCGGAGACTTCTTCGAGACTCCTTTGTCTCCTCTCATTGATCCCGCGCGCGGCCTTTGCCCAGCCGGATCACGTCATTCTTGGGGATCCACACGGGCGGGGACACGTTTGGCGGCATGGCGGGTCGTCTCGTACGTGCGGGAGTCCGACGCCTTCACCTTCGGATACGACTTCTTCGCGGATCTCGCTTGCCACTATCGTAGCGTGCCGGTTGGTCCCGATGAGCCTCTTTGCGGAGACGAGGACGATTACGAGCCCGAGATTTTCGGGGCTCCGAGGAGGCGGGCCCGAGTCGCAAGAGGGGCCGGGGAGACATCGGGCGCTGGAGACTCCGATTGATTTTTTTTTGAGATTTAGATTTGTACAGATTATGCACATTTTTTTTTTGAATGTAATAGTTTAGGATTTTATTTTATGAATGCTTGTTTTTTTTTTTTTATGCACACTCTTTTTTTTTTGGAATGTAATAATTTAGGATTTTATTTATGTTTGTTTGTTTTTTTTTTTATGCACACTCTCTCTCTTCTTTTTTTTGGAATGTAATGATTTAGGATTTTATTTTATGAATGCAATGCAATATGAATGCAGTGTTGCATGAGCCTTGGTTTTTTGCAAGGGTGTTTGGTATATGGGTGGTTTGGGGAGGTTTTTTTTTGCACAAGTTTCGAGCAACGGGACGAGAATATTCCTCTTTTGGTGTAGCGGCTTGGACTGTTGCGGGAATTTTTCGATGGGGAGCAATCGTATCCGCGCGGATGGGGACAGATTCGACACCTGTCCTTTGATTTTGCTTTAAATCTGGCTTTGCTTTATTTCAAATTCAAATATCCTCTTGACCTCCGGTCAAACGGCCATTTTCGGGGAGGAAGAGAGAAAAAACCATGGAAAGCCTTAGAAAAGCTCCTCAAAGTTATCCCAAGAATCCCAAATGTCATTTTTCAACAAGTTCAAGGATTGGTCGGGAAATTATGCATGAGAGAAGGTCTTTCTTTGAAGAACGGTACAAGGTACGATGCTTGTGGTCTCTCGAAAATTGGTTCCGGATTATGACCTCTTAAGGGCTTCTTCTTCGTTTTGGGATACTAGAAGGCATGTCTTTTGCCTTTCCTTCAACGAGATTGTTCCGTGTGGAAGAATTTCGGGCCTTGCTTGGAGGTCCGGAGGTGGAGGAGATAGCAATTCCTTTGTCGGGAGGAGCTTCTTTTGTTGACAAGTTGTGCAACCTTCTTCATCTTTCCCCGGAGGAAGCACGAGGCATGATCCGCGGTCAGGCCATTTTGATATTTCCGGTCTTCCCGACAGATTTAGGGGCTTAGGCTTGGTGGATGACGCCTATTGGGATGCCTTTGCACTTTGCATGTTCGGCACTTTGTTCATGGTCTATTCCTTTGGGATGCGTCATCGAGCTTTCTTTGGATGTTGTTGTTCCATTGTCGCTCGAGGGCGGAGATGTCATTCACTTTGATTCTTGGGGGAGACCTTCCATGCTCTCGGCAGATTAGCTACCGGGAGGCGGTATATGCGTAGAGGGCGGCCCGTTTCTGCTTGACCACATGGGCGATGGAGCGTTTGGGGGTTCTTCGGGAAACCTACGATATGATCGGGCCTTGGACTTTTGCCGGGAGAGGTGTCGATGTAGATTTTGATGATCGGGAGCTCGTGGGCGCGTTGGATGGCGGAGTCGCCGGGCGAAAGATATCGAGATGGTTGGTGCCTCATTGGCGGGTGGAGACTCGCGAGTGCTTCGGGGACGGGTCCCATGTGGTTATGCTTAGGGGCTTTCTCGGTCCGGTTTCTACATTCGGCTACGGTCCTTAGGCAGTTTGGCTTGGAAGCGAGGTTCCTTTGGAGGGTTTTGATGATATAGCCACCGGGGTGGTGGCTCTGTTTCCATGGACGATCCCTCGGTGTTTCCATTTCTTTCCACGAGCATGGAGGTATGATGCCTTTCCTCCTCGGGTCATTCTCGAGCGTCAAGACCGGTGTTCTTGACCACTTGGTACTGGATTGAGTACGAGGGCATCTAGGAGAGACTCGGGTGGCTATTTTGAGACGGCGTGAGGCCATTGTGGGTGCGGAGGACCGGGTGTTTGAGAGGAGGAGGGCAGGCGAGGGCCAATCCTCGTGACGGGAGCGGAGACGGCGCGGCGGTTATGAGGCTTACGTCGAGACGAGGAGAGGAGGGCTCCTATGTTACCGGCTAGGTTACGGGAGATGAGGGATGACGCTAGGGCTACTAAGGCCACGACGGAGGCCGGTTTGATAGACCTGTTCCTATACCGAGCTTGGTAGGAGGAATGCAGGCATTTTCCGGTTCGGAAGAGAAAGACTCGGAGGGGAAGAAGAAGGGAGAGGCCGGTCTGAGTGGCTTGGAGTGACTACGAGGTTTCCAAGTATCCCTTTCTTGCCATGGCAGACACATTAGTTTGATTATGTATCTTAGTTTTCTTTTAGCGGGTTGCCGGTTGTAGGAATGAATCGGGCTTAGACTCATCAAAGAGCTTTTAACTTGTAATGAATATTTGAATTGCTTTAGAGTTTTTCGAGACGCTTTCATGGTACGATCAATTGTATTGATGCCAAAGTATGGCTTTTATTTGTGCTTTAGACCGAACCGTTTCCATTGCCTACGTTCCCCTCATTTTGAGGAGCTCGGGTCTTCGTAGTTCAACTTTGGTGAACTCTTTTTTGTTTTTTTGTTTTTTTTTTTGGTGCAACCCTGTTTTTTACCTAGGCCGCCCTTCTCGGGTTTCTAACCTAGTTGGGTATTACTCTTTTAGCACTCTTTTTTTTTGGTTTTTTTTTTTTTTTGTGTTTTTTTTTTTGTTTTTTTTTGTTGTTTGTTTTTTTGTTTTTTTTTGTTTTTTTTTTACGCGTAGTATCTGCGCGGCTTGTCACCATTCCTTTGGGTGTACAAAGGGATTCCGTCGAGGTCTGCGAGTTGCATGGCTCCTCGGAGAAGATCTTACGGGCGGACATATGGCCCGACCCATACGGGCTCCCATTTGCGAGAGGGTTGATACGGGTGGGGGCTTTTCTTTTAGAACGAGATCACCTTCTCGGATCTCCCGATGCTTTACTTTCTTGTCGAAGGCTCTGGCCATTCTTCCTTGGTAGGCCGGATGTGTTCCATGGCCTTCGGTCGGCGTTCGTCCCGGTAGGGCCGGTTCGTCGTGGCGACTGCGGAGCCATTCGACCTCGTTGATTTGGCTTTCCGGCGGTATACGGAGCGAGGGTATTTCCGGCTCGATTGGGAGTACGGCTTCCATTCCGTATGTGAGGAGCAAAAGGTGTTTCCCGATTGCCGTTCGGCGATGTTACGTAGCCCCGAGTGCAGGTGTAACTTCTCGGGCCAATCTACGCCTTGGACTGGCCATTTTCCGGATGATATTTTCCCGAGTCTTGTTTCTTTGCCTTCGACGGCTCCGTTGGTTTGGGGCTTGTAGGGTGATGACTTGTGACGGGTTATTCGGAATTACGCCGGCAACTGTCACATTCCCCTTGAAGTGGGATCCATTATACGAAATGATTTATTGGCGGCAGCCGTATCTGCACATGATGTTTTCTTTGATGAAGAGGGCGACTTTCTTTGAATTGAGGATTTTGTAGGACTTTCTTGAGCATCCTTTCCACTTCCTTCGAAGAAATGACCAATCTGCGTCTCTTTAGGCTCTTGCGGTTCCCAAATTCACATTCGTCAAAATCTCTTCGGCGGCTTAGGCTCGATTTTCCTCTTCCGGACAACCTTTGCTTAAAGATTTTTTTTTTTGTTGTTTGATCTTTTTTTTTTTGTTTAATGTGTACGCTTCTTTATCTAATGAATTATTAAAAAAAAAAAATTTTATTAATTAATTCATCATTAGTTAAAGTGGCAATCAAGGGATACTCGAAAGGTTCGTCATTTCATTGAAAACGAAAGGGAATACGGTGCTTGCTACGAGACTCGTAGTCTTCGGGCGTAAGGCCGTCGGACGACCCTAGAGACTCGATCTTAACGAGAGAGAGGCGGGAGGACTTGTCCTAGATTGACACAAAGGGACGGGGGACCAATCCAAGCTTGGTGATCATTTCCTCCTTGGTCGCGGACGGAGCACGAGAGAGTTTCCCAATTCTTTAGCGGCATCGTTGTTGGTGGCCTCATGACTCGGGAAGCTGTCTTTGTTTTGTTCTCCTTTCTCAATTGCCGCTATCATCTCTTGGGTGAGCCGAGATCAATCGGGTGCAGCACCTTTTGGACTTCTTCTTGAACAATTCTTTGCATAACCGAGACCATCCCGACCATCGAGGAAATTCCGTGGCCTTAGCTTTTGGCTGTCGGTTCGAATTCGGGTTTCGGATCTTCTGGGCGGGGAGGAATAGTGGTTGTGAGTTTCTCGGCTGTTCCACCGGAGTCGGGTACGCCTGCTGAAGGTATACTCGCTCTTCGTGGTAGTGGTAGCCCGGGTATCTTGGGTAGGTCCGGGAACATTCTACGGATAGGGTTAGCCTTGGTTCCTACGAACTTGTTGAGGCTATCACTGTGGCTTTAGCCATCTGCCGTAGGAGTGGGCTCTGTGATGTTTCCTGGTTGTGTGGGACCCTTTACAAAGTAGTCGGCCAAATTAGGAGTGAAGGGGAGAGATTTGGGATTGTCGGCGGGACCTTTCTGTGGCGGCTTCAAATCTTTTTCCCTTTGCGGTGTCAGTGGGGAGGCCTCATATCCCGGGCGTGGCGAGTATTTTGTCCTTTTACTTCGATGAGTTTGAAAGTTCCTTGTTGGTGCTTCCCAGGGCCAGAGGCCGAGTAGATAGCTCATTTTTCTCATCATTTTCAAGGCTGGTGGGATTTTATCCCAGTGACCAATCAGATCTATGTTGCACACTTGGGCCTTGGGAGGCTCGGCCAGTGAAGCCCGTTAGCATGTGACCTTCCTCATCATGTTTGATTTCGAGAATAGGTATTCCTTTGTATCTGTGCCCTCTAAAGTGACTAAATCCCCGTAAATGGTCGTCGGATCCCCATTCGAGGACGAATTTCACACCTTGGTGGAGGCTTGAGGCGACCCCTTTGACTTGGTGCGGCCAAGGTCTTCCTAGCGAGGGCATTGAAAGTAATCGGGATGTCGATAACCTGGAATTCCACGGGTATCAATTTACTGTCCAAACCGGAGGTCTAAAGTAGCAACTCAGGAGGCTCGGGATGTTGAGTCGTAAGCTTTGGCTGTGAGAGAAGAAGGCTTCAAGTACGTAGTCTTGATATCAAGCAAGCTCATGATCTTTCTTTGGAAGAATGTTCATTCCGGACCCATTATCAACCCGGGACCCGAGGGAGGCGTCGTTCATCCAGTGGGCCCGTGATGAAGAGAGGCTCATTATGATCGGCCCCAAATTGAGGAGGTCGAGATACGTGAAAGTGATTATGTTCCCGTAGTGGATGTTTCCAATCAGTGTACCACATCATCGGGAGTAGCATCAATAGGCACGAGAGTGCGAGCCGGGCTTTCTTCCGGCTTCGGCTTATGGGGATAAGGCAGTGAGTAGAGACCGAGAGGAAATGTTGGCTGTGTTTGCTTATTTGGGTGAGCACGGGATCCTCTTTTCGAGTGCAGGTTTTGTTGTCTTAGCGTAGGGGCGGCGATCTTCTTTTGGTGCTTGATACGTGGCCTTATTATTTGTCTTAGGATTTCCTTGGAAAATTTGCCCGGATCGGGTCAACGGGTTAACTTCCTCATCGGTCGTCTCTTGGTGGATTTCTTCAATCTTTGCTAGGGTCGATGGGGAGCCCTTTTGGCTATTGGCCACGGTGATTACAGCGGAGCACAGCAGCGGTGCGGGGGTGAGTTTGAGTATGCTTGGCTCCTTCTGGGCGGACCTTATAAGCGCTTCCCAAGTCACGAGGCTTTCGGGTTTGGGGTTGTGTTGTTGCCCCCTGGATGGCCCACGAGCTAGGGCGTCCTCGATTCATTCTCATGGCCGGCCTTGCTCATTGTTATCATGCAGCAAGAGTTGCTATTGTCGGGACTCGGCGGCTTTTCGATTTCATCCCTTGGATGGCCTGGAGTTGTGGCTATCGGCCTCCATCTCATCGTATATCCTTTTTCTTTCGGTCTTGCGGGTAGGGCGGCCACGGGTGAAGGATAGGCAACGTTCCCCTTCGGAGCTTGAGGTAGCGGCTCGATAGATGCGTGTCCAAATAAGGAGCACCGGGGTCCGTTGTCGGGCCTGTAGCAATTAGAAAGGCGTCGTGTGGACTCATAGGTATGAAGGCCAGGGGAGACGTTCGAGATCGATAACCCTTTTCGGTGATTGCGGGCATTCGGCTGCGCTCGAGCGGCCGGCGTGACCCTTACGGTTGTTACGCCATCCGTTCGTGGGAAAGAAGAAAAAGATCCGATAACGTTTACGAATTCTTCATCTTCCGTCATTTGAAACCCTCCATTTTCGACCGGTGCTTCAATAAACCCTCTCCATTCACCATTCGGGTTCTTATAAGGAACGTTGTGTTCTAGGATTTCGGATATGTACGGATGCAGGCGCGGGCTTTCTTTGTCCCTCATCCTCTAGAGTATCCAGGGCATTGGCCACAAATGCATCTTACAAGTGACACCTCGTAGAGTCTGTCTCCGTTGGTATCGATCCGCATTTCTGGCGGTCCTTCATCGTTGCTGGCGATAACCAACCATTGTGCACGGCTCCCGTGGGCTCATGATCGTTCCCGAGATTGATTACGGGTGCAGGGCCTCGATCGACTCTTCGCTCTCGTCATCATCATCGTCATCGTCATCATCGTCGCCATGTGTCATCGAATCGTCTTCCCATACCACGGGGATATCGGGTGAGAGAGAGCGACGGTCAAATCTGTTAGGGGAAGAGGGGTGCGTGCGGCCGCGAAGTTGTCATATGCTCCCATTCCGGAAGTGATGGTAAGCTGCGATTCGACTTCTCCTCCCGAAATTGCGGGGGAAGAGTGAGAGGGGGTGGCACGTATTTGACACCGAGAGTAGGATATAGAAGGAGTCCTCCTCTTCCGATTCTTCTTGTTCTCGGGATCATATTCGGGCCCTCCTAGAGCCAATTTGCGAAGTGTACTAGCTCCGGATGCTCTTCGGCCTCTTTCTTTGATAAGCCCCGATGCAGTGCTCGCCCAGGAAACTTTCTTGCTCAATCTTTCTTGGCTTGTTCTAACCATCTTGTATAAATAGTTCTTTCATGTTACGGCGGAACGGCCCGGTTCTTCGGTATCGGCCTTCCCTTCACCCGAAAAATAGCGGGCCTCGTATTCTTGCAAGGAGTCTACGACATGAGACCAAGATGGGTTGATTCGTTCAATATCCTCGAGGGCGAGGGGAATCCGAGTCGGGATCCTCGACGAGATTGGCCACGGGTATTTGGGGACCTTCATCGGCATCTTCACAGGCGTGTGAAGATTCTCCGCATTCAATCATATTCACACGATTATGGTTCCGTGGCGGCGGATTTTTGGCTTGTGTTGGGCCCCTCGGGGCCTTCCAACTTTCCTTGCTCTATTAGCCTGAATTGCCTTTTTGAGTAAGCGAGTATCGATCGGATGTCAGTGAGCTTGATGAAAGGCACAATACTTTGTAGTATCCACGGGAGCGTTCGGATTTACGGGTTGGAAATTCTCCAAAGGCCGCAGCAAGCCTTCTTTCACCGATCCCCTAAAGATGTCATTCGGGGGCATTCCAAAGTTTTCGAGATTTATGACCCGCGATGCAGGCTCGGCCGGTTTCTGGGAGCAAAAGGAGTCGTGTTATTACATTCTGTCCCGCATAGTTAATCGTCTCTTTGCCTTTGGCGAGGAAGCGAGGCGATGTTTGCGGGAGGAGCCCGATATCGTAGGCGAGTGCGGCGGCCAGGTTGCGGTGTAGGCCTTTTCAAACTTAGGCTGCGAGTTAACCGTATGGCCCGCAAGTCCGAGTATGGGAAGTGGCGAGGAGGCTCTCGAGATGTGGTTTCAAGCATGGCGGAAGATGTCCGGTTGTTCCTCTTCGGAAGGAGGGATGGTCATTTCAGCGAGTTTGATTCCACCGCTTGTAAAAGTCCCCAACATTCTCATCGGGGCCTGCCTTGTTGTTTGTAGGTCAACCCTATTTGTTTCCCATTCCAAGTTGGCCTTATATTTTTTACGTGAAGGCATTGGTAATTTGGTCCCATGTGGCCACGGCCGGGTTTCAAACGGAAGAACCATTTTAAGGCCTTTGGACTTCAAGGATAGGCGAAATAGTCGGCCATTGGCGATTGGTACATCCTTTGGCTTTCATCCAAGGTATATGTGTCCAAATGGGTTTTGGGACATGCGGTCCCATCAAAGAGATCCAGATTTGGCATCACGAATTTGTGGGGGAGAGGAACAATGGAGTCAGTGCAGAGGCGGAAGCGGACTTCTTGGCGGATCGGTTCGGCGTCTGCGCTTTCATTTCCTTGTGTTGTTCCATGAACCGGGCCGGATGAGGGTCTTGTGGCGGAACCATGGCATTCAAGCTAGTGGGTGAGCTAGAGAGGAGCTACCACCTGGAGGCGGTGGTGGAGAGGAACGGCCGGTCGGGGACGTAGGTGAAAACTGTCACAGGGTGAGTTACCACAGGGAGCGCAAAAGGGTAGAACCTTGCGGCTTGATGTGGATTTTCAAGCGGCAAAGTAGGTGGGGGCAGCCCCGATGTAGCCGGATAACTTGGATTTCAGTGGGGCCGTAAGTAGGCTTGAGTGCGGGCTGCTGTCCGGATTGTTGAATTGCATGGTGCTTGTGGTGAAGGTGTGTAACCGAGAAGTGCTGCGGTCTGGTGATTCGGATGACACGGGATGGAGGCTTGGTAACCCATAGAAGTCCCGAGTGAGGAATGGATTTGTGTGAGGGCTTGGTGAACTAATGCATTACGAGGAGGGCTCATTGTGGCCCCGAGAACCAAGTTGTCGCGGCATTCGAAGCGTGGCATTCTTTGTGAGGGTCCGGATTGATCGGTTCAGGCGAGAGGATCCCGATTAGGCGTGGCATTCCGAGATAGCCCCAACCATGAGAAGACATTCCGTGCGATTTTGCCCCATTTGATTTGTGCCGTCGGGCTGCATGGATCCGGTGGTGCAGTGGTTGGGAGGCTGGCGGCCGGAGGCCGAGAAGCATGGATTACGGTGGTGGCACCATAGGAGGTGGGTGGCGGCATCCTGGTGTAATCGGGCGGCGAGAGTGGGGTTGGCATCCTCGTCTTCTTCCACGGTGAAGGTGCCATCGGGATTGAGGCGCGGCCGGACCGTGACTCTTAATAGCCTCCCATAAAGTTTGTTTAGGCAGTGCTTCTGTCGTAACCTCATACGTTACGCTAGCGATTCCACTTTGTTGCTCTGTCTGAGGGGTCCGGGAGGCGGAGTGACGTTATCCCCATCATTACCGGGCGATGCGGACATTACGAAACCCGGAGTCGGAACAAACGGCGAAGGCGATGACGCGCGACTCTTCCCAGCGATCAAACGGTGACCGGTGCCGAAACCAAGCTTTGTGCGGAGGCTGCGGGGAAAGGACACGAAGGTTCGGATGTGCAGGAATGGAAGGAGGGTAGGTGTTTGGGCTTTAGGCTCATGCAACATGCGATTATTTGTTCACGTTTACTTAAAACATGTTTTATTAACCTAATCGGTTGGAAAAGATTGCTCTTCTTTTCGCAAACTACTACGATTCTGGATCGGTGGGCCCGTCACTACGTCTATAAGCCCCTCGTATTCCACTGTATTTCGACCTCCCGGGGTGGACGGCCCGGGCGAGGGTCACATAGGGCAAGCGGGTCCCACCGGCCGAAAGAAAACGATCCTAAAAGTCGGCGGGTAATCGAGTCTTAACGAGCATTCGATGTAAATTACGGACAAAGGCGACGTCGAAAGTCAAGATCATGTCCGAGGCTCGACAAAAAGTTGGCATGATTTGGAGTGATAAGCGTCCAAGATTGATCTTGACTTGTCGTCGGTTAAGCCGTAATTAGGCATGGAATAGTCATTAATCACACGATGACTCGGTGTCAATCTTTGGGAGTCGGTGTATAATTTGTGCCGATCGAGCCAGAAGTCAAGGCGCCGGTCAATATCTTGGTCAAAGTCTGCGGCGGAAAACCGGCGAACTTCGGCGATTAGGGACCCGAAAGATATTGAGTCGGTATGCCGACAAAGGCTTGAAAGGAAAGGTCTATACACGGACGGGGGCATGACACGAGACCGGACTAAAAACCAGCGGGTCTCGGACAAAGTGTGTCACGGACAAGTGCGTATGGTCGACACGGGGCTCCATGGGATGTTTGGGTAGTCTGTGCTCATCCGAGAGGCGTAATAAGACCAAACGGACCGCGACAAGGATTTCCCGGGTTAAGGGCGTAGTGTGCGGTGTACGGTCACGTGCGCGTAGTGTGCAAGCGATCTATATTCTTTTTACGAGTAAAATAGAAATTTTTTTATGTGTCTTAAAAATATGATGCATGATTTTTTTTTGAATTTTTTTGAAATTTTTTTTGAAAATTTTATGAACACATAAGCACATAAATTCCGACAGGTTAGGGACATTATTCCGACAGTCAAAATTTTGACTTTCTCAGGCGGCCAAAACAACATGAAAGCGTGCAAAAATCAACACACACACAAAAATGATTTTCAAAGCGGGACGGAAGCTTGACCCTCAAAAGCTTTTTTTTTTTAAAACGGTGATACCGGTACGTGGGATTGTTAGACCACAATTTATCCCCGACTCGTGTTAGGAGGCGATAACGGGAAATTTAGTGGTTTCCACCAATATACCGAATACCATTTTTTTATTAAAAAGCTTAGTCCCCCAGTAGTCGCCACTGTAACGATGTGTTGCCTTTTTCGCGGGAAAAATTCGATTTTTTGCGTTTCTTTGAAAAACCAAATAAAACCGGAAAAAACGGAGTCGCCACGCCATTTTAATTTTGAAGGGCCAAAACTTTGAAAAAAGCCCGAGATCAGAGATTTAGGTTCGGAGGTCATGTTACGCGTCGGGAAGGACGTTAGTGTGCACCCGACGCGCCTCGTAAACGAGTCTTCCAAGCTGAAAATCATTTTGTGTGTGTGTGTGTGTGTGGGTTTTGGCCAAAATAAGTTGAAACTGGAAAAAGTAAAAATTGGGATGTCTTTTTAAGACTTTAAACTGATCCCATGATTTTTTGAAAGATTTTTGGATTGAGATTTGGTACTCAAAAAACCTTTTGAAGTTGAGAAGTCACTTCTGCCAGAAGGAAATGGCAGCAGACACCTGATTTTGAAATGGATTCAAGGGTCCTAAAACTTCATAATCTGGATGAACTCAGAGAATGAAAGTTTCTCTAGACTCCTTGAATAAACTTTGTGTGAAAGAAATTTCCATTTTGGAGAAGATTTGAGGGGTCAAAACCTTCTGGAAACCTCAGATATGAGATCTGGATTCCCAGAAGCTGATGAACTAGCCTCTGAAAGAAAAATTGAAAAGAGGAGTTTTACTCACCCAAAAAATAAGGTAAAAATATGTCTGGAAAGCTATGGATATTGGCTACAAAAAGTGTTTTTTAGTCAACACCAAATTCCAAGTTCATCTGTGTCCAAAAATTAAGACCATGGACTGAGGTCTGAGAAAATTGCTACTGGACAGCAACTTCTCAAGAAAGAAAATATGATTTTAAGGGGGGGTTTTGCATCCATGCTTGTCCCCATTTCCCTAGGTTTTGGTTAGTGATCACTAGACATTTTAGTGGTGAATCAACTATACCAAACCATCCTTGGGGTACATTAGGACTAAGCATTTCATTTGCTTGGGGAGGGGGATTTTACCCTTTAAAATCAAGATTTAGTGCTTGAAAATGGTTTTTTAGGGTTTTGAAAGTGCATTTTTGCAAGTAAGAAAGAAAAGCTTTGAAAATAATGTTGATCTTTGTAGAAGATCATCCATGGAGATGGTCTTCCATGGTGATCTTCTTAGATCTAGAGAAAAAAGATGAAAGAACTACATTTTGTAGTTTGAAGATGCATGCATGGATGAGATTTAGGGTTAGGAAGAGGAGGGTTTACCAATCTTCCTTGTGTTCTTGAGTGTTTGGCTTGAGTGTATAAGTGTTTAGGGGTTTAATATGAGAGTAAATGGATGAGTATGAGTTGGGAAAGATTGGAGAGAAAAAGGTGACAATTCTTGAGAATTCTCACTGTTTTCTCTCTATATTTCGCCAGAACTTCGTTGCTATTGTGTTCTTTTTTTTTTTTTTTTGTGACTGGAGGGCTCAATTTATAGCCCTCTGAAAATTACATACTTGTCCGCGCGGATAGGATCAGGCAGCGTGCACTGTTCATTAAATGCAGCTTCGACTTTGGACAAGAAGAATAATCTTTTTCAAAATTCAAATTGACCGGCCCGGTTTTTGTTTCCAGCATTGCTATATTTGGTTTTCTTCATTTGTTTTTCTTTTTTGAGATTCTTTTTAAGGTTTAACCTTAAATAACAATGCCCATTTTACCCTCACTTTGTTAGAAATGTTAGGATAGTTAGGAATTGTTAGAAATGTTATAACTTCCGTTAATTTTCTAACGAAAATTCTAACAAGCTCAAATTGGAGCACTTACAGTGAGGCCGGGGAAAGAGTTTGGACTTCTTTTGGGTTGTCAGGGTATGTGTTGATTTGGGAGTTGGGGATGGACTTTGGTTGTTATTCTTTTGGGAAATGTTTTGTATATAAAGTTTTACAAAATGTTTCAGTTGTATTGGGTTGTAAGTAACTTTAACTTGGTTTGTTTGATGGTTGGCTTGTGTAAGCCTTTTTAGTTGTAAAGTTTGTTTAACAGGTTGTGTTTGATCTAAACAGGTTTATATATCACCTCCGTGTGAAGAGCTTATTTTGAAATTGTTTTTAAAAATGAGTTGTTTACCTTTAAAGATAAATGAAAGAAAAGTTTTTTGTAAAGTGTATATTTTGGGACCCTCCATCCTGGGACACGGTTTATAGGTCCGGGAGTTGGGAGGCGCCCACACAGTCATACCTCCGAGAAGTAATAATGAAGAAATACCACTTGATGCAACCGCAACTTCAATCTTCCTCTGCATCCGTAATGTGGCACAAAATGTCTTCCACATAAACGTTTTTCCCGTCTGTTGGTCCCAAAGGTGGCAACAAGGGTGAAAAACAGCTAGAGGGTGGGTGAATAGCTGTTACAAATTTTCCGCCCTCTTTTAAAACTAAACCACTTGGCTTACAAAACTGCTTGCAGTTAATAAATGCACAGCGGAATATTTAAGTTATAAAGCGGTTTTAGAGATGCGGTTTTGAAGTGCAGTTCTCAGTGCGGTTATAAAACTGAAAAGTGAGGATTGACAAATTTAACTGCAAACACAATTCACAATAGTGGATAACTGTATATAAGATCAAACGGAGATAAATTTGGATAATTAGTAAGCATAGTAAATAATAATGCAGAAAATAAAGAACACAAGATTTGGAGTGGTTCAATCGTTAAACGATCTACGTCCACTACCAAGATGGTTAGTCTTGGATTTTCTAAGAGTGATTTTATATTGAGTATGAGAGATTACAAAGTACAAGGTACAATACTCAAATTTAAAATCTATTCTATGAAGATCAATCCTAGACTGTAATCGGTGTATCTCAAATGAATAATCTATGTGATTAAACAAGTGGGGGGTGTGTGTGTATACAAGATCAAGGCTATTTGAATCTAAGAGATGTAGAGCACAATGATTCTTGATGTGTATAAGGCTTGATTTCTGAGCTGAGAAATATTTCTTGAAGTAGGAAGATGAAGATTCAAAGGACTGTAAATTTTTTGGGCAGAGCTTCAACTTCGTATGAACTCACAACACTTTCAATTTTTCAAGCAATCTTCAAGTGATGAAGATTGGGGGTATTTATACCCAAGCACCAAGGAACTAGCCGTTGGAAACAGCTATTAAAAGGACTGTACTGGTGCTTTCTGATTGATCCACAAATTCACCTTTTGTCCCTTGTTCAGAACTTGCAGTCAAAGCTGATCAAACTTCAGCTGCAGTTAAGGAGAGAAGGACACCTGTCACTTTTTCAAGATCCTTGTAGATCTTGTCTGACATTGAAATACGTGACAAGATTTGGTGGTTGACTTTTGTCATTGGTGATGTGAATTCCAACAGTCATAAAGTGGTTCACTTCAAGTCTTCAATCATTGGAGCGGTCTGGTGTGAAGCGGTTGAGCATGTGCGATTTCACCGGTGAGGAGGTTCCATAGGTGCGGTTCATCAATGCGGTTTGCACATGGTTGTTCAAGAGTGGTTTCAGACAAGAATTTCCACATAGCAATTAGCTTGGAGCTGTTTGCTAATGCGGTTACGATGAAGCGGTCTGAACCTTTTGAACTGCAACCTCATATCCAGTGAGTCTTGTGCCAGCCTTCAAGCCTAATTTATCATATTCTATAAAATGGACTTAGCTAAAAAATTGAAGTCTAAGCTTCATTACATATGGGTCTAAAGTCCTTAAAATAGAGATGAGGTTATGGTATTAATCAAATCTAAGCTAAAGCTAGGAGGGTTAAAATATGCATACCCAACACCGTCCCTCCATAACCATATAGGAAGAATACCACTATCGACAGCTGACATGATTTCTTCATATACTCCCTTCTGCTCAGTCGTGAGTTGTTTATACAACCTGGCGTGCTCAACCTTCATCTCTTCTATATCATATGGCAAGTGGTGGTGTTTAAAATGACCAGCTATAGTATTAAAGATGGCAAGTTGTAGCGTTAAATAGTGACAATGCATTTATTTTGTTGGTACTCGTCTATGTGTTTTTGAGTGTGTCCATGTGCTGAAGAGTGTAAGTCCATGTGTTATCGATTGCAAGTCCATGTGTTTCGAATGTCAGTTACAATTTTGAAGTGTGGCAGGAGGTGTTGAAAAGTTTTGATTATTTACAAAAATATCATTGTATGTTTCTAAAAAAAGTTTCAGCTATTTATACAAACTAGTGTTACACCCGTGCGTTAAAAACACGAACAAATAAAGTTGACAAATTAACAAGAAAAGAATAAATTTTGTATATATAAACAAAGAATAATTTTTTTTTAAATGTTATTTTGAAAACACTTGGAGGAAATATAAAGTTTCAGCTAATTTTTTTTTAAAATGTTATTTTGGTTTATCAATATTGTTTTAAATTGTCTTACAAAGATGTATTTATTTTTGTAGAAATTAGGTTTTGAATAATGTGTTATATTGTCTTGCCTAAGGGACAGTAAATGCTTCTTACTGATAATAAATGTCTAGTTTAGAAGGAATAGAAGTACCAAATTTGTATTTCATGCTTGCACGAAAAATACAAAAAAAATAGGCTGCTTAGCTTATTTCCATGCATAATTATTATTTTGCATTAATTAGTAAAATTATAAATGACAGTTTGTCCTGATTTTGGAGGAAAATTGTTTTAAAGATCACTTAGTTCTTCTTATTATTTATTATCTATAGTATAAATGGGAACGGGGTGCTACAGTACAATAAACAGTACCAAGTGCCAAATTTTTCATTTTGCCCTCACTAAGTTGTCCCTTTTTCATTTTGCCCTTTAAAAAAATAATTTTTTTTTAAATTAAAAAAAAAACGTGTCCTCGGACACGAGCTTAATTAAAAAAAAAAAAACGTTTCCTCGGACACGAGCTTTTACTAGTTATATATATACTCCATCCGTCCCATTTATTGCTTCACCATTTTGAAGGGGCACGCAAATTAAGAAAAAAAGTTAGTAGAGAAAGTGTTGTGAGTATAAAAGTAAAATAGAAGAGAGAATGAGTGGTGGGAATAGTAAAGTTGATTGATGTTGTGAGTATAAAAGTAAAGTAGGAGAGAGAATTAGTGGGTGAAAAAGTAAATATTCTTTGCCATTTTAGGAAAGGTGAAGCTTTTAACGGGACACCGATTTTGGCAAAAGGTGAAGTTTCAAATGAGACGGAGGGAGTATAGTATACACCCTCCGTCCCAACCCTACATACCCATTTTGCCATTTTGGGCGTCCCAAACCTACATATCTCTTTCCTAAAATGGCAAAGAATATTTACTATTCCCTTCACTCATTCTCTCTCATATTTTACTTTTATACTCACAACATCAATCAACATTACTATTTCTTTCACTCATTCTCTCTCCTATTTTATTTTTATACTCACAACACTTTCTCCATTACCCACTTTTCTTAATTTGTGCGCCAAACACCAAATGGGTATATAGGTTTGGACACCAAATGGGTATATAGGTTTGGAACGGAGGGAGTATATGTTACCACATAATGCATGCCCAATTTAAAACACATTTTTTCAAAATTTTAATAAAAGAAACATTTTTTTCAGGATTTTGACTATTACATACTCTCTCTTCCGACATGAGTGAAGATTGAAAATTTTGGTACAATAATTAAGAAAAGTAGGAAAGAGAAATAGTGGAAGAATGTATTTGTGAGTATAAAAAATAAAATAAGAGAGAAAATGAGTGAAAGAAATAATAAATTAATTAATATTATAAATATAAAAGTAAAGTCTGAAAGAGAAAGAGAAGAAGTGAGAAATAGTATAAAACTTTGCTATTTTAGACTATCTTTATTCACGTGAGAAATACGAAAAATGAATTAAGTTTTATTTGAAAATATTTGTAAGTTATTCTCTCTGTCTCAATCAAATGTCTCAATCAAATGTGAAGGATGCTTGGCCTACAAGTGACATGATCCATTTGTGTCTTTCTAGTTAGTTAGTAGGTATGTTCTTATGGTTATTTAAAGTTATTCACTCTCTCTGTTCATAATAAATGCTGTAAAATACTTTCTCCGTTTCAATTCAACTGATACCAAAAATTTGGGCATACAGATTAAGAAAAAGTAAGAGAGAGAAAAAATGGAAAGAGAATGTTGTGAGTGTAAAAGTAAAATAGAAGAGAGAATGTGTGGAAAAAATAGTAAAGATTCCCTTTCATTTTGGACAGTAACAATTGGAT
Source organism: Adenophora triphylla var. japonica (assembly GCA_022495995.1). Taxonomy (NCBI): domain Eukaryota; kingdom Viridiplantae; phylum Streptophyta; class Magnoliopsida; order Asterales; family Campanulaceae; genus Adenophora; species Adenophora triphylla. The sequence continues at coordinate 1,416,465 of JAFEMH010000005.1, forward strand.
TGAGACAAATCAAAAAAAAAATAAGTATCAATTGAAATAAAACGGAGGGAGTATTGATTAAAGTTCAATCAAATTGTCTAAGAATCAAGAGACAATGCTTTTCAAAGTCATAACATCTATAAATATTGTTGCATAAAAATTATACTCCCTCCGTCCCTGCTCAATTGGTCCCTTGATTTATTTCACGATTTTTAGTAGAAATTACAGGAGAGAGAATGTAAAAATTAAATGTGTGATAGGGAATATGAGAGAGAATGTAAAAGTTAAAAATATTTTATAGTAGAGAGAATGAGTGGGAGGAATAGTAAATTAATGATTTTTTTTTTGTAAATATGTTAACTTTATAATGAATGATTTTTTTTGTAAATATATGAAGATGATAAGGGTATAAATATATGAAAAAATTTTCATTTAAGGAATGGATCAATTGAGGTGGGACGTCCCAAAAAGAAAAGTGGATCAATTGAGGTGGGACGGGGGTAGTATATAAATATTTGTAATTGATGAAGTAGGAAACGGTCCAGATCAGCCTTAGTCCAGCAATTAGGTTGATCTCCAGTTAATAGACCTGAAACCACGAACAAACGACTAGCCGGGTTGGCCTCCGGCTAAGGCCCTCCGACGTGATGATGAGATAACGTATATTGTGCCTATAAACTGAATTGAATAAAGTAATACTCAAATAGCAAATAAGACATTACCTTTGAACGTCGAATGTTGTAAGGTATTTATAGCGTTGATGTAGGATTGTGTTGAATTCCTAGAATCACGGGAATAATGTTGGCGTAACTGACTCCGAGAAAGTAGGAGGCGGTTACAAATAATGATGTGGGTTGACATACGTGTTGGTAGGTCGAGGTCGACTGAATAGCCAAGTGCGACCTGACTTTGTACTTTGGTTTGATAATAATTGCATGAGTATATGATCGTATGTCAGACGAAGCTAGGTCGGGACCTTGAAGGGTCGGACAATGAGCTAGGTTGACTGATCGATGTTGGGTTGTTGGCAATGTAGCAATTGGGTCGGCCCATTCAATAATAGAGTAAACTGATGACTGAAATATTGGACTTCCTTTATTGGGTCTGACCCTTCATATTTATTCCGTTCAGTAATATTATGTCAAAACTTCCAAGTTTTTAGATTTTATAAAAAAATAAGGCATATTAACATTTTGAACCCTCTTACTTTGCTTAAATTTCGATTTTAACTATCGTTGTTAATTTTAGAAATTTTAACCTTTATACTTTAAATACGCACTCATTTTCCCTTAAATTAGTGAAAACTAAAGCATTTTTTAGCAATTTTAACCATCGTACTTCAGGGTTTTTTTGGGAAAATGATTGTTATCTATAATACAATGGTTAAAACTGTTAATAATAACAGTGATGATTAAAACCGAAGCTTACACAAAGTACGAAGATTCAACATGTCGATTGGCTAATATATAAATAAATGAAAGGTATTGACCACACTAATTTGATACTCCCTTCATACCAAATTGAATGACTTCTTTTGCTTCAAAATGAATGACATTTAAAACTTTTTCTTAAAAAATCTTTAATAATTTTTTACCATTTTTTTTCTTTATATTTCATTTTATATTATCAAAACTACTAGTTTAAAAGTGAATATCAAAAATATTTTTCCTACTATTTATTCAAAATGGATCTTAAATAAGAAATGATCATTCATTTTGGGACATATGAAGTATTATTTTACTATGTACAATGGAAAGATAAAAAACACTTACAACTAGGTTAGGGATCTTGGTAGATATATAATATAAAATAAATTAATACTCATATTCATATAGAATAAAGTTAAAGAGATTCATTTTCTCTAGAAATAATTAAGTCTCCATTTGTTTTGGAGAAAATGGGAGGAAAATGATTTTCAGAAAATGTTTTACAATTTTTCGATGTTTGGGAAGCAAAGGAAAATAGGGTCAAATGAAATCAATTTTCGGGTCAACGGAAAAAAGCCTATTTCCTCCGGAAAACGACTTCCCGAGTACGCCCTCGGGAAATCATTTTCCAAATTGAAGGTCGCTTCTTTTCTCTCTCTCTCCTGGCTCGTTTCTCTCTCCTTCGTCTCTTGAATCTCTTAGGTACATTTCTTCTCCTCATTTCTTCATCATCTTCCCTTCTTCGTTGTTTTTATGAGATCTACAACCCTTGTATCATTCAAATCTTTAGGAATTTCTAGGGTTTCAAAAAAAATCAAAATTTTAATTTTTTTCATGTGATTTTTTACTTTTACGAAATCAATTTTTTCGAAATCAATTTTTCTGTTGCCATTGGCTCGATTTTGTTTGTGAATTCAGTTTATAGGCCTTTACATGGTTTGATTTTTTTACCAATTTGTCTGTTTCGGTATTAACTTGTTGTTAGTTCTCTCTGTAATTCTCCAAATTTAACCATTACTACTTGTATAAGATCTTCCTATTCACTGTCAAAATTCGTGTTGTTAGTTGTTTAGCTGTTCTGGTTTAACCTAGTTCGTTGTATCGGTCTTTCCGAACTGCTTGTTCTTTGTATGTGTTTTTCTTATCGAATTGGCGTTGTTTTGTTACGTACATTTCTTTGTGGGTTTAGGTGAAATTTTATGCTCTTAAAATATTTTATTGGTGATGTTAATAACAAATGTTAAGCTGGAAAAAAATATATCTGTTTTTTAGAAATATCTCAAGTTTTTAATCAATAACATGATAAGAATCCCTATCTGCTGGTAACATTTTTGTATGTGGAAGTGATGGTTAATGTGTTTGTGTAGATGGTAAGTAAGGTTGTCCGAGCATCAGTGTTAGGTGCAGCTGCTTCGGTTATGGCTGTAGCTGCAGTAGTCCTAAAAAGAAGAAAAACTTCAACTTTTAGATCAAGACAGCCTAAAGTTGACCAAGAAATTGCGAGAAATAGATATATGGATAGTAATCTATATAGAGGCGAGCAACATTGTATAGATCAAATCCGTATGAAGACATCAGTGTTTTTCAAGCTATGTGAGACCCTTGAGGAGAACAATTTGCTTCGAAATACCGAAAACATGTCTATAAGGGAGCAATTGGTGATGTTTTTACATTTTATTGGACATAATGTGAGATTTAGAGTGATAAGTGGACGATTCTATAGGTCTATTGAGACTGTTCACCGATACTTTAAAATTGTATTAAGGGCAATTTTAAAGTTGTTCAAGCTTGTGGTGAAACAGCCAGATGAATCAACTCCCCCAGAAATTAGATATAGAAACAGGTTTTATCCATACTTCAAAGATTGTATAGGAGCAATAGATGGAAGTCTTATACGTGCAAAAGTAAGTGAAGAGTTAGTTGGATGATTTCGTGGTAGAAAGGGCGGAACTACACAAAATATTTTGGCGTGCATTACATATGATTTGAAGTTTACATATGTCCTAGCTGGGTGGGAAGGAAGTGCACATGACTCTGCGCACAATATATTGTTATCTATCTGCACTTGTTCTCACCCCATTTAAATACATATATTGCCTGCTTTTACATGGTCAGTCCAGATGGTTACCATCAGTATTGCATCCTTCATTTGTTTCTCTCCTCTCTTCTGTCAATCGTACTGAACTAATGCATTTGAATTTCATGCTATTCATTGCCCTTTCCTGAATTTCATGCTATTCATTGTCAATAACTTAGTAATATTGCTGATGTTATTACTTGTTTCTAACATGGTGAGTCCAGATGGGTACCATCAGTATTACTTGTTTCTAACATTATTGATGTTATTAATAGGCACATCCTACACATGAAAAGTTCTTGAATAAGAGGATTGAGCTGTATGATGAGATGTCACTAGTTGTTGGGAAAGATATGGCTAGGGGGCTTTTGCGAAATCATTCAATGATATTGATGTGGAAGTTAACATCGAGAATAGCTTCGCTCAAGATATTGAATGTAATGAGTTTGAAGAGGTGACAGAGTCTAAAGACATTTCAACTGCAACATCATCAAAGCCAAGGTCTCATCGAAAAAGGCCACGTGAGGATGGGATTCATCATTTGATCTTTTAGTTGGACAAGTTGGGGAGGTTGCAAGTGCTATTAAAAAACTTTCAGACGATAATGTGAACACAGAAGATCTCTACAAAGAGGTTATAAAAGTTGAAGGCTTCGATGAAGAATTTTTGGGCAGTGTGTTTGACCACTTGAATGCCAATACGAGCTTGGCTAAAGGATTTATGGTCAAGAGACAAAATCTTCGAAGGAAATGGATTGAAAAATTCATAGCCAACGAGTGGCAGTAAGTCAATCAACTGCTGAAGCAGATCTTATGGTTCCATTTCAGCTAGTAAGTTAATAAGCATGAATTTTATGTGGGACTTGTCATCTGCATGTTGTTGAAACACTTTTGGATGCAGATCTGCTTGCTATCTATTCCTATGTGGAATTTTTTTCATACTGCAAAAAGCATGACTAAACTTTAATCCTATTCTTGTTTTGATCCCATTTTCATAGTTGATAATATATGAGCATTGAATCATCAAAGTGGTTTACTATTGACTTGATAAACATTGTATGTTTTTACTTTTTGAAAGTCATTTTAATAAAATTACGAAACACCGGAAAATATATTTCGGAAAACATTTTCTTAACATTTACCAAACACCGGAAAATATTTTCTTAAAATTTACCAAACACCGAAAAATATTTTTCCGGAAAATATTTTCCTTTTCCGGAAAACATTTTTCAGGAAATCATTTTTCGGAAGTCATTTTCCCTTAAACAAACGGAGCCTAATTGTTTAATAAGGTTAGTGAACGGAATAAAAGTGACGGGCTAAGCCCAACAATCAAGCCCAGTTATTCAAGTATTATTGTCACCACAATCTTAGTGGGTCGGCCCAAATATTACCAGGCCCAAGGTCCCTCGCCAGTAACCAGTCGACCTAGCTCATCGTCCGACCTAAACGGTCCCGACCTAGCTTTGTCCGACAGGCGATCCATCTCTTATACGGGCATGACCCAGCTGTATCACCCAGTCAGGTCGACCTAGATCCATGCATGCGACCTCGACCTACCAAGCGTACGTCAGCCTACAGAGTCTTATTGTGCCAGCAATTCTTTCCTTAACAAAAGTCCTACAAATCAGGAGTTATATATGGACACGATCTCTTATACAAATCTGATCCATGATTCAAGGGATCTGATACAATCCTACCACAATTACAACTCTTACAAGGCCTATAAATACTTCACAAACTCAGCCGTTCAAAGGTAATTGCTATTTGTTATTCTGAATTTATTGTTCTTTATAACTTATAAGCTCTCATATCACCATACTTAGGTGGCGTTTGTTTTTTTTAAGTGTTAAGTGATGAAATCTGATTTCAGCTCTGAATTTGACTGAATGTTTAAGAGGCAGCGTCTGAATACTGAATTCTGAACTAGACAAGCTGTTTGATTTCTTATCTGAATTCATTTTCTGAATTGGGTATATTTACCATTTTAACCTTTTGAAATAAAATCCCAAAGCAAATTTTACATCATCATAAGAACAATTACCACAAAACAACAAGAAACTGGTTATAGATCTAGACTTTTTTGGGGATGTCATGTCTGAAATAGAGAAAATAGATGAAAAAGGGGATTTTCATTGAGGCATAAAACTCGGGCTCCATGAAAGCATCAATTTGAAGCAGAAAGAGTTTCGATTGGCAAGGGAGACAGAAGGTGAAGGCGTGTGAGAGAGAGAGAGAGAGAGAGGACGAAGGGAGTGAGATATGGAGATAGAGAGAGGGCTAACCGATCGGAGACGGAGACAGGTGGTTGTTGTTGGCCGGAGAACTACACGACGGAGGACAGGCGGCATAAGTGAGGGAGAAAGACAGAAGAGAAGTGGAAAAGGGAAAGAAATTGTGTTGTGTTTAGAAGGGTAAGAATGGGTAGGTTTGAAATCAGAGGCATTCAACATCAATTTTATCACTTAATTTTAAGTGGCCTTTCAGAGGTTTCCAGGCTGAAAAATAAAATAAAATCAAACACACTTAATATCCTTACCTCTGACACGATCAGAGAATTGCCTCTGAATAAGAGGTAAAAGAGAAAAACAAACGAGGCCTTACTCTCACGCCCGAGGGACTTCGCCGGAGACCATTCCGGCTAGTCGTGGGTTCTGATTTCAGGTCAAAATCTAGGTGATCAATTTTGCAGCTGGACGAAGGTTGATAACGGTACGATTCCTGCAGCATCGAATAATTTTTCTAAAACAAAATGTGCTATGATCATAATTAATTAAATTTTATAGCATATAAGTTCCAAAATAGATTTTTTTAAAAAAAAATACTTTAAATAATAAGATTTAATTGTTATACTCACAATAATTATTCATTTACTATTATTTATCTCACTTTTTATTCAACTATCTTCATTTAAAACATATTTTATCAATTTTGTTCTCAATTTTTGTATCCAATCCTAAAATAATAAATTAAGGTGAGACGAAAAAAGTATTACGGTATGCAATCATTGGAATGCGTGTCTCGAAAACAGGACACACCAATCTTCCAACCAAAAGTGAGCAGAAGTTGGACTTGTAAGTGGTAGGTTTCATGCTGCAATTTTTAAGACACTAGCAACAAATCCGTGCGATGCACGACGATTATATATAGTCATGCATGTATATTGAAATAGTAAATCGAAAGATCAAAGTGTGAATACTACTTAAACATTTCGAAATACTTTCTGAAATAAAACATTCGTAGTAGATTTAGCACTTGAAGAACTATCATCTCCACCGACAACAGTTTTTCCACTAAATAGTTTTTTCACTTCTCCTCGAATCAATACTTTTCAAGATATCTTTCAATAAAAAATAAAGAAAATCCACATAGTAGGCTATTCTCTACGAAAGTATGCATGCAAACCTTTTTAAATCTCTAAAAGGAATGTTCAATAATTTTTCAAATTTGCTATTTAATTAAGAGAAAATCTATTTTTTTTACATTTATTTTGAAATAGAGAGAGTAAAAATAAATACTTACTCGAAGAAATTGAAGCTTATAAAATAGAATCACATATCACCTTTTATAATTTTCTAAAACATTTTTTCACTTTCTTTTTAACCAACCTTTTTCTCTCTCCCCTATACTAATTGGGTAATAGTAAGGACACAAAATAATTACAAAAATTTGCTTACAAAATCATAAATGTAATAATTTTATTATTATTTTTAATTAGAGTGTATTGAGTCCATTACAAATGCTATCATAAATATTGTCAATTAATTTCGTTAGCAAGATTTTGTGGATAACTTTCAATCTGCCACCCAAAAATCTCAAATCAGCTTCAAATAAATTATCTTCACATTTAATGATATTTTTTACTTTCAACACAAAGAGAAATTTAATTTCTTCCTCATAGTCAGCCCGTCACCCCTAAATTATGTCTATAAACTAAAAAATAGAGTCATGGCTCCATCCCCCATTTAGTTTTCTCGATTTATCGATTTTCATATTAAAAATATCACTTTTTACTTTAAAATATTATTTACATTAGTAACCATTTAAAAAAAATGCACCATTTTAAAAATTATTATTCTATATTTAAATTTTATTTTATGATATTAAAACATTGAATGAAGTTACAAAATAAAAAAACAAAATACTCTATTTCTATAAAAAAAAAATATGTCATCATAAATTAAAAAATAATGATCAAGTAATAAAGAATTTTATTTTTTAAACAAAGTAGCTAAAAATCGTTAAAAAAAACACACAAAACAAAGTAGCTAAGTTCAAAGAATAAAAAAGTAGCTTCCAATTTTAAGCCTAAAAATTTGTCAATTTCCAGAAATAAGTTCGTTTAATGAAATTTATAATTTTCAAAGTAATAAGGTTTTGATTAAAAAAATGTGAAGAAAAATCTTTTAATAATATTAGAAAATAATTTTTTATTTTTTGAAAGATAATATTAGAAAAAAATTAAGGCAGGCACTTATTACCATTTTAGTTGTTTGACTTTTATTAAAAATAGCAGTTATCTCCTTACCTTTTTTTCTCAATTAAATTATCTTCTTGCTTCAAAAAAATAAATAAATGAATAAATCTCAATTATCTTATTTGCTTAAATTTGAAATCCTGAACATTTTTCTTTTATTTTTTCAATTATTCATATTTATTTTTTGAAAGTAAAAATTCATATCTTTTTTTTTTAATAAAGAAAGGATTATTATTTATAGTAGTAGTGGTATTTTTTTTAAAGCAAAATGAGATTTTCAACTATTAAGCCTAATAATCCGGATTATAAGCCTACAAACATGCATTAATAGTAATTACTATATAACATAATGAATTTATTTTTTAAATAAAAAGTATCCAATTTTTGCCTCTAAATCTTCTCTTACCCCCCTCGGCCCTCCCTATAGTCACCTTTATTATCTCCACATTCTTCAATTTTTTATTTTTTTAAAAAATAAAATTTTCCTCTTTTTTTGACAAAAGTAAAATAAAAAAATGTCTAACTAATAATCATCTATCTCGAAAACATAAGAAAAGTAGTTATAATCTAAATATATATTCTTAAATTTTAGACTAAAAGTGACAAAAATAAATTAAATATCCATATCTAAATTTAAAAATTATCGTTAATACAAAAAAAACTGTTATTAATTAATAATTAGAAAAAAAATAAATTTTGTCTAAAACTTAAGAACATATATTTAGATTATAACTTTTTAATGAGTTTATTAGAATAATAATGAGGTATTTTTTCAATTTTTCTGAATTAAAAACAATAAATTTTAAAGCTCATTAAACAATTATTTTTTAAATAAATAATTAGAAAACTTTCAAATATTTCAACCTAGTCTAGATACCTAGTGTTGATTAATTAATGAAATTTTTTTTGCACATTTTCAAAAGTTTTCAAAGAGTGTGAGTAGTATAGATCATTTTTCCACTTTCTCTCCACCAATGTTCCAAAACCATTTATCGAAACCATTTGCTAAAATCATGTGTTGAATCAATTTCTATTTTTAGTCCCTTGATAGTGACAATTTTAAACTCCAACTTGCCAAATTTAGAAACGACTTTGCTTTAATATATTTATAGATTTCGATTACGTAGGTACGAGCTTTTTATCGTATCACTCCTTTAAATAAATCTTAATTTCATACAACCCTGGACCACGTGCAATTAACATGTTGGTAGCAGATAGTGCATGATGACATGAGATACCCCTTCCGTGTCGGGTCAATGGACATCAAAAAATTGGGCACAATAACTAAGAAAAAGGAAAGAATCTTCACTATTCTCTTCACTCATTCTCTTTCCTACATTATTTTAATACTCACAACACCATTATAATTTACTATTTCCCCCACTCATTCTCTCTCCTATTTTACTATTACACTCACAACATTCTTTCCATTTTCGACAGTCTCCAATCACGTGAGACGACCCAAAAAAAAATAAGTCTCCATTCACCCGACACGGAGGGAGTATACTGTTATACTATAAATTACACTTTCCTTTCACTATAAATTACATATTTTTTAAAATAAAAATATTTTATTATTTTTATAATAATGGGACAACATGTCATACTGATAACAACAATTGAATTATTACTCCTTATCACATTTTCTCTTTCATACTCCCTCTGTTTCACTTTAAGGGTTCTACTTTCCCTTTTGCTCCGTCTCACTTCAAAAGTCCCTTTCCTAAATGGCAAATTTTGAATATATTTATATCCTTATAATTTAAATATATTTACAAAAAAACCATTCATTATACCCTTAAATTGTTAACATATTTACAAAAAAATCAATCATTAATTTTTATTCCCTACCCACATTTAACTTTTACATTCTCTCTCCTCTAATCTTTTATCCATTTTCAAAAAAATCAATCATTAACTACTATTCTCTATCCCACATTTAACTTTTACATTCTCTCTCCTCTAATCTTCTCTACTCACTTACAATTATTTATTCATTTTTTAAAAAATTTCTTAAGAAGCGCGAAATCCAACCACATGACCCTTGGTCTGGGACGGAGGGAGTATCTCACATTTCATACTCAAAACACCTAATCCATTTTTAAAATTTTCTTTAATTTCAGTGTAAATTGTAAGTGTGTAGCTTGTAATGGGACAGAGAAAGTATTATATACTCCCTCCGTCATATAATAAGATTTTTAATTTGATTATATACGATTATTAATAAAAAATAAATATTATGACTATGAAAAATAAAATAGAAAAGAGAAAGTTGGTAGGGTATATTGTAATAAGTATGTTGCTATTTTGAGTGTAGCAAGCGGGTCTCATTATTTATTTTACAAATTAAGCAAACTAAAAATCTTACTAAAAAAAAAAACTTATTATAAGGAAAAGTATAGAATAGGAATTCATTTCCTGTTTTCTTGGGGCCCATTGCACTTAAAGATATTAATTTTTTCTAAACTTTATTTACTTTTTATAATTTAGTTAGTGATATTTTATTTGCAAGTCAAATAAATATTAAACAGAATATAGATAATTTTGCAAGAATAGATGAAAAGTTAACCTATTGTGATTCCTAATACAGGAGTCAAAATAGGGACAAACGTCCATATGATCCCATATACTGTATCTCTTTTAAGATCTCTTTTTTTAAGGATTTCAATCTAGAAAAAGAATTGATAGCTTGTACTTATGTTGTCTCACTAACATCATTAGGATTAAAAACAGGTTATTAAAATATTTGAATAATCAAATAAAACTATTATTATTAAGAGATATTGAGAGTATACTCCTCCTTCTGTCCCACCCATAATTTGCACACTTTGGGCCAATCATTGGAATCAAAGGAAGAATGTATCATATTCTTAGTGGAGTAGGTCATGAATATGAATAGTGGGGTTAAGAATTGTTAGTAGAGTAGTTGTTGTGAGTGTATGAGTTGTGTAAATTTGGTTGGATTGGAGGGAATATATAAATAAACTAGTACATGTGCTCGTGTTCGAGGACACGGGTTTTTTTTTTAATTAACATAAATCTCCTAGCACATGCCCGTGTTCAAGGTCACGTGAGATTTTTTTTTTTATATATATCTTAAACAAAACAAAAAAACATGTATGTCGCACGACATACAAAGGTGGGAGGGCAAAACAGGAAAGGGAGTGAATAGTGAGGGCAAAAGAGTCATTTCCGCCCGTGTAACTGTTCACTCAACTGTTCCAAAAGCACCCTTCATTTATACTATAGATAATTGTCATTATAAAATTTTAAAATATATACTCCCTCCGTCCCACCCATTTTGATACCAACTTTTTGGGCACGCAGATTAAGGAAAAGTAAGAGAGAGAAAAAGTGGAAGAAAATGTTGTGAGTATGAAAAATTAAATAGGAGAGAGAATGAGTGGAGGAATAGTTAGGAGAGAGAAGGTTGTGAGTGTAAAAGTGAAATAGGAGAGAGAATGAGCGGGGTAAATAGTGAAGATTCCTTTGCCATTTTGAGCAGTATCAGTTTGGCTGGGACGGACAAAAAAGAAAATAAGTATCAATTTTGATGCGACAGAGAGAGTAAATGAGTATTATTTTAAAGTATACACAATGATGAACGAAACTTGTATTTGAACAAAATTTCGTTTATAGTTGCTTATATTCTATAGTGGTAACTAAATACTTTTCAAATAGTAATTCGATGCTATAAAATTAGTAATATAAATTAATAAACTATTTATTTTTATTAACATCATTAAAAACTGCAAAAGACATCATTTTGGCACTCAAACGGGTCTTTCAAGTTTTTATTAAGTGGAGAGCTAATATATGGCAAGTGGTGGTGTTTAAAACGACCAGTTATATAGTATTAAAGATGGCAAGTTGTAGTGTTAAATAAATAAATAGTGTCAATGCATTTGTTTTGTTGGACTCGTCTACTCCTTCCGTCTCAATAAAAGTTTCACCAATCATTCAAAAGGGCGTTCCGTTAGAAGTTTCGCCTTTTCTAAAACGGCAAAGAATTTTTACTATTCCACCCGCTAATACTGTCTCCTATTTCACTTTTATACTCACAACACTTTTCAAATTTACTATTCCCTCCACTCATTCTCTCTCCTATTTTACTTTTACACTCACATCATTTTCTCCACTTACCTTTTTTCTTAATTTGTGTGCCGACCCAAAATGATGAAACATTTATTGGAACGGAGGGAGTATGTGTTTTTGAGTGTGTCCATGTGCTGAAGAGTATAAGTCCACGTGATGAAACATTTATTTGGGACGGAGGGAGTATGTGTTTTTGAGTGTGTCCATGTGCTGAAGAGTATAAGTCCATGTGTTATCAAGTGCAACACATGTTTAGAATGTCAGTTACAAGTTACAGAAGGTGTTGAAAAGTTTCGATTATTTATAAAAATATCATTGTGTGTTTTACAAAAAAGGTTCAGCTATTTATACAAACTAGTTTTACATCTATGCGTTAAACGCACGAACAAATATAGTTGACAAATCAATAAAAAGAATAATATTTTTTATATATAAACAAAGAATAATTTTTTTTAAAATGTTATTTTGTAAACACTTAAAAAAAATGTTATTTTGAAAACACTTGGAGGAAATATAAAATATTGAGTTGACGCTGTTATGACCAAGTACGTAATACTCCCTCCGTCCCACTCAGAAAGAAAATGCTTCACCTTTTATTCAAAATGGCATCCCGTTTGAAGCTTCACATCATATAAATATAAAAGCAAAACTATATCAAAGGCTAAAAATATATGCCAAAATGACAGGTTGTCACCAACGGCCCAGATTCAATTCGCCTTACTTTCCTTTAATACCCTGTTAATTAAATCACACCTATTCAACTTAAAAAAAAAATTGTATAATTAATTTCAATTCCCTATATAAAAATATCCGCAATAAAATACTCTTGAAAACCCAATTCCGTAATAATAGTAAGAGCTTGAAATTCTTTGTTTAAAGTCGGCAATAAAAAAAAATTGTGTTTATTGTCAATTCCCTATATAAATCATGTAACCCTAGCAAGAGATTTAGAGAGAGAGAGAGAGAGAGAGGCGGCATAGAAGGAGAATAATTTTGTGCTTCATTTCCGGATATTGATGGGTTTTGGATGGAAATATATGGTTCATGAATAAGGAGAATATTTTTCAATTATCAATCTAACAAAATTAATTCATCAAAATAAGTGTATATCAACTACGAAAATCTCTATAAGGAAATTATTCAGTATACTCGCATAGAATATATTATCATATAAATATAAAAGCAAAACTATATCAAAGGCTAAAAATATATGTCAAAATGACAGGTTGTCACCAACGGCCCAGATTCAATTCGCCTTACTTTCCTTTAATACCCTGTTAATTAAATCACACCTATTCAACTTAAAAAAAAAACTGTATAATTAATTTCAATTCCCTATATAAAAATATCCGCAATAAAATACTCTTGAAAACCCAATTCCGTAATAATAGTAAGAGCTTGAAATTCTTTGTTTAAAGTCGACAATAAAAAAAAACTGTGTTTATTGTCAATTCCCTATATAAATCATGTAACCCTAGCAAGAGATTTAGAGAGAGAGAGAGAGAGAGAGAGAGAGAGAGAGAGGCGGCATAGAAGGAGAATAATTTTGTGCTTCATTTCCGGATATTGATGGGTTTTGGATGAAAATATATGGTTCATGAATAAGGAGAATATTTTTCAATTATCAATCTAACAAAATTAATTTACCAAAATAAGTGTATATCAACTACGAAAATATCTATAAGGAAATTATTCAGTATACTCGCATAGAATATATTATATGTATGGCAACATATATTCTAGGAATATCTATTATTTCAGACACCATATATTATATGACAAACTGTGAACAAAAAGAAGAAATTCTTACCGAGTAGATGACTGTTCTTAAATCTTATGACACAAGAATTATTTGATTGGCATTAGTGGCAGGTTCTAAAAAGAACAGTCATCAAATCAGAAGTATAATATTATTCAAAGAACAGTTAAATTTCAATGCTGTAGACTTTTTTTAGGTCAGTACATTATGTTGTGCAATTTCTATGCATACTAATATTTGTTGTGAATAAAATTGTAACCATTTTTTTAATAAGTGCATTTGCCCATTTAGCAGAAATAGCACGTTTCTGAGCTCAGACCGTGGATTGTGCTTTTGGAGCTAAACGAACTCCTGCAAGTCATAAATTGGGCTTTTTTGTTGTCACGTGTTTTCTCCTTAACCAATCCTTTCTTTCATTTAAAGGTCTTACAGATATTGATCTGGACAAAAGAGAATGCTTTTGGTCACACTTGGATTGCTTTAAGACAGTGTTTGAAGTGTTTCTAAAGGATGAAAGGAGGCTTCTACTATGGGCTGAGGACCAAGCAGCTCTCCCTCTTCTTCATTGGCGTTGTTTGCACTACCATTGTTATTTGGACATGGGAGAAAACACCCATTCTCATCTCCTTACTACCACCACCTCTGGATAAGCCCATGCAGACATTTCCAGGTTATCTTTTCTTTTGACATTGCTTTCTTATATAATTGTAAGTTATATCAAGTCATATGCGTAGTCTGAAGGTACGGGAAATGTTGAGAGAGAGAAGGAATGTTACAAGGATGCAAAATCACCCAACATTTGCTTTTTTGTCTCTCTGTAGTCTGGAGAAATTTATTTGTAATGCATATGCCTCAAAAGGTGATATGAATAGATGGAGTCTGAACTCTTTGAATTGTGATGCATTGCACTCTCTGATACCCAAATGAGATGGACGTGTATGGTGAACTAAGGGCACATCGACACACAACTTCTCCAACAACATGCTGTTACTAATGGGCAATACGTATTATTAGTTCAGATAAATATGTATTTAAAAGACTTACTGATTATTGGAATGGATCCTAGCCTCCATTGCTTGAAAGAGTTTTACTTTGTTCAAAATTCCGAGTTTAATCATTTATGCTGTTAAAGTAGCATGAATGTGGCACTTAGCTTGCTTACTTTGTGTGACAGATAACGGTAAAACCTGAGCCAGAATATTGGAATGGATATTAAATTAAATTTTCTGAGATTCAAGCATCATTTTGTGAATTATTTTTCCTGCATATTGTTTTTGTCAGCAGCTATGGATCTTAAATCAAGTCCTTAAAATTTTTGCTCAGATTTTGGATTATTACCATGTCAAGATATGAAGTTCAAACTAAGAGTTTGTATTTTCCTTTTATATCTCTTTTCTCAAAAAACAACAGTAAAAATGAGAACAGGAGATGGAAAGAGAAACTTACATCAGAGCAAGGACTAACAAAGCATTAACTATCTCAAATCAATTAGCCTTTCAAATTTCAATCAACAGACCAAACTTCAAACTTCAAATCAACGAAGAACACATAATCGATCCATTGATAATAACAGAGAAATGAAATCGAAATTGGGAAAGCAAAGTGAAATTACCGTACTTACCTTCTTTAGCGAAGCCTTCTCCACTAGCTTCTTCACGAACATTTTCACCGATTAATCGGAATCAAAAAGGCAAACTGCCCTCGATTGTCGTGGCAAATGATCTCAAAATTTGAACTACGTGTGTTAGCGGCGGAACGGGGGCTTGGCCGGAGATGGAGACGTCGAGGGTTGGCGTGAGGAATCCATGGATTCCGTCTAGAGAGAGAGTCTAGAGAGAGAGAGAGTGTGTGGCCTTTAGAGAGGGAGTTAGACTACCCACAATGGGGTATGAAATGCTAGATGAAATCCCATTTCATCTCCCTTAGACAGACAGGGCAATGGGCGGATGAAATGAGCTAAATGAAACGAGTTGAATGAAATATTTCATCCTGGATGAAATCGCCTTTTCCCCTTTTTTTTTTTTTTAAAGCTGCCAAGTGTAAACCCATTATTGATCGGTACTTTAACATTTTTTCACCCAATTATTTAAACTCAATTATCTCATAATAAATGATTTAAAAATAAAAAGATAAAGCTCCCTTAACATTTTTTCACCCAAATTGAAATTTAATTTAAGTTAGCCATATTGGAGTGGGGATAAATGAAATGGGTAGATGAAATATTAGGTGGATGAGAAAAAGTGTAAAAAGTGTTAGATGAAATGGGGGAGTGGGATGAAACCATTGTGGATAGTCTTAGAGAGGGAGGGAGGGGTAAAATTGGTATTCAAAAATCATATTTGACAAGGTCAAATGAGTTTTGGGTTTACACGGTATTTTGATCTGAGCTTTTTAATGAGTTTGGAATTTTGAATCTGGGTTAGATTTTTATGGGATAAGATCTGGGCGAGAGGGTTAGGAAGGAATTAATCCATGAAAAAATTAACTTTTGATTTTTTGATTGAATGGTTAGTGTCCAGTTGTAGTTAACGGGTTTTTTTTTTTTTTTTTTTTTTTTTTGATTTTTGTAGTTAACTTTAAAATATGCCTTTTAACAAGAAAATCGTTATTATTCACCAAAATAAATTTTTAATCTGGACATGTTAATAGTAATTTTTTAATATATTATATTTTTTATTAAAAAATGTATCTTATTATTAAGTGAGGTGGGACGGAGGGAGTATTTATGAAAGAGAAAAAAAAAGTGTTCAGAACGAAAGGAGTATTTTTAGAAGGGTAAATATGTCATTGTAATATTTTGTTACGCTTAAATTAGCGTTTTGATTTGATACACCATACACATTTTAAAAGAAAATGTTCCGTTTCAAAAGCTCCTTTTATAAACTGTTTCGTCTTAAAAATCTCATTTTTATAAACTGTGTATCAGACGGGGCCTTCGTGGGAACGCAGTATTTCACGTTATACGGACTTCGGACGTGATCGCAATTCCTTTCCCCAAACATTCTTTCGCGTCGACTTTCGGGTTGAACGTTCGTTTACCCACTTTCACCGCAATCCCAAACGTGGCCTTATTCTACTCTCATCAATAATTAGCAAATAATCAAAACATATTTTGTATGCCATTTAACTTGGTTCAAGCAATTTCATATTCCCGTCGGGTACCGACGGGTTGGTGACTAGTTTCCTAAAAAGGAAAAGTTTTATTAATATTCTATTATATTCACTCACTATTTCCTTCACTCATTCTCTCTCCTAATTCACTATTACACTCACAACACTTTTTAAATTTACTATTTCCTCCACTAATTCTCTCTCCTATTTTCAAATTACACTCACAACATTTTTTCTTCCCACATATTTTCTTAATTTGCGTGCCGAACCAAAAATGGCGAACTATTTCCTGGGACGGAGGGAGTAAAATTTAAGAATTTTAAAATTTTGGTTTATCAATATTGTTTTAAATTGTCTTACAAAGTATTTATTTTTTCTAGAAATTAGCTTTTGAATAATGTGTTATATTGTCTTGCCTAAGGGATAGTAAATGCTTCTTACTGATAATAAATGTCTACTCCCTCCGTTCCGATCGTTCGAAGGACACAAATTTTCTTTTTGAGCGTCTTATTTGTCCTATTTGAAGGGGTATAATCTAAAAATGGAAAGTTTTTTATTATTTTTTTATTTATAGGACCCACTTATTTTACTCACAATAAATATTCACTAACTATTTCATATCTCACTTTCTCTTTTCTACATCACTTTTCATACTCACAATATTTATTTTACCATACACTTTTTCTATTTTCTACATCACTTTTTTTAATTTTCGTGCAACGCAAAAACTTTACCCCTTCGAACAGGACGGAGGGAGTAGTTCAGAAGGAATAGAAGTACCAAATCTGTATTTCATGCTTGCACGAAAAAATACAAAAAATAGGCTGCTTAGCTTATTTCCATGCATAATTATTATTTTGCATTAATTAGTAAAATTATAAATGACAGTTTGTCCTGATTTTTGGAGGAAAATTGTTTTAAAGATCACTTCGTTCTTATTATTATTATTATTATTATTATTATTATTATTATTATTATTATATATATATATATATATATATATATATATATATATATATATATATATATATATATATATATATTCCTCCGTCCCATGTAACATTACACGCGTTTACTATTGAGAACGGAAAATAAGGAATAATGTTATTAAAGTAGGTGTTGTGAGTGGGAGGAGAGAGAATGAGTGGAGAGAATAAGAATTATAATGATGTTGTGAGTATTAAAATAATGTAGGAGAGAGAATGAGTGGAGAGAATAGTGATTTAAGGTTTCCTTTTTAGAAAAGTGGGACTTTAAAGAGGGACGCCCAAAATAGCAAAAGGGGTAATGTTCTATGGGACGGAGGGAGTATATATATACTCCCTCCGTCCCGGCCCAAAAGGCAAAGTTTGTGCCTCGCACGCAAATTAAGGAAAGTGATGTAGGAAAGAGAAAAAGTGTAAAAGTTGTGAGTATGAAAAATTAAATAGGAGAGAGAATGAGTGGGAGGAATAGTTAGGAGAGAGAATGTTGTGAGTGTAAAAGTAAAGTATGAGAGAGAATGAGTGGGTGGAATAGTAATAAAAACTTTTCTTTTTGAGAAAGTGTCATTTTAAATGGGACACCCAAAAAGGAAATTTGTGGCTTTTCGGCGGGGACGGAGGGAGTATATGTTACCACATAATGCATGCCCAATTTAAAACACATTTTTTCAAAATTTTAATAAAAGAAACATTTTTTTCAGGATTTTGACTAGTAAATACTCTCTCCGTCCCACATTAGTGAAGATCGAAAAATTTGGTACAATAATTAAGAAAATTAGGAGAGAGAATTAGTGAGTGAAGGTGTTTGTGAATATGAAAAATAAAATAAGAGAGAGAATAAGTTGATTAAAAATAATAAGTTGATTGGTGTTGTGAGTATAAAAATAAAGTCTGAAAAAGAATGAGTATGAGAAATAGTGTAAAATTTTGCTATTTTAGACAATCACTATTCTCACACGTGGAAAATACGAAAAAAAGGAAATAGTAAGTTTTCTCTAGAATATACTCCCTCCGTCCCGCTCGAAAGGGCACAAATTTTATTTTTGGGTGTCTCATTTGAAAGGGCACAACCCAAAAATGAAATTTTTTTTATTATTTCTTTATTTGTGGGATCCATTTGTCATACTCTCACAATAAATACCCACTAACTATTCCCTATCCCACTTTCTCTTTCCTACATCACCTTTCATCCACAATATTTATTTCACTATACACTTTTTCTCTTTCCTACATCACTTTTATTAATTTTCGTGCAAAAATACAAAAATATCCTTTCGAACGAAACGGAGAGAGTATTTGTAAGTTATTCCCTATGTCTCAATCAAATGTGAAGGACGTTTGGCCTACAAGTGACAGGATCCACTTGTGTCTTTCTAGTTAGTAGGTATGTTCTTACGGTTATTTACAGTTATTCAGTTATTCACTCTGTTAATAATGAATGTTGTAAAATCTTGATTAAAGTTCAATCAAATTGTCTAAGAATCAAGAGACAATACTTTTTTCATTCCATCTCAAATTATACTAGTTTTTTGGACATGATGACAGAAGAATAATGAGATAAAAAAGAGGTGTTATGAGTATAAAAATTAAAGTAAAATAAAAAATGAATGGCAGTAATAGTAATTTGATTGGTGTTATAAATATATAAGAAAACTGAGAAAGAAAATGAGTAGGAGGAATAGTGATTTTTTTTTTTTGTCATTTTGGGTAGTACAGTTTGAGGTGAATCGATTAGATGATTGAACAAGGGGCAAATCGATAATTTCTATGACAGACCGAAGGGAGCGACCATGCAGAGGCAAGCGCGCGACCGCACCAAGTTTCTGTTAAGACTGAGCGATCGCGCCCATTCTTGGGGTGATCGCGCGGGTGCCGTTTCAGCGGATGCGGCGATCGCACCCTTCCTGGTGACGATCGCGCCCTATGGCGGATTTGGCATGATCAGCGGCAGTTTTGGTGCAGAACTCTAAAACCTTGCAGGGTTAGGAATAGGCATTATAAATAAGCCCTTTTCCCTAACAGTTCAATTGATGTAATTTCTAGTGTGATAGGCATATAAATAATTCTAGGTGTTTCAAGGATTTTATTGTTTCTCTAGATCTAGGGTTTGCACAGTTGTGAATTCTTGTGAACAAGAAGTTCGTGCATTAGATTAGAGATTGTATTCGGTGATTGCAGTTGATAATAATATTCTTGCCCTCAACCCGTGGACGTAGTCAAGTTGGTGAACCACGTATATCGTGGTATTGCGTGATTGGTTTATTTTCATCTTCTACATAGACTCAGTTATAACAAACTGGTATCAGAGTCGATTAGGTTGATAAAGGTCTAGGGGTTTTCCGCTGCAGAAGAAGATGGGATCAGGAATCGAATCACCAGTTGACAAGTTCAATGGGAATAATAGTTTTTCTCTTTGGCAGATCAAGATGAAGGCACTGTTGAGAGACAAGGGTTTGTGGGCTCCGATGGCTGCTGCAATCAGGGATCGTCGGGATTCAAAGGGTAAAGCAGTAGCATGTTCCGTAGGTGCTGTAGCAGCTACAACAGCATAGAGTTCGGGAAAAGCAGCTGAGAAGGAAGCAGAAGATCTGATCGCGCTAGAAAAAAGGGCCCACTCTAAAATCATCAGGTGCCTTGATGATGATGTTATGGCGGGTATTGCAGATACTGATTCCGGAGGTGCTCTGTGGCTTGCGTTGGAAGATATGTATCTACCACGATCATTGACCAACTAGTTGTATCTGAAGCAGAAGTTGTATTCTCTCTGAAAGATGGAAGGTACTGTAAGTGCTCCAATTTGAGTTGTTAGTATTTTCGTTAGAAAATTAACGAAAGTTTTAACATTTCTAACATTTCTAATAATTCCTAACATTTCTAACCAAGCAAGGGTAGATTAGGGATTGCCATTTTAAGATAAACCAAGGAAAAGAATCAAAAAAACAAAAGAAATGGTCAAAAACCAAAAATAGAAGCTGCTGGAACAAAAACTGGCTGCCTAATTTGAATTTTAAAAATAATATTCCTTGTGTCCAAAGCCTAATGAACAGTGCACGCTAAGGGTCTTGTCCGCGCGGATGAAAAAAGAAGTTTCAGAGGCCTATAAATTAAGCCCTTCAGTCACAGAAATAAGAAGCCAGAACACAATTCACTCACAAAGAATGAAGACTGGCGAAAAATAGAGAGAAAACAGTGGAAATCCTTAGATTGCCACCATTTTCTCTTGAATCTTTCCCAAATCCCACTCACTCCAAATACTCTCAAATCACTCCCATTCATACACAAGCCCAAGCTTCAATCACCCCTTAAGAGGAGGATTAGAGAGAAAACATAGAGGACTTAATTGTTATCTACTTGTTTTCTCTTTGACCAACTCTAATCAAAAGCCCTAAACACATTCAAACCCTAAACACATTCAAACCCTAAACACATTCAAGCCTTGAATCCATTCAAACACAAACACAAGGGAATATAGGTATAACCTCCCTCTCCCTCCCCTAAATCTCTCTCATCCATGCATGCACTTTCAAACTCCAAAATGTAGTTTGTTCATCTTCTTGCTCTAGATCCAAGAGGATCACCATGGAAGTTCATCTCCATGGATGATCCTCTACAAGGATCAACATTACTTTCAAAGTGTTTTTACTTACTTGCAAACACATTTTCAAAATCCTAAAAATTATTTTCATACATCAAATCTTGATTTCAAAGGATAAAATTCCCCTTCCCAAGCAAATGAAATGCTTAAGTCCTAATGTACCCTAAGGATGGCTTGATATAGTAGATCACCACTAAAATGTATAGTGACTATTAATAAAAGCCTAAGGAAATGGGGACAAGCATGGATGCCAAACCCCCTTTAAAATCATGTTTTTCTTCAAGAGAAAGTTGCTGTCCAGTAGCCTTTCTCTAAGACCTCTGTCCATGGTCTAATTTTTTGGACACAGATAAACTTGGAATTTGGTGTTGACTACAAAACACTTTTTGTATCCAACATCCAGTGCTTTCCAGACATATTTTTACTTTATTTTTTGCGTGAGTAAAACTCCCTTTTTCAAATTTTTTTTCAAAGGTCATTTCATCAGTCTCTGGAAGTCAAGATTTCACATCTGAGATTTCCAGAAGGTTTTGGTCCACCAAATCACCTCCAAATTGTAAAGTTCTTTTACAGAAACCTTATTTAAGGTGTTTTGAACAATTTTCATTCTCGGACATTCCCCAGATTCTGGAGTTTTTAAGCCCTTAAACTCATTTTAAAATAAAGTGTCCACTGCCTTTTTCATTCTGGCAGAATTGGTTTTCAACTTCAAAAAATCTTTTGAGTACCAAAACTCAACCCAAAAATCATACCAAAAATCATGGGATTTTTTCAAAGTCTAATAAAGATTTCCCAATTTTTACTTTTCAGTTTCAATTTATTTTGGCCAAAACACACACACACACACACACACACACACACACAAATGGTTTTTAATGCTTGGAAGACTCGTTTTACGAGGCATTTCGGGTGAACACTAACATTCTTCCCGGCGTGTAACGTGACCTTCGAACCCAAATCTCTCATCTCGGGCATTTTTCAAAGTTTTGGCCCTTAAAACAAAAATGGCGTGGCGACTCCGTTTGATTTTCAAAAAAAAATCGGGTACATCACAGTGGCGACTCCGCAGGGGAAAAGTTAAGCTTTATCTTAAAAAAAAAATGATATTTGTTATATTGGTGGAAACCATTAAACTTCCCGTTATCGCCTCCTAACACGAGTCGGGGATAAATTGTGGTTTAACAATCCCACGTACCGGTGTCATTGTTTTCAAAAAAAAGAGAAAAGCTTTTGAGGGTCAAGCTTCCGTCCCGGCATTTGAAATCATTTGTTGTGTGTGTGTTGATTTTGCACATTTCGTGTTGTTTTTGGCCGCCTCGGAAAAGTCAAAATTTTGACTATCGGACCCGTTGCCTTGAATTATGTGCTTATGTGCTTATGTGTTATTTGCTTTCAAAAAAAAAAATCAAAAAAAAATCAAAAAAAAAAATTCAAAAAAAAAATATTTTCAAAAAAAAAAAGAAGAAAATTTTCAAAAAAAAAAAAACATACATCATACTTTTTAAGACACATGAAAAATTTCTATTTTACTCAGAAAAAGAAGATAGACTGCTTGCACACTACGCGCACTTGGCCTTACACTGCACACTACGTCCCTAATCCGGGGAAATCCATGTAGCGGCCCGTTTGGTCTTGTTACGCCTCTCGGTCCAAGCACGGGACTACCCAAACATCCCATGGAGCCTCGCGTCGACCATGCACTTGTCCGTGACACACTTTGTCCGAGACCCGGTTGGTTTTTAGTCTGGTCTGTGTCATGCTCTGTCTGTGTATAGACCTTTCCTTTCAAGCCTTAGTCGGCATACCAAGTCAATATCTGTCGGGGACCCTAATCAGTCGAAGTTCTGCCGGTTTTCCGTCACGGACTTTGACCAGATATTGACTGGCGCCTTGACTTTGACTCTGCCTGGCACAAATTATACATCGACTCCCAAAGATGACACTGAGTCATCAAGGATTAATGATTATTCCATGCCTAATTACGGCCTAATTAACGACAGGTCAAGATCAATTGTGGACATTTATCAGTCCAAATCATGCCAACTTTTTGTCGAGCCCTCGGACATGATCTTGACTTTGACGTCAGCTTTGTCTGTAATTTACATCGAATGCTCGTTAAGACTCGATTACCCGCCAGACTTTTAGGATCGTTTTTCTTTCGGTCGGTGGGACCCGCTTGCCCTATAGGACCCTCGTCCGGGGCTGTCCACCCTGGGAGGTCGAAATACAGGTGGAATACGAGGGGCTTATAGACGTAGTGACGGGGCCCACTGATCCAGGATCCAGAGTAGTTTGCGAAAAAGAAGAGCAATCTTTTCCAACCGATTAGGTTAATAAAACATGTTTTAAGTAAACGTGAACAAATAAATGCATGTTGCATGAGCCCAAAGCCCAAACACTTACCCTCCTTCAATCCCCAGACATCTGAACCCTCGTACCTTTTCCCCCGCAGCTCCTCACAAAGGTTGGTTCCGGACACCGGGTCACCGTTTGATCAGTTGGGAAGAGTCAAGCGCATCATCAGCTTCATCGTTTGTTCCGACTCCGGGTTTCAGAATGTCTGCATCAGCCGGTAATGATGGGGACAATGTCACTCCGCCTCCTGGGACCCCTCAGACAGAACAACAGTGGAATCAGTTAGTAGAACAGATGAGATTACGACAGGAAGCACAGCTGAATAGCCTTATGGAGGCTATCAAAAGCCACGGTTTGGGCGCCAGCCTCAATCCCGATGACACCTTCACCGTGGAAGAAGAAGAGGATGCCAATCCCACTCTCGGTCGCCATGATTACTCCAAGATGCCACCACCAACCTCCTACGGTACTACCACCAGAACCCATGCTTCTCGGTCTCTGGGTCAGCCAGCTCCCCAACCACAGACCACTGGATCCATGCAGCCCGACGGCACAAATCAGTGGGGGCAAAATCAGTACGGAATGTCTTCTCATGGTTGGGGCTATCTCGGAATGCCACAGCTAATTGGGATCCCGCCTCAGTTTGGAACCGATCAATCTGGGCCTTCGCAAAGAATAGTTCAAAGGGCTACGGCAAGAATAGCTTCGGCATGCCTCAATGGCCCATCGAGCCCCTCCTCAGAATGATGCTAGCTCAGCCGCTCCTAACACAGATTTCACAAACCCATTTCTCACTCAGGGTTCGATGGGTTACCAAACCTCCATCCCGGTTTCATCAGAATCACCAGGACCGCAGTACCCTCCGGGTTATACACCATCGCCACGGCCCGGCCATGCAATTCAACAACCGGGGACGGCGGCCCGCATCTAAGCCTACTTATGGGTCTCACTCCGGGAACCCGAGCTATTCGGCTACCTCAGGTCTGCCTCCACCTTCTCTGCCAATGGGAAGCCAACAGCAAGCCGCTGGGTTTTATCCCTTTGCCCAAGCCCCTACCTACATTCCCCAGGGTAATTTGGAACAAGGACAGGTTTTCACCTATGCCCCGGAGTATGGTATCCCTTCCACCAGTGTGCCGCCAGTGGTAACTCCTCACTCTTGCTCAGTCATTGGATTGAATGCCATGGTCCCACCACAAGATCCTCATCTGGCCTGGTTCATGGAACAACATAAGGAAATGAAAGCGCAGATTGCTGAATTGACCGCTAAGAAGTCTGCCTTCCGGCCTACGGACCCGGACTTCATTGTGCCCCTGCCCCACAAATTCGTGATGCCTAATCTAGATCTGTTTGATGGGACTGCATGCCCGAAAACTCACCTGGATACATACACTTTGGAAATGAAAGCTAAGGGATGCACAAACCAGCAGTTGGCCGACTACTTCAGTCTCTCTTTGAAGTCAGGGGCTTTGAAATGGTTCTTCCGCTTAAAACCTGAGGCCAGGGCCACATGGGACCAAATCACTAGTGCTTTCACAGAGAAGTACAAAGCTAACTTGGAATGAGAAACAAATAGAGTTGATCTGCAGACAACAGTGTAGCGTCCCGACGAGAACATCGGGGATTTCTACAAGCGGTGGAATCTGAAACTCAGTAAGATGGCCATCCCTCCTTCTGAAGAGGAACAATTGGACATCTTTCAGTCATGTCTGAAACCACATCTGAGAGCCTCCCTCAGTCACTTCCCCTACGCGGACTTGCTCGCAATGGTTAATTTCGGGGCTAAATTTGAGAGGGCTCACAATCAACAGCAAGTTGTTGCACCTACCTACAGATACCGGGCTTCATCCACCTCCAACACGACTCCTGCCCAGCCCTATTCGGGACAGGACTGTAACAATGCCACTCCCTTTGTTCCCAAGAAACCTGATGCGTCCAGATCCCGGCTCCAAGACTTGAGAAACTTTGGGATGCCTTTGAGTGATATCTTCAGAGGTTTGGTAAAAGAAGGTTTGCTCAGGCCTTTAGAAAATTATCAGCCCAGAAACCCCAATGCTCCTTTGGATACCTCCAAGCATTGTGCCTTTCATCAGTACCATGGGCACTTGACAGACGATTGCGTCCCCCTGAAAAAGGCAATCCAAGGTTTGATTGAGCAAGGGAAGTTAGAGGTGCCTGAAGGGCCCAATACTATCAGTAACCCGTTCCCTAGAAATAACAACATGAGCGTCAACATGGTCGAGTTTGGTGATTCAAGACTCGTGGGCATAAGGGAATTTGACTCGCCCTTTTGTGAGATCGATGAACCAGTCATCGCAGGCAATGAAAACGGCTGGGATTGCCAAAGAAATCCTGGTGGAAAGATCTGCGATAGCTCCCATCTCCAGCGTCGAAGAGTAAATGCATGGTCCAACAGCAAAGAGCGGCTAGACTAGGGGCTACCTATCTCTAAAATAGTATTTCAAGTCAACCTTCGTAGGTTCTAGTACTTCTCTTTCACCTAAGTCCTTCCTGGACATTTATCGTTGTAAGTCCATTTTGGACATAGTAGTTAAATGACTAACTTTTATATAAGTCTTCTTTCTTTTCTTGCTAGACTCGAGACATCACTTGCGCACCCACGTTACACTTAATTGAAATGGTTTTATCCAAAATGATCACTTGTGCTGCTCAACCACTAATTCTTTGAAATGATTAATATTCAAATTAATTGGAGTGAGAAAGTCAATTGATATCCTTCTCAAATTGGGGCTTACCAACTCCCCCTCTTGCATCTCATATGCTCACATCATCCTCGTCATTTCGTTGCTCGATGAATTTGCACGGATCTTTTCTCATTAAAAGCTTAAGCAAGCAATGAGGACTTAATCTCAATTCGGTCATCCGGTAGGGATTGCGACTGAAGCCTTTCACCCATAGGAAAGCCATTACCTCACCCTCACCAAATAATACCTTTCATTTCAAGATCGGCGTGTTTTGAAACCCTGTTTAGCCATCACATTTGCTGAGAGAAGCCCAAGCAAGGCCAAGAAGTTAGCTTCGAGAGTCGGCGATGCGCAAAATATCTCAAGCCATGAAGGAAGGACAAAGATAATCCTCAACTCCTCAGGAGGCCTTCCAAAAAAAAAAGGACTGTCGATCCTCACAATTCAGCAAAAGTCCCCGACTCCTCAAGAAGCTCTCCAAAAAGGGAGCCCGAGTTCTCGCAAGTTCGCAAAAGTTCTCGACGGCCTGGACTTCCTCTCACCATTACCTTAAATCAATCCCAAGCCACCCTCTCGCTTTTAGAGGATATTCCCATTACCATTACCCTCGCCTTTGGCCAAAGTCAAAATCTGACATCTCCTTCTTAGAGGCAATCAATCTTCATCACCGTAGATTTCCCAAACACATCCCTACAAGCCAACCTCTCATCTTTAGAGGTTCAGTCAGTAAAAGGCCCAGCCGACCTCTCATCTTAAGAGGTCATAATTTCCCAAATCACCCGATGGTCGATCGAAGCCCGGAAACCCAGCTGTAATTCCTTTCGAATAGCAATTTCACCGTAATATCTTTAAGATCTAAATCAATTTGATGCTTCATTGCTTGCTTAAATTGGAATCTAATCCATCTTGATTCAAAATCATCAATCAAAGATTGTGCAAATTCAAATCTGATTCATTCGACATTTCATGTGAGCATATTTCATTTCTCCTCCACAAACACTTGCCGTGGATGTCCCATTGGGGCTCCGCATCCGTGTCTTTCATGGACACTCTAAGGGGATATGTTATTCGAATCTCCAATCCTCAAAGGACCTCAAAATCTCGAACTTTCACATTCATTCTCTCTTCAATCGGGCTAAGCCCGAACTACGGCGACCTGAGCTCCTCATGATGAGGGGAACGTAGGCAACCATAATTGGTCCGGTCGAAATCACAAACAAATCTCGAAAAAAAAAATCCGGTCTCATCAAGGATCGTCCCTACACACTTTCCGAGCTTGATTCTCGATATCAGTTGGCTTTCTCCTTGTGATTAATCAAAATATTTGTTCATATCAGATTTAGGGGTTGAATAACCCGAACATTAACAAAGGGTTTTAAGCAGCCTTGTGATCATCACGAATAAAACAAGTTTTCAAGTGTCTCGACAAGTCTTCTCTCTCTCCATCATAGGGAAATAGAGCCAAACACTGTCTTTCTGTCAGCAGGGGCTTCCATACACTTTTCCACACCTTGTGATGCTTATACTCTCTCAAAAGAGTCAAACCAAAAGCGAGAGTGTCATACACAAATTCGGGAGACATTCCCACCTTTCAAAAGATATGCCCCTGCACGTAAACATTTCTGAGTCTTGTCCAGTGACTGATTGACTAAGGTCTGAAAAGATGGGTGCCTCCTCTTGTAAGTGCTCCAATTTGATCCGTTAGTATTTTCGTTAGAAAATTAACGAAAGTTTTAACATTTCTAACATTTCTAACATTTCTAACAAATCCTAACCTTTTGTAACAAAGCAAGGGTAAAGTGGGCATTGCCATTTAAAGTTAAACCAAGAAAAGAATCTCAAAAAGCAAAAGAAATTGGAAAAATCCGAATTAGGCAAGTTGAAAAACAAACTGCTGTAATTTTTTGAATAATATTCCTCCTGTCCAAAAGCCAGCACTGTAGCAGATGAACAGTGCACGCTTACGAACCCCTCCGCGCGGACATCTATGTAAATCACAGAGGGCTATAAATTAAACCCTCCTCTCTCAGTTTACACAACAGATTTTACACACAGAAGCTGTATTTTACACACAGAAGCTGTATTCTGGAAATCCAGATTTCATATCTGAGATTTCCAGAAGGTTTTGATCCATCAAATCTTCTCCAAAATGGAAAATTATTTCATAGAAACCTTATTTAAGGTGTTTTGAACATTTTTCATCCTCGGACTTTTCCCAGATTCTGGATTTTTCAAGCCCTAAAGTCCATTTCAAAGTCAAGGGTCAACTGCCTTTTTCATTCTGGCAGAAATGGTTTTCAACTTCCAAAAATCTTTTGAGTTCCAAATCTCAACCCAAAAATCATCCAAAAAATCATGGGATCAGTTTAAAGCCTAAAAAAGAGTTCCCAATTTTTACTTTCCTCAGTTTCAACTTATTTTGGCCAAAACACACACACACACACACACACACAACAAAGGATTTTGAATGTTTGGAAGACTCGTTTTTACGAGGCATTCCGGGTGCACACTAACGTCCTTCCCGGCGTGTAACGTGACCTCCGAACCCAAATCTCTAATCTCGGGCATTTTTCAAAGTTTTGGCCCTTAAAACAAAAATGGCGTGGCGACTCCGTTTGATTTCAAAAAAAAATCGGGTACATCACAGTGGCGACTCCGCTGGGGATTTACAAGTTTTATCTTTTCAAAAAAAAAAAAAAAACTTTTGAGGGTCAAGCTTCCGTCCCGACATTTGAAAATCCTTTGTTTTGTGTATGTGTGTGTGTACCGGGTTTGCACATTTTCGTGTCGTTTTGGCCGCCTCGGAGAAAGTCAAAATTTTGACTGTCGGAATAATGTCCCTAACTGTTGGCATTTTTTGTGATTATGTGCTTATGTGTTCATTTGTTTTCAAAAAAAAAAACAATTTCAAAAAAAAAAGATTTCAAAAAAATTTTTTATCAAAAAGAAAATTTTCAAAAAAAAAATCATGCATCATGCTTTTTTAAGACACATAAAAAAAAAATTTCTATTTTACTCAGAAAAGAAAATAGACTGCTTGCACACTACGCGCACGTGACCTTACACTGCACACTACGTCCCTAACCCGGGGAAATCCTTGTCGCGGCCCGTTTGGTCTTATTACGCCTCTCGGTGCAAGCACAGGACTACCCAAACATCTCATGGAGCCTCGTGTCGATCATGCACTTGTCCGTGACACACTTTGTCCGAGACCCGATTGGTTTTTAGTCCGGTCTGTGTCATGCCCCCGTCTGTGTATAGACCTTTCCTTTCAAGCCTTTGTCGGCACACCGACTCAATATCTTTCGGGACCCTAATCGAGTCGAAGTTCTGGCGGTTTTCCGCCGCGGACTTTGACCAAGATATTGACCAGGCGCCTTGACTTCTGGCTCGATCGGCACAAATTATACACTCGACTCCCAAAGATTTACACCGAGTCATCAAGGATTAATGATTATTCCATGCCTAATTACGGCCTAATTGACGACAAATCAAGATCAATCGTGGACATTTATCGCCCAAATCATGCCGAGCTTTTGTCGAGCTCTCTGACATGATCTTGACTTTGACGTCAGCTTTGTCCGTAATTTACATCGAATGCTCGTTAAGACTTGATTACCCGCAGACTTTTAGGATCGTTTTTCTTTCGGTCGGTGGGACCCGCTTGCCCTATAGGACCCTCGCCCGGGGCTGTCCACTCTGGGAGGTCAAAATACAGGTGGAATACAAGGGGCTTATGGACGTAGTGACGGGGCCCACTGATCCAGGATCCAGAGTAGTTTGCGAAAAAGAAGAGCAATCTTTTCCAACCGATTAGGTTAATAAAACATGTTTTAAGTAAACAAGAACAAATAACTGCATGTTGCATGAGCCCAAAGCCCAAACACCTACCCACCTTCAATTCCCACACATCTCGAACCCTCGTGTCTTTCCCCCGCGCCTCCGCACAAAGCTTGGTTTCTGCACCGGTTACCGTTTGATCGGCCTGGGAAGAGTCAAGCGCATCGTCGCCTTCACCGTTTGTTCCGACTCCGGGTTTCGTAATGTCCGCATCACTCGGTAACGATGGGGACAACGTCACTCTGCCTCCCGGGACTCCTCAAACGGAACCGCAATGGAATCAGCTAGCCGAATGGATGAGAGTGCGACAGAAGCACAAATGAACAAACTTTTATGGAGGCTATCAAAAGCCATGGATTGGTCACCGCCTCAACCCGGATGGCACCTTCACCGTGGAAGAAGAGGAAGACCTCAATCCCGCTCTTGGTCAACCCGACTACTTCAGATGCCACCACCGGCCTCCCACGGTACTACCACCGAGCCCATGCTCCTCAATCTCTGGGTCACTGGCTCCCAACTACGAACCACTGGATCCACGCAGCCGACGGGATGAGCCGGTTCGCAATGCCTCGGTGGGGACAAAGTCCGCACGAAATGCCTTCCCATGGTTGGGGATACCCGGAATGCCACGGAAATTGGGATCCCGCCTCGGTTGGAACCAATCAATCCGGACTTTCGCAAAGAACGGTTTGGAATGCCACCACAGCTTTGGTTCGGGCAACAATCGGGAGCCCCTCCTCGGGAATGATGTTAGCTCGCCCCTCCTCACACAAGCTTCCGCAAACCCATTTCTCACTCGGGGTTCAATGGGTTACCAAGCCCCCATCCCAGCTTTCATCGTAATCACCGGGACCACGGTATCCTCCTCGGTTATGCATCCTCGCCACAACTAGCCATGCAATTCAACAACCGGGGACAAGCAGCCCCGCACTTAAGCCTACTTATAGGCCTCACTCCGGAAATCCAAGCCATCCGGCTACCTCGCATCTACCTCCATCTTCTCTCGCCGATTGGAAGCCAACAAAGAAGTCAGCCGGGTTCTATCCCTTCGCCCAAGCTCCTACCTACACTCCCCAGGGTAATTTGGGCGAAGGACAGGAGTTTTTCACCTATGCTCCGGATATGGTATTCCTTCCACCAATGCACCACCAACCTAGTCCTCTTCCCGGCTCAAATATCGGCTCGTGCATTCCCGCTCCACCTTTGGATCCCCAATTGTCTTGGTTTATGGAGCAACACAAGGAAATGAAAGCGCAGATCGCCGAATTGACCGTCAAAAGGAACACCGCTCTTCGGCCTACGTATCCCGACTCAATCGTACCCTTCCTCACAAGTTCGTGATGCCCAATCTCGAAATGTTTGATGGAAGTGCGTGCCCTAAAACTCACTTGGACACCTACACTTTGGCAATGAAAGCTAAGGGATGCACAAACCAAAGAATGGGCCGACTACTTCGCCTCTCTTTGAAGTCGTGGCTTTGAAATGGTTTTTCCGATTGCGGCCTCAAGCTAGGGCTACTGGGAACAGATTACGCATTTTCCGTATAAGTATAAAGCCAACTTGGAATGGGAAACAACAGAGTTGACTGCACAACGGTGCGGCGCCACACGAGAATATTGGGGTGGAACTGAAGCTTAGTGAAATGGCCATTCCTCCTCCTCGACGAGGAGCAGCTTAGACATCTTTCACTCATGCTTGAAGCCGCATTTCCTTGAGAGCTTCCTCAGCCACTTCCCTCACGCGACTGCTGCAATGGTTAATTCCGGGCTAAGTTTGAAAAGGCTTACAATCGCCAGCTCGACCGTCGCACCAAGCATGTATACCGGGTTTCTTCCACCTCCAACACAGCCTCCCGCCCAACCAAAAGGTAAAGAAGTGATTAGCTATGCGGGACAGATCAGAAATGCCACTTCCTTTGTCCCCAAGAAACCCGATGCATCCGCATCCGGCTCCAAGACTTGAGAAACTTTGGGATGCCTTTGAGTGATATCTTCAGAGGTTTGGTAAAAGAAGGCTTGCTCCGGCCGTTGGAAAATTATCAGCCCAGAAACCCCAATGCTCCTTTGGATACCTCCAAGCATTGTGCCTTTCATCAGTACCATGGGCATCTGACAGATGATTGCGTCCCCCTGAAGAAGGCAATCCAAAGTTTGATTGAGCAAGGGAGGTTAGAGATGCCTGAAGGGCCTAATACTATCAATAACCCGCTCCCTAACAACATGAGTGTCAACATGATCGAGTTTGGTGGTTCAAGCCTCGTGGGCACAATGGAGTTTGACTCGTCCCTTTGCGAGGTCAATGAACCAGTCATCGCAGGCAATGAAAATGGTTGGATTGAGCAAAAAAGTTGACAAAGAAGTCCTGATGGAAAGACCTGCAATAGCTCCCATCTCCAGCGTCGAAGAATAGATGCATGGTCCAATAGCAAAGAGCGGCTAGACTGGGGGCTACCTATCTTTAAAATAGTCTTTTGAGTCAACCTTCGTAGGTTCTAGTACTTTTCTTTCACCTAAGTCCTTCCCGGACATTTGTTGTTGTAGTCCATTCTGGACATATGGTTAAATGTCTAACTTTTAATATAAGTCTTTTTTCTTTTCTTGCTAGACTCGAGACATCACTTGCGCACCCACGCTACACTTAATTGAAATGGTTTTATCCAAAATGATCACTTGTGCTGCTCAACCACTAATTCTTTGAAATGATTAATATTTAAACTAATCGGAGTGAGAAAATCAATTGATATCCTTTCCAAATTGGGGCTTACCAACTCCCCATCTTGCATATCATATGCTCACATCCCTTTCATCAACCTCATCATCTCGTTGTTCGATGAATTTGCATGAATCTTTTCTCATTTAAAGCTTAAGCAAGCAATGAAGACTTAATCTCAGGTCATCCGGTAGGAATTGCGGTTGAAGCCTTTCACCCATAGGAAAGCCATTGCCTCACCCTCACTAAACACTACCCTTTCATTTCAAGATCGGCATGTTTTGAAACCCTGTTTAGCCATCACCTTTGCTCCTTACTGAGAGAAGTCCAAGCAACGCCAAAGAAGTTAGCTTCGAGAGTCGGCGATGCATAAAATGTTCAAGTTGTGAAGGAAGGAAAGATAATTCTCAACTCCTCAAAGAGGCCTTCCGAATTCTCAGAAGAAGGATTTTAAAATCCTCACAATTTCGGATATAATTCCAAGCTCCTCAGGAAGCCTTCCAAAAAAAAAAAAAGGCTCTCCAATGATCAAAAAGGAGCCCAAATTCTCGCAAGTTCACAAAAGTTCTCGATAGCTGGGACTTCCTCTTATCATTACCTTAAACCAATCCCAAACCATCCTCTCAATTTTAGAGGATACTCCCATTACCATTACCCTTGCCCTTGGCAAAGTCAAAATTTGACCTCTCATTCTTAGAGGCAATCAATCTTCCCCGCCATAGATTTCCCAAACACATCCCTGCAAACCAACCTCTCATCTTTAGAGGCTCGGCCAACAGAAGGCCCAAACTCGACCTCTCATCTTAAGAGGTCAAAATTTCCCAAATCACCCGATGGCCGATCGAAGCCCGTAAACCCACCGCAATTCCTATCGGATAGCAATATCTTTAAGATCTAAATCAAATTAATGCTTCATTGCTTGCTTAAATTGGAATCTAATCCATCTTGGTTCAAAATCATCAATCAAAGATTGTGCAAATTCAAATCTGATGTGAGCATAATTCATTTCTACTCCACAAACACTTGCCGTGGACGCCCCACTGGGGCTTCACATCCGTGTCTTTCATGGACACTCTAAGGGGATATGTTATTCAATCCTCCAAATCTTCAAAATCCCCAAAGGTCCTCAGATCCTCGAACTTCAACATTCGTTCTCTTTTCATTCGGGATAAGCCCGAACTACGGCGACCTGAGCTCTTCATAATGGAGGGAACGTAGGCAACCAGAAATGGTCCGGTCGAAATCACAAACAAATCTCAAAAAAAAAAAATCCGGTCTCATCAAGGATCGTCCCTATACACTTTCCGTTCTTCCGAGCTTGATTCTCGATATCAGCTGATTTTCTCCTCGTGATTAATCAAAATATTTATTCATATCAGATTTAGGAGTTGAATAACCCGAACATTAACAAAGGGTTTTAAGCAGCCTTGTGATCATCATGAATAAGACAAGTTTTCAAGTGTCTCGACAAGTCTTCTCTTTCTATATCATAGGAAAATAGAGCCAAACACTGTCTTTCTGTCAGCAGGGGCTTCCATACACTTTTCCACACCTTGTGATGCTTATACTCTCTCAAAAGAGTCAAACCTAAAGCGAGTGTGTATACACAAAATCGGGATTCATTCCCACTTTTCGAAAGATGTGCTCCTCGCACGTAAACATTTCGAGTCTTGTCCATCGGGCCGGTTGACTAAGATCCGAAAAGATGGGTGCCTCCTCGGTCACATGACGACTCTATCTATAGTAAGATCGCCTGAATTTCTTCACGCCTGGGGCTTGCTAAGCGGTTCTCCTGTGTTCTCCCGTACGCCTCTTCAAGCCGGGGCTTCTATAGTCATCTTTGGGTCCACATTGGGTTCTTCACTACGAGATAGACTCGCCAAGTCGCTTCTTCAAAACTGGACTTTGCCTACTCGGGATCCGGGCTTTGTCAAGATGGTCTTTGGACCCGAATTTTATCAAGAAAGAATTTCACTTCGTAACTTGGTACACGGCAGCCTTCCCGTAGCATCGAAATTCAAGATCGTGGTTTCTCCCGCATTAGCAATTCCATCAAATCATTCTCCGAACAAGGTTTCGCCAAAGTCACACTCACCCAAATGAAAGAAGCTGCCGCTCATATCGACGTGCCCCGTAGCCTGTCACAGACGCCTTCGATGACCAAGAATGAGAGGGAAAATTTCAACCAAAACCCGGATCCGAATCCAATCTCATCAAAATTGAGGTCCATGTGATACCGTCAACAAAACCTCATCAACAACCGCTGTTTAAACTGCGATCGAGGGCTCTCACCTCCCCCACTTGCTCAAAGCCTGTCCCAAACAGTCTCCAAACACATACATCCCGACGCATCCCCTTTCATCACCATGCATCCCCACCAAAAAATCTCCCAAGGGCTCATGTAGCATGCACAAAATTTGAATCAATGGGAAAAATCCTAAGTAATTGAAGATCATAAATCATAATTTCCCTGCCAAAAGCTTAGGCTAAGTACATCTTCGAAAGCAAGTAAATGCATCATCACAATCATTTTTGGCTCTATGCATGCATCTGTCATCGTGAATGCCATATATGCATCTTCCTATTCACTAACGAATGCAGGAATTCAAATGTGAAATCAAATCCCCCTTTTTGGCAAGGATGATCTTCACCAAAGTCAACCCCCAACATCCACAAACATATGAAGACAACCTCCAGTGTCTACAAATCGGTCAGGGACGCCAAGTTCTCCAATACAATTCGGTCAGGGACGCCAAGTTCTCAAAATGCAAATCGGTCAGGGATACCAAGTTCTCGAATACAAATTGATCAGGGATACCAAGCTCTCAAATACAGTTCGGTCAGAGACGCCAAGATCTCAAATACGCTGCATGTAAATGCCAAGTTTTCAAAGATGCATCAAGACTCTCAACACTATCAACTACCACACAAACTTCGCAACTTTCTCTCCCGCAGTAAGCACAAAGAAAGGTACGTTAATCCTTCAACATATCTCGAAAATATGCATACACTCACAAATGTTGCATGATTACCCATAGGTTCATACCTCTTAACAAAACCTCAACTTAGGATCATACTCCTGAACTAAGTCCCCATTTAGGTTCATACTCCTGAACAAAATCTCAACTTAGAATCATACTCCTGAACTAGGTCCCCATTTAGGTTCATACTCCTGAACAAAACCTCGACTTAGAATCATACTCCTGAACTAGGTCCCCATTTAGGTTCATACTCCTGAACAAAACCTCGACTTAGAAACATACTCCTGAACTAAGTCCCCATTCCTGAACTAAAATCCACCAAAGGACCATCCATCCCAAACCATCAAAGGGAAATCATTTCAAATCAAGGTTCGAGGCACCTAAGACGCCATCATTAAGGTTTGAGGCACCTAAAGCGCTATCACCCCGGTCACAACACTAGGAAAGCGATAAATCGCAATCAAACCTTAGGGTGACTTCCCAAAAATAGTCAGACCATAGGGTGACTTCCCAAAAATAGTCAGATCTTAGGGAGACTTCCCAAAAATAGTCAAATCTTAGGGCGACTTCCCCAAAACAGTCAAAACCTTAGGGTGACTTCCCAAAAATAGTCAAATCTTAGGGCGACTTCCCCAAAACAGTCAAAACCTTAGGGTGACTTCCAAAATTAGTCAGATCTTAGGGTGACTTCCCAAAATAGTCAGATCATAGGTGACTTCCCAAAAATAGTCGATCATAGGGTGACTTCCCAAAAATAGTCAGATCTTAGGGTGACTTCCCAAAAATAGTCGTGTCTTAGGGCGACTTCCCAAAATAGTCAAACCCTTTAGGTGACTTCCCAAAAATAGTCGATCTCGTGGCGACTTCCCAAAAATAGTCAGATCATAGGGTGACTTCCCAAAAATAGTCGATCATAGGGTGACTTCCCAAAATAGTCAAACCATAAAGGGCTTACTTCCCAAAAATAGTCGATCATAGGGTGACTTCCCAAAATAATCAAACCATAGGGCGACTTCCCAAAAATAGTCTGATCATAGGGTGACTTCCCAAAATAGTCAAACCATAGGGCGACTTCCCAAAATAGTCGGATCATAGGGTGACTTCCCAAAAATAGTCAGATCTTAGGGTGACTTCCCAAAAATAGTCAGATCATAGGGTGACTTTCCAAAATAGTCAGTCTTAGGGCGACTTCCCAAAATAGTCCAATCTTAGGATTAAAGACCCGAACTACGGCCGTCTTGATTCCCATTCGGGATACGTAGGTAGCCTATCGCTAGGTTCAGCCACTGTGACCAAAATGGTCACTTTATCCCCAGCAGAGCGGATATACAACTTCAGCCACCAGACCAAAATGGTCACTTTATCCCCAAGAGAAGCGGATATACAACTCACCATCGACCGAAAATGGTCATTTCCTATCCCTCAAGAGAGTTTCTTCCAAAGCAATCGATCGCAGAACTCACTCGTCCGTGTTCGAGGCACCTAAAAGCCATCATCTCCAGGGTCAAAGACCCGAACTACTACGCTTGATTCCCACTAGGGATACGTAGGTAGCCTATCGCTAGGTTCAGCCACTCGATCACCTGATCATCCCGTCAAATGTGGAGTCTTACTCTTATCGACGACCCCGCTTCCTTCGAAAGCACCGTCGCCGAGGGGCTACTGTAAGTGCTCCAATTTGATCCGTTAGTATTTTCATCGACGACCCCGCTTCCTTCGAAAGCACTGTCGCCGAGGGGCTACTGTAAGTGCTCCAATTTGATCCGTTAGTATTTTCGTTAGAAAATTAACGAAAGTTTTAACATTTCTAACATTTCTAACAAACCCTAACCTTTCTAACAAAGCAAGGGTAAAGTGGGCATTGCCATTTAAAGTTAAACCAAGAAAAGAATCTCAAAAAGCAAAAGAAATTGGAAAAATCCGAATTAGGCAAGTTGAAAAACAAACTGCTGTAATTTTTTGAATAATATTCCTCCTGCCCAAAAGCGCATCAGAAAGCGTGATGAACAAAGGCATGCTTACGAACCCCTCCACGCGGACATCTATGTAAATCATAGAGGGCTATAAATTAAACCCTCCTCTCTCAGTTTACACAACAGATTTTACACACAGAAGCTGTATTTTGGCGAAAAATAGAGAGAAAACAGTGGGAATCCTTAGATTGCCACCATTTTCTCTTGAACCTTTCCCAATTTCACTTCAACCATTCTCAAATCACTCTTAAACACACCAAGCTCAAGCTTAAAACACTACTCAAGAGGAAGATTAGGGAGAAAACATAGAGGACTTAAGTGTTATCTACTTGTTTTCTCTTTAATCAACTCTATCATCAAACCCTAAACACATTCAAGCCTTGAATCCACCCAAACACAAATCCAAAACACCAAATCTTGATACTCCTCAAGTCAAATTCCAAGCCTAGGAAGATAGGGTGTCACCATTGGTAAAGCCCTCCTTCTTTAAACCCTAAAACTCCTCTTCAACTTCTTGTTCATCTTGTTCTTCTTACTTTGATCTACTTTATGTCAAGTTTAACTTAAGTTTTGACCCAAGATGGTCATCTTGAAGTTCATCTTCATGAATGACCATCTCAAATGTTCCACATTTTTAAATCTCTAGTTGATTTTTCTCTTTAATTTCATCTTTACAAAATTCCCCTTCCCAAGCAAATGAAATGCTTAAGTCCTAATGTACCCCAAGGATGGTTTGATATAGTAGATCACCACTAAAATGTCTAGTGACTACTAATCAAAACCTAGGGAAATGGGGACAAGCATGGATGCAAAACCCCCTTTTAAATCACATTTTCCCTCAAGAACATCTTGCTGTCCAGTAGCATTGTTCTGAGACCTCAGTCCATTTTCTTATTTTTTGGACATACAGAAACTTGGAATTTGGTGTTGACTACAAAACACTTTTTATATCCAACATCCATATCTTTCCAAAAATATTTTTACTTTATTTTTTACGTGAGTAAAACTCCCTTTTTCAAATTTCCTTTTAGAGGCTAGTTCATCAGTTTCTGGAAATCCAGATTTCATATCTGAGATTTCCAGAAGGTTTTGATCCATCAAATCTTCTCCAAAATGGAAAATTCTTTCGTAGATACCTTATTTAAGGTGTTTTGATCATTTTTGATCCTCGGACTTTTCCCAGATTCTGGATTTTTCAAGCCCTAAAGTCCATTTCAAAGTCAAGGGTCAACTGCCTTTTTCATTCTGGAAGAAATGGTTTTCAACTTCCAAAAATCTTTTGAGTTCCAAATCTCAACCCAAAAATCATCCAAAAAATCATGGGATCAGTTTAAAGCCTAAAAAAGAGTTCCCAATTTTTACTTTCCTCAGTTTCAACTTATTTTGGCCAAAACACACACTCACACACACACACACACACAACAAAGGATTTTGAATGTTTGGAAGACTCGTTTTTACGAGGCATTCCGGGTGCACACTAACGTCCTTCCCGGCGTGTAACGTGACCTCCGAACCCAAATCTCTAATATCGGGCATTTTTCAAAGTTTTGGCCCTTAAAACAAAAATGGCGTGGCGACTCCGTTTGATTTCAAAAAAAAAAATCGGGTACATCACACCTCTGTAAGACTACTCTGAATTTCTTCACGCTGGGGCTTTGCTAAGCGGTTCTCCCAGGTTTTCATGTATCAGCTCTTCAAGCTGGGGCTCCTATAGTCATCTTTGGGTCCACATTGGGTTCTTCACTACGAGATAGATTCGATCTTTGTCGATTATTTTCGTGATTGCTTTGCATTACCAATCGATTGGGACTCGCTAATTATGTCGAATCACAACGAGGTTATAAGATTGGGGCTTCGCCAAGTCACTTCTTCAAAATCTGGACTTCGCCTACTCAGTTCTTCAAACCGGGGCTTTGCCAAAGAAGGGATCCGGGGGCTTTGTCAAGATGGTCTTTTGAACATGAATTTTATCAAGTCACAAGAAAGGTCTAGGCACATCAACAACTAGATTTTCAGCTTCACAACTTGGTACATAGAAGCTTCCCGTAGCATCGGAATTTAAGAACTGGGGTTTCTCCCGGCAGTAGCAATTTCATCAAATCATTCTCCGAACAAGGTTTCGGCCAAGTCACAGCTCACCCAAATGAAAGAAGTTTCACTCATACCGACGTACTCTACACTGTCGGCTCACGCCTTCAAATGACCAAGATTGAGAGGGAAAATTTTAACCAAGACCCGGGATCCGAATCCAATCTCATCAAAATTGAGGTCCATGCGATACTGTTAACAAAACCTCATTAACAACCGCTGTTTTAATCGCGATCGAGGGCTTTCACCCCCCTCCCACTTGCTCAAAATCTGTTCCAAACAGTTTCCAGACACATACATTCCAATACATCCCCTCTCACCACATGCATTCCCAAAAAAATCTCCCTGTGGTTCATGTAGCATGCACAAAACTTGAATCAATAGGAACAATCCTAAGTCATAATTTTCCTGCCAAAAGCTTAGGCTAAGTGCATCTCCAAAAGCAAGTAAATGCATCATCTCGCGAACATATACACTGATGTTCCCATAATCATTTTGATTCTATGCATGC
This sequence comes from Adenophora triphylla var. japonica, assembly GCA_022495995.1. NCBI lineage: Eukaryota > Viridiplantae > Streptophyta > Magnoliopsida > Asterales > Campanulaceae > Adenophora > Adenophora triphylla. Next base: position 1,457,129 of record JAFEMH010000005.1, read on the forward strand.
AACCATCATCATGAATGTCATATGTGCATTTGTCCCTCTACTAACAAATGTAGCAATTCAAGCACGAAAGACCAGTTTTCCATCACTACCAGAAGCCTCTCCGCAGCGAGAATGGTCTCCACCAAAGACGACCTCCAATGTCCATAAATGGATGAAGACGACCTCCAGCATCTACAGTTTGGCAAAGATAGCCCCCATGTCTATAGCTTGGCAAAGACAAGTTCCGGCGTCTGCAACTTGGTGAAAACAACCCCCAACATTCACAAACATATGAAGACCACCTCCGGTGTCTACAAATCGGTCAGAAACGCCAAGTTCTCAAATACAAATCGGTCAGAGACGCCAAGTTATCAAATACAATTCGGTCAGAGACGCCAAGTTCTCAAATACAATTCGATCAGGGACGCCAACTTCTCAAAATACAAATCGGTCAGAGACGCCAAGTTCTCAGATACAATTCGGTTAGAGACAGCAAGTTCTCAAATGCAAATCGGTCAAAGACACAAAGTTCTCAAAAAGCAAGAAGTCCCAATGTGAAGAGAAGCTCAACAACTTCTACAAGGTTGACGATCACCAGCAAGATGCAGACTCAACCAAACTCCTCCTTCAGTCAAAATGCCTCCAAAGACAAAGAAATCGTCGCCAGAACCGCCCCACGAACCGCAACCCAACAACTCTTCATCAACATCGCCCGTAGCCTCGGTCCTTCCTAGCCTACAAGTAAGCACGACAGTATGAAAGCATATCTTAGTCAACTACTTTTCTAAAAGAACATTATCATCAAATCTTAGGTGACTTCCCAAAAATAGTCAAATCTTAGGGTGACTTCCCAAAATAGTCAAATCTTAGGGTGACTTCCCAAAATAGTCAAATCTTAGGGTGACTCCCCAAAAATAGTCAAGTCTTAGGGCGACTCCCCAAAAATAGTCAAATCTTAGGGCGACTTCCCAAAAACAGTCAAACCTCGGGTGACTCCCGAATACCGTCAAACCATCAAAGACCATCCCCAGCAGTTTTCGTACTACGTCCGTGCTTGATTCCCACTCGGGATACGTAGGCGACTACCATAGGTCCCGGCCGCTTGACCAACACGGTCCGCCACCCTTTTCCCGACAATCATCGTAAGCTCTAATCTTCCCCTGCGAGAATGCCCTCAAATAGTCTCCCTCAACCTCGATTTAGGTTCATACTCCTGAACTGAGCCCTCATTTAGGTTCATACAATAGAACTAAACCTCAACTTAGGTTCATCCCTGACGAAAGCCAACGGAATTCCGTCTCTTTCACCTCCGACAGTCAAACGTAAGTCCGATTTCTCCGAGAAAGATAACGGAATCCCGTTTCTTTCATCAAAATCATCAAACGGCAGTAAAACATAAGTCCGATTTCTCCGAGAAAGATAACGGAATCCCGTTTCTTTCATCAATTTCATCAACGGCAGTCAAACGTAAGTCCGATTTCTCCGAGAAAGATAACGGAATCCCGTTTCTTTCATCAAAATCACTAAACGGCAGTCAAACGTAAGTCCGATTTCTCCGAGAAAGACAACGGAATCCCGTTTCTTTCATCAAAATCATCAACGGCAGTCAAACGTAAGTCCGATTTCTCCGAGAAAGATAACGGAATCCCGTTTCTTTCATCAAAATCATCAACGGCAGTCAAACGTAAGTCCGATTTCTCCGAGAAATATAACGGAATCCCGTTTCTTTCATCAAAATCATCAACGGCAGTCAAACGTAAGTCCGATTTCTCCGAGAAAGATAACGGAATCCCGTTTCTTTCATCAAAATCATCAACGGCAGTCTAACGTAAGTCCGATTTCTCCGAGAAAGATAATGGAATTCCGTCTCTTTCATCAAAATCAATCAACGGCAGTCAAACGTAAGTCCGATTTCTCCGAGAAAGATAACGAAATCCCGTCTCTTTCATCAAAATCAATCAACGGCAGTAAAACGTAAGTCCGACTTCTCCGAGAAAGATAACGGAATTCCGTTTCTTTCATCAAAATCATCAACGGCCGTAAAACGTAAGCCCGTCTTCCCCAGCAAAAGCTAACAAAATCCCCAGCGAAGTTGACGGAATCCCGCTTCTTTCCTCATTATCATCCACGGTCGTAAAACGTAAGCCCGATTTTTCTCCAACGAAAGCCAACGAAATCCCGAGCAGCTTTCGAACTACGATTGGCTTGATTCCTCTTAAGGATACGTAGGTAGCCTACCATAGGTCCAGCCACCCGACCAAAACGGTCACCCTCTCCTTCGGAAGCAGACGAATGAAGTCCACCGAAGGACCATCCATCCCAAACCATTAAGGGAAAACATTTCAAATCAAGGTCCGAGGCACCTAAAAGGCCATCATCTTCAAGGTCCGAGGCACCTAAAACGCCATCATCTCCAAAGGTCCGAGGCACCTAAAAAGCCATCATCTCCAAAGGTCCGAGGCACCTAAAAATCTATCATCTCCAAAGGTCTGAGGCACCTAAAACGCCATCTTCAAGGTCAGAGGCACCTAAAACGCCATCATTACCAGGTTGACACCTCAAAATAGTCATTCCAGGGTCAAAGACCCGAACTACGACTTGCTTGATTCCTCCTAAGGATACGTAGGTAGCCTATCGTTAGGTTCAGCCACCAGACCAAAATGGTCATTCCTATCCCCAGCAGAGCGGATATACAATCTCAGCCACCAGACCAAAATGGTCATTCCTATCCCCAGCAGAGCGGATATACAATCTCAGCCACCAGACCGAAAATGGTCATTCCTATCCCCAGCAGAGTTTCTCTCAGCAATCGACTGCAGAACTCGCTCATCAAGGTTCGAGGCACCTAAAACGCCATCATCTCCGAGGTCAAAGACCCGAACTACGGCCGGCTTGATTCTCGTTCGGGATACGTAGGTAGCCTATCGCTAGGTCCAGCCACTCGATCACTTGATCATCCTGTCAAATATGGAGCCTTACTCTTATCGACGACCCCGCTTCCTTCGAAAGCACCGTCGCCGAGGGGCTACTGTAAGTGCTCCAATTTGAGTTGTTAGTATTTTCGTTAGAAAATTAACGAAAGTTTTAACATTTCTAACATTTCTAACAATTCCTAACATTTCTAACCAAGCAAGGGTAGATTAGGGATTTCCATTTTAAGATAAACCAAGGAAAAGAATCAAAAAAGCAAAAGAAATGGTCAAAAACCAAAAATAGAAGCTGCTGGAACAAAAACTGGCTGCTTAATTTGAATTTTAAAAAAAATATTCCTTGTGTCCAAAGCCTGCAGCTGTAATTAATGAACAGTGCACGCTAAGGGTCTTGTCCGCGCGGATGAAAAAGGAAGTTTCAGAGGCCTATAAATTAAGCCCTTCAGTCACAGAAATAAGAAGCCAGAACACAATTCACTCACAGCAACAGCACTCTGGCGAAAAATAGAGAGAAAACAGTGGGAATCCTTAGATTGCCACCATTTTCTCTTGAATCTTTCCCAAATCCCACTCACTCCAAATACTCTCAAATCACTCCCATTCATACACAAGCCCAAGCTTCAATCACCCCTTAAGAGGAGGATTAGAGAGAAAACATAGAGGACTTAATTGTTATCTACTTGTTTTCTCTTTGACCAACTCTAATCAAAAGCCCTAAACACATTCAAACCCTAAACACATTCAAGCCTTGAATCCATTCAAACACAAACACAAGGGAAGATAGGTATAACCTCCCTCTCCCTCCCCTAAATCTCTCTCATCCATGCATGCACTTTCAAACTCCAAAATGTAGTTTGTTCATGTTCTTGCTCTAGATCCAAGAGGATCACCATGGAAGTTCATCTCCATGGATGATCCTCTACAAGGATCAACATTACTTTCAAAGTGTTTTTACTTACTTGCAAACACATTTTCAAAATCCTAAAAATCATTTTCATACATCAAATCTTGATTTCAAAGGATAAAATTCCCCTTCCCAAGCAAATGAAATGCTTAAGTCCTAATGTACCCTAGGGATGACTTGATATAGTAGATCACCACTAAAATGTATAGTGACTAATAATCAAATCCTAAGGAAATGGGGACAAGCATGAATGCCAAACCCCCTTTAAAATCATGTTTTTCTTCAAGAGAAAGTTGCTGTCCAGTAGCCTTTCTCTAAGACCTCTGTCCATGGTCTAATTTTTTGGACACAGATAAACTTGGAATTTGCTGTTTACTACAAAACACTCTTTGTAGCCAACATCCATATATTTCCAGATATATTTTTACTTTATTTTTTTCGTGAGTAAAACTCCCTTTTTCAAATTTTCTTTCAAAGGTCATTTCTTCAGTATCTGGAAGTCCAGATTTCATATCTGAGATTTCCAGAAGGTTTTGGTCCACCAAATCACCTCAAAATGGGAAAGTTCTTTTATAGAAACCTTATTTAAGGTGTTTTGAACAATTTTCATTCTCGGACTTTCCCCATATTATGGAGTTTTTAAGCCCTTAAACCCATTTTAAAATAAAGTGTCCACTGCCTTTTTCATTCTGGCAGAATTGGTTTTCAACTTCAAAAAATCTTTTCAGTACCAAAACTCAACCCAAAAATCATACCAAAAATCATGGGATTTGTTCAAAGTCTAATAAAGAGTTCCCAATTTTTAATTTCCAGTTTCAACTTATTTTGGTCAAAATACACACACACATACACACACACAAATGGTTTTTAATGCTTGGAAGACTCGTTTTACGAGGCATTCCGGGTGAACACTAACGTTCTTCCCGGCGTGTAACGTGACCTCCGAACCCAAATCTCTCATCTCGGGCATTTTTCAAAGTTTTGGCCCTTAAACAAAAATGGTGTGGCGACTCCGTTTGATTTTCAAAAAAAAATCGGGTACATCACAGGTACGCCCATTAGGGATCATCTAGATTTATTTACATCTTTATTACTTGAGTTGCGTAATATTGATGTTAAGGTTGAAGATAAGGATGCTGCTCTTATGTTGTATGCTTCCTTACCACTGTCATATGAGGGATTTGTGGATTGCTGCATTAATGGTAAGGATACGGTTACTTTGAAAGAGGTTAAAAATAATCTCAAGACTAGATATCTGCGTCGCAAGGCGAGCGGTTTATTAATAGAATCTCAGTCAGCAGGTTTGGTTGCAGAAGGCAATAGAGGCCAAGGTAGGAGAAACAAGGGTTCTTCTAAAAGGGGTCCAAGACCTGGAGATGTCTGTACTTACTGCAAGGAAAAGGGGCATTGAAAACGTGAATGTCACAGGTTAAATAAAAGCGAGCAATCTGGATCTACTGCAGCTATGACAGAAGACGATGGGGAGGACTATACCCTACTAACTGAAGAAGACAAAGGTATGAAAGATACATGAATTCTTGATTCTGGGGTTTCTTATCATATGTGTTCACGTAGGGAATGGTTTGCAACATACGAAGAGACGAAAGGGATGATATTTATATTGCTAACGGTTATGTCTGCAAGGTAGTTGGCATGGGTTCCATCAGGGTACGAACTTGGGTGGTAAGTTATGTACATTGAACGAGGTTAGGCATGTTCCTAAAGTAACGAAAAATATGATATCGTTTAGTCGGCTAAACAAGATGGGATACAGTTTCAAAGGTGAAGGTGGAGCAGTAAATGTCTGCAGGGGTTCGAATGTAATTCTGAAAGGGGTAAAACAAGGTTCCTTGTACGTCCTCCAAGGTTCTACGTTTTGGGTTTGGGTGTCGAGAATCGTACAACAAAGGGTATGGTAGAGACACATCTGAAGGAGGCATGTTGCGTGGCTTCATGTGGAGTGGTTGACAAACATGTGAAGCAGGAAGTTACTAAAGGTGGAGTTGAACTGAGCAAGCCATGGTTAGTAAGTCAACGCACAGATTTGGGAAGCGAGGAAGGAATCAAGAAAAAGGTACATACTATTGGGGATTCCACGGATATGACTGCTTCATTTGTTAGGGTTGGCAAGATCCAATGTCGACTGGATTTGCCCAATTGTCGGTTGGGGCATTTTGAGTTCCTACTTCAGTGGCACATTTGGGTGTATTAGAGACACATTGGTGTGCTCGGCGCAGTACAGATTGGGTGTCTAGGGGGATACAATTGGGTGTTTGATAAACCCGTTTGTTTACTTGTTGAACGAGTCTGATCAACTGTTGCAGCAAGTCTTTTGGTGTTCGGTGTAACATATTTAGGTGTCTATGGAGATACAGTTTGGGTTATTCGGAGGACAAGTTTGGTGTTTTGCATAACACATCTGAAGCAGATGGGAGTACTGATTTTGTGGTCGGGAGGTTAGATGTCAAGGTGGAGATTTGTTGAGTTTGATGCCATCTAACTTGTAGCTTAGAGGATTGAACAATGGGCAAATCGGTAATTCATGTGATAGACCGAAGGGAGCGACCACGCGGAGGCAATCGCGCGACCGCGCCAAGTTTCTGTGAAGACTAAGCTATCGCGTCCATTCTTGGGGCAATCGCGCGGGTGCCATTTTAGCGGATGGGGCGATCGATCGCTATGGCAAATTTGGCATGATCAGCGGCAGTTTTAGTGCAAAACTCTAAAAGCTTGCACGGTTAGAAATATACATTATAAATAAGTTATATTCCCTAACAGTACAATTGATATAATTCATAGTGTGATAGGTATATAAATAATTTTAGGTGTTTTAAGGGTTTTATTGTTTCTCTGTTTCTCTATATATAGGGTTTGCAAAGTTGTGAATTTTTGTGATCAAAAAGTTCGTGCATTAGATTATAGATTGTATTCGATGATTGCCATTTGATAATAATATTTTTGCCCTCTTCCCGTTGGAGATGGCCATTTTGGGGTCGTGGCCCGTGGGCGGTCCGCCCGGCCCGTGGCCCGCCGTACGTTTGGCCCACGACCGTCCAGCCCGTGCCCCGTTATCCGCTTGGCCCGCTTCGTATACGGGACGGGCCTGGACCAAGGAGGTCCGCACGGACCGGTCTTTGACCCACGAATCAGAAGTCTGTTTGGTTCGTGGCCCGTTTGGCCCGTTGCAATGAGGTCCGCACGGACCTGTTTGTATAAATGTCTAAAATGTCCTCAAATAAATCCGTTTGAGAGGTATTTTCGTCCAATTTACACATAACTGCTCATTTATCGAATTTTAATTTTTTGGGACATAATTACCCCTTCCAACAGCCATATTTAGGGGTAAATTTGGTCAAAAAATTTTATAATTAGTATAAATAGAAAAGGAAGTCTTTCCATTTTTCTCACAAAAAAAAATTCAATTCATCATAGAATTCTCTCAAACCCAAACCATCAAATTATTTTCAAGTCGAATATTTGTGATTACATCATAAGAGTTGAAGCCTTGAAGGTAATTTTATTGTTTTAATTATTTAATTGTTTACTCGTTAGTTAAATATTGTGTTTAGTAGTTAATTTTTTTAATCTTCATAAATTTCGAAAATTTCAAAAAAAAAAATTACTTTTATTCCGAAAATTACAAAAAAAATAAAATTGTTTACTTTTATTGTTAGTAAATTATTGCCAAAATTATTTAATCCTTATAAATTTTCAAAAATTCAAAAAATATTTTTTAATTGTTGCATTTTTAATTTTAATAGCTATGTAATTTATATTGCTAGTTATCGTGAAAGATATAGTTAATGATATATTTGCATATTCCCCCCCCCCCAACCACAAAATCAAACTCAAAATCAAAATGTACTCACTCCGGCCCGCCACTCAATAGATAATTCCCTTTTGCGCCTTAATGATCAAATTATGTTTGATCTAATTAATCAATCCTCGAACCCAATCAACACCTCTCCATTTTGCGGCTATACTCCGAATTCGACCCCGGATTGGATGAATGAGCCCAACACAAACTATACATCTAGAACCTATCATCACATAGAAGACATAGATGAGGGTGGGAAGGGGGATGATGATGACGATGTACAAGTTACCCACGAAACCTGCACAATTCCAAATACACCTACTATCGATGTTGCCTCGGGTAGTGCACCTGGTGGGGGAAGTGGTAAGGGTAAAGCAAAGGCACAAACTAAACTGTCCAAATATGCCCATTTATATGATTTAGTAATTATTGACGGTGAAACAAATGTCAAATGCAAGAGGTCCTCAAAATTTTTAAACCCGGCGGGTGTACATGGTACCTCCCATATAAAGAGGCACATGGATAAACATTATAAGGAAGCCGCTAAAGGGATAGATGGTACCGTGCAAACACAACTAAATATAACATGTGTCACTTACCCAAAAGTGGACGTCGATTTGATAACGATGTTACTAGTGAGTTGTCGATTGCCTCTTTCACTTTCGGATGATGATAGACTCACCCGCTATTCTAGAGGCCTCAACCTGTCATACCAACCAATGAGCCGCCAAACTATTACAAGGCACATGGAGAAGCTATTCCAAACTCCTCAACTTCAACTAGCGAGCGACCTCCAAAAATTCAAGGGTAGTGTTTGTTTGACCACCAATGCTTGGAAGGCCACTCTAAGTTCTAGTTCTGAAACCTTTACTTGTATAACTGCTCATTGGATTGATGAGGAGTGGATGTTGCAAAAATAGGGTGCTTTCCTTTATAACAATGCAATCCCCACACGGCTTTGCAATGTACAAGTCACATTAAGGATGTATTGAATGAGTATGTTATCACCAACAAAATTTTAACAATATCCTTTAATAATGCGACTTACAATACCCTCACCGCCACAATGTTGATCCAAGATCTTAATCCTCCCCTAGATGGCGTTTTGTTTCATGTTAGGTGTGCATGCCACATTGTTAATCTGTGTGTTCAAGACTTGATCCACTCACTAAATCCTGTCACCAATAGCATCAACACGGCCTCCCATGTTATCAAAAATTTTGGCTCAAGGTTGAAAATTTATGTTGATTTGTGTGCCCCTTATAACACGAAATACAAGAAACCTCAAGTGACCGAGGATATTAAGCGGAAATCAACATATAAAATGTTGAACAGAGCTGTCGAATATAGGGTGGTCCTCACGGAATACTTTTCTACTCATCAAATGGACTATCAAATTAGTGAGTATAATTGGTCGATAGCTACCGAGCTTTTAGAATTACTTAAGTCTTGATGGAGGGCAACCAAAATTTTTTCGGGAAGTTATTATCCCACCTCCCATCTTTTGTGCCGTGAAATAAATGTCCTAAGTGAAGTTATTAGGCAATTTAGATCACATGCCTTGTTTGGAGGTGCCGTTATGCAAATGGAAAGTAAATTCACAAAATATTATGAACATTTTCCCGTAGTTTCCCAATTAGCGACCATAATGGATCCTAGGATTAAGTTCTCCTCATTAGGTGGCTTGTTTGATGAATTTTATGAGAACACGAGGCCCGACCTTAACCCAGATGCCGTAAACACTTTCTCTAAGAGCAAACTTAGGAAAATTCACGCAATCCTATATATCGTTTGTTCAGTCACTATTGTAGAACACTAAAGGGACCAAACACAACATCTGAAAGAAATTGGAGTGGAGCAAAAAATGTTTAAAAAAAAGATTGGATTTCATGACAAAAGGAAAAACTTCATCCTCATCGATTAGTGGTTCTCAAAGTGGTGTAGATGAATCACACCAATACCTTGAAAGCCCATATTACCCCTTAGATGGTGAAAGTTTTGAAAACTTGAATGTATTACAATGGTGGAAATCGCATGCTAATATTTATCCTATTCTTTCGGTGATGGCACATGATCTACTTACCCCTTCGGTGTCCACGGTAGCATCAGAGGCTGCTTTTAGTGTTGCAGGAAGAGTGGTGACGTCAAAGCGAAACCAACTCAAACCCGCTTTTATCGAGAGATTGATTTATCTTGCGGATTGGGATGACGCGAATTTGAGAAAACAAGGCACGTTTCGGAATCTTGAAGACGCTGATTATGAAAGTCTCGAAGAAGACAATCTCATCGAGGAGTTTTTGCGAGAAGGATACTAGAAGAATAAGAAAAAGAATTCAACAAATTCAAAGACTTTGAAGCAATAACAATATTGAAGACCTAAAGCTTTTTGAAGACTTTGAAGATTTGAAGACCATAATTAGTTTGAAGATTTGAAGACTAATTTATTTTCAAGACTTTGTTAAATTTGAAAACCATAATTACTTTGAAGATTTGAAGACTCATTTGAAGATTTGAAGACTTTTTATTTTAAGACTATGTTATTTTAAATTGTATCATTTGAAGACAATGAAAATTTCCCCCAAAAAATTATGAAATAAATATTCATATAGTTTCTATTATTAAATTGATTACATTATTACCTCATTTTCTTTTGAGTTGGTCTTATGAAAAACGCGTTTTTTCTGTCACTTAGGAAAAACGTGTTTTGGGTTTCCCCGTTTATGCCAGTGCCTGTTTAACAAACTGCCAGTGTGACAAAGTGCCAGTGCATATGTAACAAAGTGCCAGTGAAAAAAGTGCCAGTACCAGTTTAACAAAGTGCCAGTGTAAACTGGCACTGGCACTTTGTTAAACTGACACTGGCACTTTTATACGGGCACTTTTATATACATAAACTGGCACTCTTCACACTGGCACTCTGTTACACTAACACTGGCACTTTGTTACACTAATATTTTTGCTGGCTCTCAAAAACACAAGCACTGGCATTCAAAAAAACATGGACTGGCATTCAAAATCACGTACACTGGCACTCAAATACACATACACTGGCACTCAAAAAACACTGGTAATCATTTTTGCTGACATTCAAAAAAACATGGACTGGCATTCCAAAAAACATGAACTGGCACTCAAAAAAACAAACACTGGCATTAGTATACACTAGAACTGGCACATCAAATCCCCCAGCAACCCCTTCGCCCTGGCACTCCTAAATACATGAACTGGCACTCAAAAAAAACAAACACTGGCATTAATTTACACTATAACTGGCACTCAAAAAAACAAACACTGAAAAAAGAAGTTGCTAAATACGTGAAGCGACGGTCTCTGCCGGACATACGGGACTCCGGCTCCAGATCCGATTTACCATCCATAATATCGTTCGCCCAGATTTCAAATTTGTCTGTGGCTGCAACAACAACTGATGAAGATGCAGAGATGCCTGAATTGAGCTTCGTGGATGAAGTTGCTAAAGGTCTCCGGCAGTCATTGGGGCTGAATCTGTTCAATTTCGACATGATCAGGGACGCCAAGGACTGGAAGGTAATTGGGGAAGAGGGAGGTCGCCGGTTGAGGGAGATAGGGAAAGCTCTTCCGGCGTTCATGGCTTTTGTGGAGGGGAGGCGAAAGAGTCGAATTGATTGAGGGAGAATGCGGTATTGGTCTTGGCCGGAGAAGAAGGTGAATGCGTCTACTGAGAGAAATTAGAGAGAGAGAGCTTGTGATTGAAAAAACACGTTTTTTCAATTGTTTAGAAAAAACGCGTTTTTTACAAGTTTTTGGCTTTTCTTTTATATACTTTAATTTGTTTAGGATTTTTTTATCTTTTTTTATATACCTATTTGTAAAAAAAAAATCAGTAATAAAAAAATCTAAAATATTATTTCCTAATCAATAAAAAATTAATAAAAATAAAAATAAAAAAATGATAGTCCGTCCCTTTTTTCTTTTATATGCTTTAACTTGTTTAGTTTTTTTCTATCTTTTTTTATACTTTTTGTAAAAAATATCAGTAATAAAAAAAATCTAAAATATTATTTTCTAATCAATAAAAAATAAAAATAAATAAAGGATAGTCCTCCCTCTTTTCTTTTATATACTTTAAATTGTTTAGTTTTTTTTTTTATATTTTTTATATACCTTTTTGTAAAAAATATCAGTAATAAAAAAATTCAAAAATATTATTTCCTAGTCAATAAAAAATTAATAAAAAACAAAATAAATAAAGGACAATCCGTCCCTCTTTTCTTTTATATACTTTAAATTGTTTAATTTTTTTCTATCTTTTTTATATACCTTTTTGTAAAAAATATCACTAATTAAAAAAGTCTAAAATATTATTACATGGTCAATAAAAAATTAATAAAAAAATAAAAATAAATAAAGGGTAGTCCGTCCCTCTTTTATTTTATATACTTTCATTTGTTTAATTTTTTTTAATATTTTTTTATATACCTATTTGTAAAAAATATCAGTAATAAAAAAAGTTTAAAATATTATTTTCTAGTCAATAAAAAATTTAAAAAATAAAATAAAAATAAAGGGTAGTCCGTGGATCTTCAGATCCGGACAAAACAGGCGGGCTTGGGCATCAATGCTGGGATGGGTTAAGCCCGTTTCATCACATGGGCTAACGGGCTTCAACCCGTCCCGCCAACGGGTTGGTCCGTAGGGGCCGGGTTGGGATGGGCTGACCCGTTTGGCCATTACCACTTCCTGTAAACGTAATCAAGTTGTTGAGATATGTATATTGTTTTATTGTGTGGTGTGATTGGTTTATTTTCATCTTTTATAGAATTTGTTATAACATCATGGTCCCCCAGTGTTACATGTTGTCATGCTGATATATTTATAAGAAAAAAATGCATCTTTATCCAACTACTCAGAACGTGCTGCTTTGATCACTCACGTGTTATTAGAATATATTTGATCATATCTAAGGCCTTCTGGTTTTGTGGTATGCTAACCGACCTCCTTTCTGGGAGGTCATAGGTTTGATTCCCCCTGGAGATCTTATATGTGGAAATATATACCATGAGTTTCAGGATTTTTAGGAGTCTCCCGGGACACATCTGAGCGGTTAAGGAAGCAGCATTGCTGGGCTTGCAACCTCACGTGGGGATTTCGAATCTGGGCAGAAGCAGCTGGAGCAGCCAATTAATTAGTGATGTAAAAGTGATGTAAATGTCTTGTATATCTCGCGGTTTACCTCCGCCAGTCACTGAGGGGACGGTAGCTGGTGGTCCAGAATTAGTCCGACGAAGATGGGAACCTGGGTATCAAAAAATATATATATATATATACTCCCCGTCCTGTAAAATACTTCACCTTTTACCCAAAATGGCGTCCCGTTTGAAGCTTCACCTTTCCTAAAATGGAAAATTTTTATTAATATTCTATTATACCCACTCACTATTTTCTCCACTCATTCTCTCTCCTAATTCACTATTACACTCACAACACTTTTTAAATTTACTATTTTCTCCACTAATTCTCTCTACTATTTTCATATTACACTCACAACATTTTTTCTTCCCACCTATATATATATATATATATATATATATATATATATATATATATATATATATATATATATATATATATATATATATATATATATACTCCCTCCGTCCCATTAATAACTTCACTTTTTGTCAAAACGGGTGTCCCGTTAAAAGCTTCACATTTTCTAAAATGGCAAAAAATCTTTACTATTTCACCCATTAATTCTCTCTTCTACTTTATTTTTACACTCACAACACTTTTCAAATTTACTATTCCCTTCACTCATTCTCTCTCCTATTTTACTTTTATACTCACAACATTTTCTCCTCTCTCCTCTTTTCCTTAATTTGTGTGTCAAGCCCAAAAGGATGAACTTATTAATGGGACGAAGGGAGTATATATCTATAGTATAAAACACAACGGGGTGCTACAGTTGAATGAACAATACCCAGTACCGAATTTCCCATTTTGCCCTTACTAAGTTGTTCCTTTTCCATTTTGCCCTTAAAAAAAAATTTAATTAAAAAAAAAAACGTATCCTCGGACACGAGCTTTTACTAGTATATACTCCCTCTGTCCCAGAAATTAAGGAAAGTGATATAGGAAAGAGAAAAAGTTTAAATATTGTGAGTATGAAAAATTAAATACGAGAGAAAATGAGTGGGAGGAATAGTTAGGAGAGAGAATGTTGTGAATGTAAAAGTAAAGTAGGAGAGAGAATGAGTGGGTGGTATAGTAATAAAAACTTTCCTTTTTTGAGTTGAGACATTCTAAATGAGACATCCAAAAAGGAAAGTTGGGATATTTAGATTGAAACGGATGGAGTATACTCCCTCCATCCCACCAAGAGTGTCACCCTTTTAGGGTGGCACGCAAATTATGAAAAAAAAAAAAGGAAAAAAAAATGTTATGAGTGTAATTTGAAAATAGGAGAGAGAATTAGTGAAGGAAATAGTGAATTTAAAAAGTGTTGTGAGTGTAGAAAAGAGAGAATTAGTGGAGGGAATAGTGGTGGGATAATAGAATATTAATAAAACATTTTCTTTTTAGGAAAGGTGACACTTCTTCAAACGAAATACTCCCTCCGTCCCAATCTAAATGTCCAAAAATGGGTCTGGCGCGGGAATTAAGGAAAGTGAGGTAGGAAAGAGAAAAAGTGAGGTAGGAAAGAGAAAAAGTTTAAATGTTGTGAGTATGAAAAATTAAATAGGAGAGAGAATGAGTGGGAGAAATAGTTAGAAGAGAGAATGTTGTGAGTGTAAAAGTAAAGTAGGTGAGAGAATGAGTGGGTGGAATAGTGAAAAAAACTTTTCTTTTTTGGAAATGGGACATTTTAAATGGGACGCCCAAAATAAAAAGTTTGGACATTTAGATTGGGACGGAGGAAGTATTATTTTGGGTAAAAAGTGACACTTGAAGTAGTGAGACGGAGAGTATATATTTGATCATGCGTCAACTCTTTGTCCAATCATTTAACATTACATTTTAAGCAAATATAGGGACATGGCAAAGTGTCAATCTTGACGGCTGATTTGCCCACATCACCCTTCTTTGGAGTTCAGTGGATTAGATGTATACTTTTTCTGTCCTACAACAAACAACATACTTCCTTCATTCCGTTTGAAAAATCACAAAATGAATTTCACACACAAATTAAAAAAAGTGATATAGGAAAGAGAAAATGTTTAAATGTTGTGAGTATGAAAAATTAAATAGGAGAGAGAATGAGTGGGAGAAATAGTTAGGAGAGAGAATGTTGTAAGTGTAAAAATAAAGTAGGAGAGAGAATGAGTGGGTGGAATAGTAATAAAAACTTTACTTTTTGGGAAAGTGTCTTTTTAAATGGGACACCCAAAATGAAAATTTGTGATTTTTCGGACGAAACGGAGGGAGTATTTGTCATTTAATGCGTTTCTTTATAAACTACAATTTTTTAAAAAAAAAATTATTATTTTTACATTAATAAGACTTTTCATATCATACTAACAATAATAATTCAATTATTATTTCATACCTCACTTTCTCTCATATACATCACTTTTTATATTCACAATTAAACATGTTCAAATATACTTGTGAATCGTGAAAACCAGCACAAAATATCGGAAATCGAAAACTGTTAGAACCGGAACCATGAAAGAATCGAGAACCGCAAGAACCTTAATCGGCGATTTCACGATTCAAATACGATTTTACCTTTTTCAAAATCGAGAATAGGCGATTTTGGAATCGGGAATTGGGAACCGTGAATCTAGAACCGTGTAATGGCTTATTTTTATTCTTAAAAAAAATTGTTTTGTTATTATTTAGTTAATAAACTTACTAAATTCGTTTAAAAAAAATAAAAGATAAGAAAACATATCAAATTAGTTAAAAATATACTTTTCTTATAAAATCTATTTTTTTTTAAATTGATTTTGTTATAAATTTAATGGACTTTGAAATTTTATTAATTTTTTAAAACTATTTCAGTTACATTGAATGTTAAAAAACATATTAAAAATAAATAAATAAAGTGAAACCGAAAACCGCCAGGTGAAATTGGAAATCGATAACCGAAATCACTACACATTTTTCACTAACACTTTTTTTTTAACCTCGTACAAATAATACTCCCTCCGTCCCTAAATGTTTGTCACATTTGACTTTTCAAACATTTTAATTTAGTAATTTTGAAGTTTAATTTTAGTTATTTTTACGAATACTTTGAAAATTATTGATAATATACACCGCCGTTATGTAATACTTTGTCCCTAAATGTTACAAGTTTTGAAAATTTAGTGATTTTGAAGCTTTAATTTTGGAAATGAGACAAACTTTTTGGGACAAAGGAAAAGGGGAAATGGGACAAACATTTAGGGACGGAGGGAGTAAATATTTCCTCCGTCCCTGAAAGATTGTCTCATTTGCTATTTTGACTTGTCCCAAAAAGTATGTCCCATTTCTAAATTTAGACATGAATGTTAGTGCAAATCTACTAAGGTACAAAAAAGTGAAGCTCTTTCTTAATAATTGTAAAATGTACGATGGAACAATCTTTTAGGGATGGAGGAAGAATATAACTTATACTAGTAGTAGCGTAATGGAAGAAATATATTAAACTGAACACATTATCAAATACAAACAGAAGAAGAGGAAGTTACGAATAGGCCGATCCCCTGTCCTTGTGGCAACATCAAAGCCATTGGAGCTGCAACTGTTCCATCTCCGTTTGTTGACGGTAGTCGATGATCCTGACTGACTTGTCAACCCACCCAAATACATCCCCTCATCCCAAGACTTGATGGAAGTAAACGAATCTTTATCTACTTTTTTTTTTTCCTTTCATTACGCTGCTTTTCTGCCTGGGTGTTTGTAATTTTCTTAGGGTCTACCCAGTGATAGTGTCACCCTTAAGACCAAGCTTTTTCCATGCTCCCTTCCCCACAATTTGTCACGTTCATTACTAAAATCCCTATCTAAAATCTCTTGGCATTGGTTTTTTTTTTTTTTTTTATTATCCAGGGTTTTTCACTTTACGGATCAATTCGGATCACTGCGATCTACCAAGATGCCTGGAGGTAAATTGCGAAATGTGTCCTATGCAAATGTGGTGACAAAGACTCCCTTATACTCTGGCTATTACAACACCAAATGGCTGTTCCAGTCCTCTTGGCATTGTTATTGTTCTATTGTGAGGAAAATCTTCTAATTGTTTAAGATTTTTTATTTTTTAAGTTGTTGAAGTCGGTGAGAAGAGTGTACATATCTGATGAGCCCGGATCTACTGGACCGGGCCCGCGCTCGGTCTTGTCCAAGGAACCAGTGACGTGGCAGTTCCTAGACCGCTGGAGGGAAGACCGCGGACAAATAGGCCCTTGTGGTCAAGACCGTGTCCCTCCTCGGTTCGTCCCCGTCGAGGACCTGGAGAACCCCGCTCGGCCGGATCTCGTGCCCGCATGAGTCATGCCCGCATCAGCCGTGCTCGCGTCATATATCTTTGGCCGGCACAACGTTGGCCGCGGCACAGCCTTCCTGGTTAAATGTCAAGCCTTACCGAGCAAGTTAGCTTATCGGGCTCGACAGCCACTTGCCGGCCCCCCATCACGCATTCAATGCGGCTCCCCGGCGCCTACTATTCCATTTAATGCAATAAGCGCTGCCACACGCGCTCATGTCCCCTTTTCACATGTCCTGGACCGTCAATGTTCCCTCCCCGACAGACCAATTAGGCTGCGGACACGTGTACCGGTCAAATACCAAAGTGCCCCCTGTGGCCGATCTCATCTTACCTCAACAAGCACCATGGCATTGCCTATAAATAGAAGGCCTTTACCCCTCGGGCAAGGTAAGTTCCATAGATAATCGAGTAAGCTCTTTTACTCTCTAAACCTAAAACACACACACACTCCAAAGGTATTCAAAGCCTTATTACTCAAGATTCTTACTCTCACACTCCGAGGGACCGAGTTGGAGTAACATCCAACTTCGACCTTAATCGGTAAGCTTGTTTGTGTTGTGATCTAGGTACATCAAACCACCAAATATATCCTAGCCGGGATATCCTTGAACCGCTCCCGACCCCGAAAAGCCGTGGCGTCATCGGTGGTTCCATTGCCGGAAACCGACTTTCTTTCGTTTCTCGTTAAAAATCTTTTGTTTTCAAGGCACCTCACGTGTCCTAAACAAATTCAAGGTCTTAGAAAGGCTCTTCTTTTTACATCACTAAGTTTTTCCCGTTTAAAACTTTTGTTTTCGAACACACCTTGTAGTCTAAACAACCGACCGTCAAAAGACACTTCTTTTCGATTATTTTCACCTTTCGAGACATGTCTCAAATTCGAAAAATGCTTTGGTCATTTAACCATGTAGAGGAGGAGAACCAAGCCGAACCCTCCAACAACAAATAGGGAAAGGCAAACCAACTCGATTTCAACGGAATGGGGGCCCATTCTCGGCCTTCAAAATCCCCACCAACGAGTTCTCCACCTAAGCAACCGAGGAAGCCCGTGGCCGAGAAAGCCCAAGCCCTACTAAACACTAGCCCAAACTCCCCAAGCTCGCATAAAAACACCAATCCGACCACCCCACTTTCCCCGTAACAAATCCCGAGAAGGAAGGAAATCCTAGCCTCCCAAATCCAAACCGGTCGCGGAGGCCGTGGCCATCAACGACGCGGAGATGGAAATATTTGAAATAGAGGCCAACGGAGGGCTACGGTTCCCTCAAGGGTCACAAAGGTTCTCCCAACGAGCTCCGCTCACTCGCTTGCTAGTCAAGCTGCGTGGGAAACCGGGTTGACCCACCCTTCGAGCGCGGACACGCCAAACGGAGCGTGGTGCATGTAGATGATAGCGAGGAAATGGGGGAGGAGGCACACCAAATCGCCGTGCGAAGTCCAAAGCGGCACCCTCGCTCCGCCAAGGAGAAGGTCGTGGCTCCACGAGCTAAAAAGCAAAAGGTTGATGATCGTAACCCCGAGTTTGTGGAATTCATGCGTAAGATGTGGAAACCCATCGAAGGCCGCCGTGGCGTGGCCGCACTATGGACGCCTTCGGCCGATAAAATTGCGCGGGCACCGATCCGGAAGAGCAAACCCCCGAGATGGACACTCCATGACGGATCCAAAAATGCCAAGAGTCATACATGGGAAGATTTGAGGGCCGATGGCTTTATTCTCCGCGGATGAGTCGGTGATGTGCAAAGCTTTGGGCCGCGACCTTCACCGGCAAGGCCCTATCTTGGATGCTAGCCCTCAAGCCCCGTGCATCCAAATATTCGCCCGCCCGTAGTCCTCTTCCTCAATGCCTTTGCTGGAGCAGTGTGTGCCCGCTAGACCAAAGACAGATCTTGTCCGTGTCAAGCAGTGCACCAAATGAGCCTACAAAGGATTATATATCCCGGTTCAGAAGGTGAGCGAGGAGATTGTGGACCTGGACGAGGGGATATCAGTACTATGTTTTGAGGGCGGCCTCGCAACTCCTTCCTCAAAATGAATTTTGCCTCCAAAGCAAACCTAAATCAAGGAGGAAATGTATGAAAGGGCCTCGGCCATTGCCTCCGCCGAAGAGCCTAGTGTGCCCGCTCCCGAGCTTCTGCGAAAGAAAGGATAAGCCAAGTCCAGGAGACCACCCTGCAGCCCGCTCATGCCAATAATCGTGGCAAAAACAGAGGCCTGGGATCGAAAGGCTCAAAAAGGCCGTGGGTCAAACAGCTTTACACAGAGCTCACCGACCCAAGGGTGGTGATCATGCAGAGCCTCGTACTTTCCTCCTCCTCCCCCATGCTTCGAAAGCCAAATGAGAGGAGTAGACTTAAATTTCGTGAGTTTCACAACGACCACGGCCACGGAATCCGAGGATTGTTTCAGTGACGAGTAATCCAAACAAAATTAATAACGGGGAGCTAACCAAGTGGGTTAAGGGAAACAATCTGCCCCCAATAACAATGATCGAAATGGCACGACACACGCGGGGACCGGACAGAATGAAAGAGATAATAATGATGACGATTTTGGGGACTATGACATTAACTTCATTGGGGAGGAACCTCCCTCTAGTAGGGCGATTGACCCTCCAAATTCGGACATTAGAGAAGGTTTTCTCCATCCCCGCCCGGCCCCGAGGAAGAGCAGAAATTGGGTTCAAAAGGAGTGAACTTGCCTCCACCCTTTTTCATTCCACGCAGCCCCCTCACCCTCGTAATGAGAATCAACCGGCAAACATAGGCCGTGTGTTGGTAGATACCGGAGCCGCCCGCGACATACTCTATTACCATACTTTGATTGGAATGAGAATGACTAAGCACATCTCACTCCATATGCGGGCATGCTCGAAGGCTTCACCAACCACGCCTGTAAGGGTAAAGGGGACGATTGTGTTTGACGTAGCTATTGGGGAAAACCCATGCAGAGAAGACGGCCAAGATAACTTTCATGGTGGTCGATCTTCCTTCCCGATACAATGCCATTCTCTGCGTAATCGCTCGAGCCGAATTGGGAATAGTTGCGTCCGTCCCCACCAAAGGGTGAAATTTAACACCTGCGGGGTTGCTACCATTAAGAACCAGCCAGGAGATTCCTCCGAGCACCGGAGGAAAAAAAGGAAAGAACAGAAAGGCCGGACATCCCGCCCGCAGATAGAGGGCGAGGACAAAATTATAGAGGGAAAGGGCGAGGACAAGTCAAAAAGGGGAAAGCCCTTGCACTCCCGCCGCCACCCGTACTAATTGGCATGCTTTCTTTCCATTCCACAAAGGTGGAGCTCAAAATGAGCAGAAAATCAAAGCAAGTTGGCCGCCCGTTGAGGGAGGATATATTGATCGAGGAATAGAGGGGAAATTGACCGTGAAATCGTATATTCAATGGCAACACCGACCGAAGCTCAGTCAACCCCAACTATTGTCATTGACTCCCCGCACAATCGTGAAATCAGCGACCTTCAACCTAACGACGAGCTCGAGGAGGTGGTAATCAATCCCCACTTCCCGAGCAAACAAGTTAAGGTCATGGGGTGGAAATTCACAAATGAGGAAAGAAGGATACTTATTGAGTTCCTTAGAGCAAATTGCGATGTGTTCGCTTGGAGGGTGGAAGATATGCAAGGCATCGCCGAGGACGTGATCCTCCATAAAATCAACGATGACCCCTCCTTCAAAAACATTCACCGAAATCCGGATATTTCTCCTGAAAAAGAGATTGCCATCAAGGAAGAGGTGGAAAAGTTGCTAAAAGCGGGGATAATAAAGGAGATCTCCTACCCCAAGTGGCCGCCAATGTGGTCATGGTTAAGAAATCCAACGGCAAATGGAGGATGTGCGTTGATTTCACCGATCTCAACAAAGCATGCCCCAAAGATTGCTTCCCTCTTCCTCGCATATAGACAGATTATTGGTGGATTCTATAGCCGGACACGTAGTTCTAAGCTTCATTGATGCCTACTCCGGCTACCACCGCATCCAGATGGCTCCCGAAGATGTCCGCTCTGTAGCCTTCATTGCGCGGCAAGACATACCGCTACACTATGATGCCCTTTGGGCTAAAAATGCAGGAGCCACATATCGCCGCATGGTCAATCTGGTCTTTAAAAACCAACTAGGCGTAAATGCTGAGGCCTACATTGACGACATGGTCATAAAAACTAAGGAAAACTCCCACGAGCTCGATGTGGAGGAAACCTTCAAAAACTTGCGCCATAACAAAGATGAAGCTAAACCCCTTAAGTGCGCTTTCGGGTCAAGGCGGGCAAGTTCCTCGGATTCATGGTCAACCAAAGAGGAATAGAGGCTAATCCAGAGAAAATCCAGCCCTATTAGACATGAAACCTCCCGCCCGCGTGAAGGATGTACAAAAACTCAATGGTCGCATCACCGCACTCGTCGCTTCATCTCGCGGTCGCCAGAGAGATGCCTCCCCTTCTTCAAAACTCTCAAAGGGGGAAGAGAGTCGATGAATTTACATGGAGCACCGAGTGCCATCGGGCTTTTCAAGAAGTCAAGACATACCTCGGGCACCCACCTCACTCAAGCAGCGCCCTGAGAAGAGCTTTTCTCGTATTTAGCACATCGATCCGGCAAAGAGCAAATGCTTCTTGTAAGGGAGGAGAATAACTCCCAAAACCAGCTTTATTATGTAAGTAAGGCACCGTCCGCCGTAGAAGGGCGTTATCTTAATATAGAAAAGTTAGCTTACGCCTTGCTTGTATCTCGCTCGAAAAATTAAGAGCCTACTTTTCTCGCACATCCTATAATTGTACTAACCGAGGCCCCGCTTAGAAAGGTTTTACATAAACCAGAGTCCCTGTGGAGAATGCTAGCTTGGTCTATAGAGCTCACCGAGTTCCGCATCACCTACTCCCGAGAAAGACAATCAAAGCGCAGCCTTAGTTGATTTTGTAGTAGAATCATCATTCAAATTAGCGGACAAATGACCTCGGAAAAAGAAAGCGAGCGTAATCGAAGATGACCCAAAAGCCCGAGCACGTAAATTGTTCAACCAAGGGAGCGTCCGTAAGAGGTGTGGACTTTATATGTGGACGGCTCCGCGAGCAAGTTAATCGTTGGAGCGGGCATACTTCGATTGCACCCCGCTGGAGAAATTCATGAGGGCCTTCGAGATTCAAGTTCGAGGCATCAAACAATCAGCCGAATATGAAGCGATCATAGCGGGCATGGAACGGCAAGAGACTTGGGAGTTCGTAATGTTGAGATCAATAGTGACTCTCACCATAGTTAATCAAATTAGGGGAGTATGATACTATCAACCCAAGACTAACTCAAGATCGTGACCTCGCAAAAAACCCTCATCAAAAATTTCACTTACTATGAGCCGAACCAAGTCATGAGAGAGGACAATGTGGAAGCCGACCTCCTCTCAAGAATAACCGAGCAAGAAATTGGTGAGTTGGAGACAAATTGCCGCATTGAATTCACGGAGAGACCTCGCTATAGATCGAATACGTATAAACAATATTGAGGATCAAGTAAGGGACTGGGTGGATGAAATGAAGGATTACATCGAGAAGCAAACCCTCCCCGAGGATCCAAGAAAGGCTAGAGCCATCGAACGGTGTCCGCGAAATACCTCGTCCTCGATGGGGTGCTTTTTCGGCGATCATTCACCAAGCCTTTACTAAGATGTGTTAAGACTCACATGGTCACCAACTTACTCTATGAGGTTCATGAAGGAGTTTGTGGCGGACATCCAGTGCTCGCACCCTCTCGTACAAGATCAAATTCCAAGGATTCTTTTGGCCCACAAATGAGAAGGGATGCGCAGGAGTATGTTAGAAAATGTGATAAGTGCCGGAGATTTGCGGACATCCCTAGACTACCATCAACAGAGCGGACTTTGGTAGTACCATCGTGGCCGTTTGATACGCGGGGATAGATCTTATTGGACCATTTCCAATCGCTAGAGGAAGCATCAAGTATGCTTTGTGGTGGCCGTGGATTATTTTACCAAGTGGACGGAAGCAAAGGGCTTGGCCACTATTTCCGAGGATAACACTATCGCTTTGTCCACGACCACATCTATTGTCGATTTGGAGTTCCCCTCGAGCAATAATTTCGTATAATGGCACCCAATTCTCCGCAAAATTCACTCGCCGAATGTATGAGAATGAAGGTGCAACACCGTAAGTCCGCAGCTGCCTATCCTCGGGAAATGGTCAAGCCGAGGCCGCGAACAAGCTAGTCCTAACCGCCTTAAAGAAAAATTTGGAAGGACGAGGAGGACGTTGGTTGGACGAGCTCCGCATCGCATTATGGGTTGTCCGCACCACGATAAGAAATTCAACAGAGAAACTCCCTTCTCGCTCACGTATGGGTCGAGGCAATGGCTCCAGCTGAGGTAGCCCTACCCTCGTACAGAGTCACATACTTCGACGAGTCTCAAAACGAGGCAAAATGTAAGGGGTGTGACACTCGGACGATCTCGAAGGAAAGAGAATGCGGGCACATGAAAAAATGGTGAACTACAAACGAAAGCGAAGAAGCATCATGATAAAAGAGTAAATAAGAGGAGTTTTTCGGTTGAGACCGGGGGCATCGTAAGCGTAGAGGTCCAAGGGACCCAACCTGGTTTCAACAAGCTGTCCCCGAAATGGGAAGGTCCATATGAGGTCACAAAGATAGTCAAAGAGGGCACCTATATGTTGCGACCAAAAGAGGGAGAAGAGCTTAAGCACGCCTGGAATAGCGACCACCTTAAGAGATACTTCTTTTGAAGTCTTTGTAATCTTTTGGAAGGAGTATAGAATATATATATATAAGGGAGAAGTTATCATCATATTTTGATGCAAAAATCAATTCCCACCAAACCTCAAAAGCTAAGGTGGATGCCCGCGTGCGGATGCCAGTGAGTTCAAGAGCCAACATATGAGCTCCTACTTACTGATGCGCAAAGATCTAGGGATCCGCATGCCTATATATGTACAAAGATCCATTACGATCCGTACTATGATCGCGGGGAGGACTCTCTCCTGCTCGCGTGACACCACCAAAAATAAGTGGATATAGATGAACGTAGGTACAAAGGCCATGATGCCCGTGCCTACGGACTCTAGTAGGGGACAATGACCAAGTTCGGACCCACTAATTGCGCGAAGGACCTCGTTAGGGCCGTTACTCGCATGCCTGTATGTGACAAAGGCCTACATATAAGCCCGTTCACCAGATCGCCACGAGACCCTCACGAAAAACCTTAGGGAGTTTTGAATAAAGGGTCAAATAAGTGAGAACCTCCAATAAGGGGATACAGATGCCAGTGGTTAAAGGGCCTCTATGCTAAAATATGCTCCTACCTTCGTCAAGCGCGGACAATAGCCTCACGGCCACCTTACGCATGCCCTATGAAAGTATGCTTGCCTTGGCTACTTTTGACTTACACCACACTGCAAGGCCGGGAATAAGTGTAAATGGATGAGAGTGATCAAACTAGTTTAACAAAGCCAAATAGACAACCGGGGTCAAGACCACTAACTTTGCCACAAGGCTAAACAAACGCGATCATAGAAGAATAAGGCCGACTCTCACAAAAACCTAAGGGTTTTGAATAAAGAGTTAGGAAAACTCAAAAATGCGGGCAAAGGGCCTACTAAGCCGTCGCCCGCGTAAGGAGAGTATAAAGTTAAATGCAAGTCAAAAACGCTCGGAAAAAGTGATAAGGCAAGAATGCAAGTATTAAGATGCTCGAAGATTGCCAAACTACTCAAAATAGCCTACGAGACAAGCAATTAAGATAAAAATAAAGGAGCCAAGTTGAGAAAAATGCTTCTATTTATATTAAGAAAGTATTTACAAATTCCTACACTATTACAAAAAGAGATCCTATTCTACTACAACAAGAAAAAGCAAAAATCCTAAACTATAGGAGCTTGGTCCTTCGCTGCATCTCGCAGCCTCCCCGCCGCACCATCTCGTGCCCGCTTCGAAGTTGGAGTTGGGGAAGGAAGACGGGTCATCGAATCTCTCGTTATAGGGTCGTAGATGGGCTCGCAGAGGCCGGAGCCGGAGCCGCCCGCGAGGGAAAGAGGTCTCCAAGGGCCGGTCCCCCGGGAAGAACCTGAGCCAGGGCATCCCCAAGGATAAAGGGTTGTCCCCGGCGCGAGCATCCAGCCGGAGATCGACCCGAGGGCGCCACTTCGCCACCGGGGGCGAGAGGCCGGCTGCGCAGAGATCCAAACCCTTGACCTCTTCCTCGGACAGAGGAACTAGCGCATGTCCCGGCACACACTCCGCATCGCAGCAACCAACGAGCCAATTACGGCCAACCGCCGCACGGAGAACATGCCCGTGGCCGCGAAGTTCGGATCTCGTGTCCGGACACCCGCCTCATACCGGGCCAAGCACTCCGCGGTGAACTCGGTCGAGTTCTTATACTCCTCGACAGCTTCTTCGCGAGCCTCGGCCAAGATCCTCTCCCTCTCCCGGCTCAAGCTGCGTAAGGGGTAGCGGTTTCTCGGAGAAGCTCATCGGCCTTAGCCTCCGTGAGTTTGACCGACTCCTCCGCAGCCTCCCAGTTTGGTTGCGAGCTCTTCATTTCTTTGCTCCGGCTTGGTCTTGTGCCGCGGAGCTCATTCCGCCGACCCTTTGCCTTTTCTAGGCTCTGCTCCGGCTCGGTCACCCGCTCCCGGGAAGCCCTTCAGATCGGACTCCATGGTCGCGAACTCCTTTTCCTTGGCATCCAGGAGGGAGCTCGCAGTACCCACCTTCTCCCGGGCCTGCTCCAGCCATGGAGTTTGCCCGCCAGGGTCCTTGGTGTTGGCCGGCAAGCTCGGCGGGCCAGCCGTCACAAGTCTCCCTGAGCCTCATGGCCTTGTTGCCCACCCGCGAGGAAGAAGGTCGAATTAGGTGGAAAATCAAAGGCTAAGTGAGGAGCCGAAGAAAGGTCCCTACCTCGCAAGGGCAACCCCAATATCCCCCATCGGCCGACGGGTTCTCCTTCTCGGCCACCCGGTGGTAGAAGTCGTGGGCAAAGAGCCGGTTGATCGGCCCAATGCCCACGCAGAATTTTGGGCGACCAGGGCATATAGGTCTACCCCGCAATGGCGGGCACGCCCCCACCTGCTTCCTTTTCTCCCATGCCTCCTCGCGGGTGGCCAAGGAGGAAATCGGATAGGCAACCGAGCAAATTGTCCCCGCGGCGGAGGGAGCGATAGTAGAGGTAGCGGCGCAGCTGGAGGGCTGCGGCTAGGGGTATCCCCCACTTTCGGGTCTTCGAAGACCTCTCCCCGTGCGTCGAGTCAGCCTCTCTCTCGGTCCTTTTCTTGGGCAAGCTCGGTTGTGCCGGAGGCAATAGTGCGGCCGGGAGATGATGCCCTGGACAAAGAGCGGTGGGTGGTGGAGGACCCCGGGAGGTGGAGGCAGATTCCCGGTTTTCGTAATGATTCTGGGAACAGTAGAGGATCCCCGCTTTCCCGCTCGCAATGTGCACGGTCTTGTCTTTTGTGGGAACCCCTCCCATCTCCTTCTGCCTCTTCGGGCGCCTTCTTTGTTGGCCTTCATGTTCTTGGCCTTCGGTTGAGCGGCGCTTAGTGGAGGAGCCATCGAAATTGTACAGTCCGGATCTACTCGAGGGAAAGAAAAATGGTTAGCAAAGCGCTTTCAAAAAATCAAAAGCAAAGTAAATTGGCAAACAATTTCATAGAGGAATCAGAGACCAATTATTTCTGGGATCGCACTCGGCGCCCAAAGATGTGTCTTACAGTCTGCCTCGAACTGGTAATGTTCGTGCACCCGCCAATCAGGGTCGCGGGGCAGAGGCTCTATCACTACTCTGGGGGCATGTGGGGCGCCCTCCCTGCGAGGAGCCACCCCCGAGTAGATCAGTAGGGGCTCATCCTCCACTATGGCGCCCACGTCATATACGGGCTCATCCCCGCTGTCCAAGTAAAGGGCCAGATGCCTCTCTATGGCAAAGGCAGCGATCGGCTGAGGAAGGGTCCGGATATTTGCTAGCGGCCACCTTCATAGGGACAGGGTGTGAAGGTTTGGAAAAGGGCCATCCGAATCTAGACTCGATCACCAGGATGTCCCTCTGGTTCCATTGGTCAAACTTGTTGGAGGGAGGAGAGAAGGTCCTGGTGGAGTAGTTCCTAGCCTTCAGGCTCAGAATGCCGCGGCTAATTTGGTTCTGATAGTAAGCGTAGAGCCCAAAGAATGGTAGGTTCATAACCCGTGAATCTGCACACGGTGTGAAGGAGACAATGGCCGGATGGCATTGGGAGTCGGAGTGCGTAGGCGGGCGAATTGAACTCCGAGGAAAGAAATAGAAGAAAGGGTCCAGGGCGGCCTCAATCCGTTCTCAAAGCTGGGCCCCATAAAAATGCAGGCCCTATTGTCCTCGCGGACATCGGCCATCGTCTCTGGCCGCAGCTTGTCCTTGTCCTTGAGATGAATATGTCCTAAGGTGCGGACACGGTATGCTTTGCGGTCCACATTATATACTTCGTATATGTCCTCCTCCCAATCAATGGTGGCCACCTCCTTGGCCTTCTTACGGCCACGGCCAGATTCACCTCCCTGGCGGCTTCTTGCCTTTGTTTCGGGCGGGGGCCACAATCACTTCCTCCTCCTCCTCGGAGTCGAGCTCTCGAAGGCATCCACTATATTGGTGGTCTCGGCGGCCTTCTTGGAGGTCCCCAGCTGCCCTCCTATCCCCCTCTCCTTGGTCATCTTCTTCGGTCTCAGAGCTCGAGGAGCAGAAAGAGGCAGGTGAGTCCCTTACGGGCGGGGGCCACCTCCGATTCAACTTCACCGGTTCCGAGTCACCTCGAAGTCGAGGGTCAAGTTCCTCGCCTGCTCGGCTCAATTGTCCTCGCCCTAGGAGCCGCGGGCACAACGGGGGAAAGATGGTCCTTATGGGCGAGAACATCTAAAGGGTCATTCAGTCTGTGCTGACAGGTGCCGCAAGCATTGGTTTGTTCGGGATCCATCGGTTCGCACTTTTCCCGATCCTGAGCTACTTCGGGGACGCGAATCGCTCTCCTCACTAGTTCAATGGCGTTCGCAGCCGAGCCTCTCTCGCGGGAAACACACCTGAAACCCCATCACAAAATTTCTCGGTCTCTTGGTATCCCCCAACACCAAAACATCACCGTTCCTTTTACCCTTTTATCCTTGGCCTCCCATGGCCAGGGGTGGGACAAAAGGCCCCCATTGGGATTTTTCGCGAAATACTGGAAGCACTCAAGGGATAATCTAAGCCACCCATGGCCTACCTTCCTAAATATCCCCCTGTCCGTTTACAAAGCGGCAAACGGATGCTGGAGTGCTCCCATCTCCTAACTCTATGGGACGGCGGGGTCCAAACTCTCGAGTGGTCATCTCGTTCAAAACCCAAAAAAGGAAAAGAAAAATAGAGGGAGATGAAGAAGAAAAAGCACCCAACAAATTACTTACGAGAGAAAGAGTGAGTGGTGGATTCGGAAAACAAGAGAGCACGGAGGTCGCAAAGAAGATTTCTCTCTCAAAAGCTCTCTCAAGGTTTGGAAACGGTAAAAAGGGTTTGGGGTTTAAGGGTTTGGTATTTATAAGGCCTACCTATACGGGTTAACCCGTTAACCCGTATTAATTAGCCCACAAATCCAACCTCGGACCATGAACCGTTTCCAACGTTTGAAAATTCGAAAAATTAAATACCTTTTGCATTTATTACCCCCTTGGATGGCCGACACGTACTCGACGTACCACTAACCCGTCTTTTCATCCGCGAGGGCCCACCTGTTAACCGGGAGGCACGCCATGCAAGGGACCACGTGTCACTCACTGGTGCCTCCCGAACGTTCCCTTTTGGCCCATGGGGCCAAGCAACAAACAAGGAAAACGCTAACACTGGTGCTCGCGCGAGGAGCAATTGAGGCAGACCGAGCTTCTAGTAGCTCCTCACTCAGACCATAAATAATCACACTTGGAGCTAGGGGCCATTGATGAGCCTGGATCTTTTGGACCGGGCCCGCGCTCGGTCTTGTCCAAGGAACCAGTGACGTGGCAGTTCCTAGACCGCTGGAGGGAAGACCGCGGACACCGTGTCCCTCCTCGGTTCGTCCCCGTCGAGGACCCTTGGAACCACCGCTCGCCGGATTCGTGCCCGCATGAGTCATGCCCGCATCAACCGTGCTCGCGTCATATATCTTTGGCCGGGCACAACGTTGGCCGCGGGCACGAGTGCTTTCCCGGTTAAATGTCAAGCCTTACCGAGCAAGTTAGCTTGCGCTCGACGAGCCACTTGCCGGCTCCCCATCACGCATTCAATGCGGCTCGGTCCGCGCCTACTATTCCATTTAATGCAATAAGCCGGCTACACGGCTCATGTCCCTTTCCGGCCATGTCCCTTGAGTCAATGTTCCCTCCCACGACGGGACCAATTAGGCTGCGGACACGTGTAGGCGGTCAAATACCAAAGTGCCCCCTAGGGCTGATCTCATTGCTTACCTCAACAAGCACCATGGCATTGCCTATAAATAGAAGGCCTTTACCCCCTTGGGCAAGGTAAGTTCCATAGATAATTGAGTAAGCTCTTTTACTCTCTAAACCTAAAACACACACACACTCCAAAGGTATTCAAAGCCTTATTACTCAGTATTCTTACTCTCACACCCGAGGGCCTGAGTTGGAGTAACATCCAACTTTGACCTTAACGGTGCTTGTTTGTGTTGTGATCTAGGTACATCAAACCACCAAATATATCCTAGCCAGATATCCTTGAACCGCTCCTGACCCCGAAAAGCTGTGGCGTCATCAATATCTTTATTTCTCTCTCTCTTTCTCTCTCTCTCTCTCTCTCTCTCTTTTTTTTTTTTTTTTTTTTTTTTTGGTAGTCCTTAGCTCTTGGCTTCGGAGGTATTTCGTTCCGTACTAGGCATATATTTATATTGCGAGGAAAATCTTGGGCCACAATTGCCTTAGCTATTTATAGAGGTCTCGGGATGGGCTTGATTTTGAACATATAATTTTAATGTAAGTAGAAATCTACAAAAATATTTACTTATGCTAAACCAGATGTAAAAAGGAATTTAATATGGATGTACCTCTCTACCGGATACATCCAACAAAATTGTATTGAGCCTGCTAGCAAGGCCTTCTCGGCTAAATGCACCAGCAAGTGCTCCATAACATCAAAGAAAGCTGGTGTGAATATTTTATCGGGAGCTCATAGTGTGACAACCATCCGATCTTGTATCTTTTCGAGATCAGCAAGTGTATTCACTTTTGAGGATAATTTTTTAAAGAAATTTGTCAACTCAATGATGGCTTTTACAACATAAGTAGGCAATGCTTTTCGAACAGCTAAAGGGAGTAGTTGTTGGAGCAAAATATGACTATCATGGCTCTTAAGACCTCAAATAACTCTTTCCTCTAGATGTACACAACGAGATATGTTTGACGAGTAGCCATCAGGGACTTTGACTCCCTTTAGAACTTTCAAGAATGTATCTTTATGCTTCTTACTCATTATGAACTGAGCCGGAGGCATAATTTCTTTGCGAGATGGAAGCATTTGTAGATGAAATGGATTCCGAATGTTCATCTCTTTTATGTCTCTTCTTGATTTCTCATTATCTTTTGATTTCCCCGCAGTACCTAACAGAGTATATAGCACATTATCACACACATTTTTTTCAATGTGCATAACATCAAGATTATTATGACGAACATGATTATTTGTCCAATATGGCAACTCAAAAAGACACTCCTCTTTTTCCAATTGTGACACAACTTAGGAACATTTTCTCTTCTCCAACTTGGCTTGTTGCTTCTCACCCTCTTCTCTTTTCCTCTTTTTAAAAACATCTTCTATTTTATACTCTGTTTCCATATTTTTCAACTTGTTTAAGCAATTTTGTTCCAAACAATAACTTGGGCTTATCTCTCACTTCATGAGTACCATCAAAAGAGCTTTTATCCTTACGAAAAGCATGACTCCTAGGCAAGAAGCGTCGATGACCAATATAACAATACTTGACACCATGTTCCAACCATCGTGCTTGAGGTCTCACATTGCAACAAGGGCAAGCATATTCACCTTTAGTGCTCCATCCAGACAACATTGCATATGCAGAAAAGTCATTTATTGTCCATAATAGTGAAGCTCGAAAAGTTAACAACTCGTTCCTTGATGCATCATAAGTTGATATACCATCTTCCCACAATTCCTTCAACTCATCAATTAACGGTTGGAGATACACATCTATATTGTTGCCCGGCCCTTTTGGGCCTTCAGTAAGCACCGACAAGAAGAAATATGGTTATTTCATGCATAACCAAGGTGGAAGATTGTATGGCATAAGCACAATCGGCCAAGTACTGTGAGATATAGTCATTGTTCTGAAAGGATTAAATCCGTCATATGCTAATCCCAATCTAACATTCTGAATTTCACTTGAAAATAATGGATAGTGTTCATCAAATCCCTTCCACACACGAGAGTCTGCAGGATGTCTCAGCACACCATCGTCTATTCTTTTCTCGGCATGCCATCTCATGAGTGTCGCGGTCTTAGATGATCAATACAACCTTTGCAACCTTGGCTTTAAGGGAAAATACCATTCTTTCTTCATCGCTACCTGCTTGGGAAGTTTATTCTTGCCACTTGTTTTAGCACCTTCACCGCTACCCCCTTCTTCTTGTTGCTTATATCTTGACGCTCCATAAATTTCACATTTAGTAAGTTTTTTAGTTTCATTTTGAAACAACATACAATGATTAATGCATGCGTCCCATGTTTTATAACTGAAACTCAAATGTGACATCATCTTGTATGCCTCACGATAGGAATTTAGCACTTTCGCTGACTGAGGTAATGCCCTAATGAAAATCTTTAATAAAGAAGTAAATCCCTTATCGGCTACTCGATAATTAGCCTTCCAGTGCATAAGTTCTACAATAAATGAGAGTATTGTAAACTTATCACACCCTTCCCACAAGGCTTGATCAGCATCTCTCAAAAGTCTAAGAAACTGGCTGCATCTGATTGTACGATTTCTTCAATTCCTGGATGGTTACTATCCGACATACCCATCCCTTCATCATGTACCATTTGCCTCATACAATCTTGCACGCCCAAGTCAATTTCAATGCCATCTTCAGTTGTCCTATCATTATTATCATTCTTATACGCCGAAATGTACTCTTCCCCATGCCTAGTCCAATTCTTGTAATCTGTTTCAAATTCCACTTCAATACAATGTGATTTCACGGTTGCACGGTCTTTTTGGTAACGATTTGAGCATTTTTTACAAGGACAATATATTTCTTTAGCACCAAGAGACTTTTTGAGAATGCAAAGTCGAGGAAGTTGTCAATCCCAGACATATACTCATTTGATATCCGGTTACCAAAATCAATCCAACTTTTGTCCATATATGACTTGATATTTTTAACGTTAAAATACAACCTATATATAAGACCGAGAGACAAAAAATTTCGAATAAAAATAAACTCATAAACAAACATAGTCTAAATACAACTTTTGGCTCGATAGATAATATACATTGTTGAAGCCTAGCTTAGTATTCAAGCTTGGGCCCATGATATAGTATAACCCCATGACAACATTCATTCGTTCTCTCTCACAACCCCCCCCCCTAATTGAGAAGCTAATAATATGTAACTTGATATAAATGAGTCATGTAGTAGCACTAAGTTGGTTACCAACTTAGTGGCCTTTTGGTAACCAACTTTAAAGAAGTGGTGGAAGGCAGATTGGCAGGGCTAAAATCCTAAACTACGACATAAAACAATGAAGCCGGTGAGGAACCTCACGGCATTGACACTTAGCATGGCAGGGATGACCTGCATATCCTCGAGGAATTGATTGATGAAGGGATCCAAAGGTCATCGGAGGTCACATTGAAATTGTTTGAAAAAGAAGTGGACATGGTTCAAGGAGTACATAAAGTCGTTCATGGCCTCATTCTGGGCATCCTCGTCATCGAAATTTGGCATGCTGGGGATATAACTAAGGCAGTACTCCTCCCTAGACACTCCGTACTTAGTATACAACTCTTCCAACATTGGCTCACCGACCCTAATAGGTTTGGATCTAGGGGTGGTAATCCTACCTTGGCCACTTCCTCTTCGGCTAGATTGTCCTCGGCCTACTACTTCCTCTCCCTCAGCAAAGGCATCTACTATGGTGGCTGATGACGAGGGGTCACTCGTACTAGCAACGCTTCCTCTTCCCGTCATATCAGCATAAAACCAAGGAAATAAAAGATTATCAAAATTGTCCAAGGCACAGGAAGGACGAGGAAGAGGAAGACTATCCCTCCTCATCGTATAGACAAAGGCCGAGGAGGGAACCTTACCCAACAATGGAGGACACTCCAAAGGGTTCGACGTCAGATAGTAATTGACATGTTCAATCACCTCAGTCCATCCGTGGAACACTATGATATTAGAGGATCCTGCATCTACCCGGTCAATCCTAAACTTACTTGGGTAACATATGTATTCCCTATGGAATCTGTACCTCTTCAACACTCCCCAATTTCCATCAAGTTCACCAACAGCCACGGCCCATCATATCGTCGATAAACCCTAAGGTTTTTGATGTGATAACC
This sequence comes from Adenophora triphylla var. japonica, assembly GCA_022495995.1. Lineage (NCBI taxonomy): Eukaryota > Viridiplantae > Streptophyta > Magnoliopsida > Asterales > Campanulaceae > Adenophora > Adenophora triphylla. Next base: position 1,490,810 of record JAFEMH010000005.1, read on the forward strand.
ATAGATGAAATTGGGGGTATGACTCCAAGTTCTGGCCATTTCTAAAGAAGGACGAAAGGACAAGAAGGTTCAAGAAAAGCTTTGAACTCAACAATGGTGGTTCTTCTTGAACCCACCAAGAACCCAAACAAAACAAGACCCAAAGACTGAAATTAAATGCAAAAAATCAAGTAATGGGAAGAGGTTATACCTTAAATCGAAGGAGTTGAGAAGATCAAACGGACAAATCGAACATTTCTAGGGAATCTGGGCAGCAAACTCAAGAACACGAAATGGCTTTTTGAATCTTGCTATTTCGCTCTCAAATGCAAAGGGTGATAAAAGAGTAAAATTGTTTTGGGGCTTTGCTTTTACACCCCTAGATCCGGGTTGAATACGGGTCGAATATGGGTCAGACGTCGTCCTTTCCCCAGCATTAAATGAAATGGCGGTTTCCCAAGACGTGTGTCAGACATCGTGCTCCACGCCTCATCATTGTACTATTAACCGGCAGATATTGAAGCGACGCTTGCCACATCGACTCCTGTTCATATTCGTTTAAAGTCGAAGTAGAGCACTACTTCCTCCTCGGCATAGCCGAGCTAGGAAGTCGGGGGCCACTGAACGGTATAAACCGAGGTACGAACAAGGGCTAGTCCGGGCAAGGCCCAAATGGATTGGGCCCTAAACATAATCCACACAAGTCTTATATACGATGAAGGGAGTGTGCTTTCCCTACCTTCCTCGTACTTGCCTCCTCATCATTTCCCCTATGTCGGCATGGATATAGCAGGCGTATAATGACCACGGCCCAATAACACCGAGGAAGGCTTCCTTCAAAGGCCGAGCAAAGCCCCCTTGACGACGAGGAGACCTCCTCGGCCATCAAGCAAAGGAAATGGGCTTCCCCATTCCCCTCGTATCTTCTCCTCGGCATCATCATAAGTCGACCTGGTCACGATGACGAGGAGCCTCCTCTCCGACGCACATGCAGAATTGCAGTTTATTCAATCCTACTCAAACTTGGACTGTGAAAAGTTATAATCCCCCTAGGATTATAACCATATCTCACACAAATTCAGGTCCAACAAGAATTCAACAATTATATTCCTACTTGGAGCAATATCCCTCTTAGCAATCATATTCAACATGGATTTTACAATGCTATATCTATAAATACAAGTCATAATTCACATATTTTGGTACGTTATCTTTTGACTCTCAACTCTTGTCAATTGATTTCTCTCTCTCAAAGCACATAATCTTACTCTCACGCCGGAGAGCCTTCGCCGGTGGAGCCCCGGCTTAGTTTACGTGTTTGTTCTTCTTTTTCAGGCTATTCAATTGCCGGAGTATAACCTTCCACCGGATTTGGGCTGATCCGAACGTTTTTGGCATCATCACTATATATTGTCTCTGTCACATAATAATATATATAAATAAGTTTGGCGTGAAAAGTGAAAAATATGATGTATTGTGAGTATAGATAGTTTGATAAGGGAGAGAAAGTAAAGTAAGTGTGTAATTTTTATGAATATAACAAGTACTCCCTTCGTTGCACTTCATTTGGCACCAAATTTTTGAATACAAGAATTAAGGAAATGTAGGAGAGAGAGTTAGTGAAAGGAAGTATTGTGAGTAGGAAAAGTAAAGCCAAATAGAGAATGGGTAGGAAAAGTAGTAATTTTATTGGTATTGACAATATAGAAACATTTCATTTTTGGTAGTTTCAAGTGAAGTGGAACATACCAAACTGAAAATTAGTATCAAGTGATGATGAATAGTTCGGGCCAGAGGTCCGTAAGCCCGCCGTTCATCGCTCACCCTGTTCGCCAAGTCCAACCCGTGTACAAGAGGTCGGCTGGATCTGAAATATAGGTCACGGATCGGGCTAAGCCCGAGAGCTTTTTGGCCTGCTTAGCCTGCCACCGTCTAACCCGCCCATATGCAAAACTTAAGTTTGTTTTTAATTAATATCAACTATTCTGAAGCATGCACATGGAAGTCATTGGTAGAGTGACTAAGTTCTTCCCTTTGCTTGCAAATGGTCCAAGTTCGACTCCCACTGTCCTCGTTTTTCCTTCTAAATTTCAGAAAATTTAGGAAGAAACAAAAAATAAACACCTATAACGAGGCGAGTCGAATTATGGCACATCGTGCAGGGCGGGACGGATTTGGCTCGCGGGCTCGAAATGTACAGGTCGTTTTTCCTTTTAAATTTTTTCTGAAATTTAGAAAGAAATAAAAGTAATTGCCCAGCCCGTTTCAATATAACCACGGGCAAACGGGGCCGCCAGATAATGGCACACCAGGCGAGTCGGAACGGACTTAGCCGCGGGCTTGAAATGCACGGATCGGGCCAATCCGCATATCAGTCGGGCTTTTAGTTGAGCGGTTCGGGCCGTCATTGTTCATCATCAGTATCAAGTGAAGCGGAACGTATAGAGTATATATCATTTTCATTTTAGGACCTTGCTTATTTTAGGATGACCTAAAGATGTTTTTTTTTAATATTACTATGAGACGGAGGAGAGGTATGCATATCTCTTTGTTTCACTTACATTTCACTTGATATCTGTTTTTATTTTAATTCGCCACAATTCATTTGATACTACTCAAAATAGAAAGTTTTTATATTCACAATATCAATAAAATTGTATTATTTTCTCATGTACTTCTCTTTGTTACTTTAATTTTCCTACTTGCAATATCTAGTTTTACTTATTTTTTTCTTTACTACTTTTAAAATTTTATCAAAAAATTAATATCAAGGGAAATAGAACGAGAAGTAAAATTGTAAATTGACGATAAATACGAAAGTGAAAGGGGGACCAAGACCTGACTAGTTTCTGACTTTTTTGCCATTTGCTTGACCTTGACCTGATCCCCCTCCCTACCATTCACTAAAAAAAAAAAAAAAAAGCTCTTTCAACATCAATTCAAGCAATATTTCCAATAACAACACACTATTCTATGCCCAATTAATTGTCTTTTACTTTGCCTCATAATTATTCAAATACCTTTTCTCCATTACCTACTCTATATAATTGATCTTCTCATCTTTTTCTTTTCACTCTTATCTTCTTCTTCTTTTAACATCCAAGAAATAAATTATACTCCCTCCGTTCCATTAATAATTTCACCTTTTGTCATTTTGGATGTTCCATTTAAAGCTTTATCTTTTTATTTTTGGCAAAGAATCTTTACTATTTTCTTCACTCATTCTCTCTCCTATTTCACTATTACACTCACAACACTTTTCAAATTTACTATTTCCTCCACTCATTCTATCTCCTATTTTACTATTACACTCACAACATTTTCTTCACCCTTAATTTACGTGCCGAAGCCAAAATGGTGAACTAAATAATGGGACGGAGGGAGTATTTTTTATTTCGAAATAAATAATTAAAAATTTAAGATTTATTTTAATGGATTAAAAGTATTTTAAAAATTATTAAATCATTTTGAAACAAAAAATGAGCATATTTTTTTGTTTCATATAAAGATACTCCCTCCGTACCGCTCCAATGTGAATTTATTTTCTTTTTGGAACGTCCCACTCCATTGTGAACTGTCCAAAATGATAAAAAATCTTTACTATTTCATCTACTCATTCTCTCTCCTACTTTACTTTTATACTCACAACATTCTCTCTCCTAACTATTCCTCCCACTCATTCTCTCTTCTATTTAATTTTTCATACTCACAAATACCTTCTCCACCTATTTCTCTTTCCTATTTTTTCTTAATTCTCGTGTCCAAAAAGTTGATTTACAATGAAATGGGACGGAGGGAGTATATGATATGGTCCCATCTAATAACCTTTTTTTTTTTTACAAAAATGGTAATAAATGAATTATCACTTTGAATCGAGTAGTATCAACACTGCTTTATTTTTATAAAGCTGAAATTCGGAACAAGACTTCCGAGTAAACTAAAACACTGATTTATAAAGTGATTTACATCTTGTTAATGTTAGATCATGTGTTGTCATGAATGTTATTTCAAGTGTTGTAAATCAGTGTTGTCACTGGTGTTGCCACAAGTGTTGCCATTTGGATTTGACAATACCAAAATAGTTACTGTATTTTTCACAAATAATAATGTGTAAATTAATGTTTTAATATCAGTTGTTAGTCTGCTTGAGATGAGCTTGAATAGATCAACAGAAACTGCCTAGGCATGATTCACAAAGAAGAGAAGAAAATTAATATATAAACATGTGGTTTATATGATTAATTAATGAGCCATAGACAATCTCACATCTATTTATTAGGAATATAATATTGTCATAATATTATATTCTATATTATCAAGTATGTATTGTTTGTATTAGAATAAGATTCTAAATATTCTAATGTATTTAGACTAGGTAACTTAATGTTTATAAAGAATTAGAATCTTATTCTAATACAAATATTAAATTATCTATTCTAAATACATAAAAAAAAATTAAAATTCTATCTTAATACAAATAATATATATTTGATAATATAAAATATAATATTATGACAATATTATAATCCTAGCAATGATGCTTTTAGTTAAGGAATCACGACACACATATTCTCTTCGTTCCATAAAGATATAAAGATATAAGTCACATCCTGACTTATTGGATGTTACTTTTAGTTACTGAATCATAACACACGTGCATAAATATATACTCTCTTCGTTTTTGTCGAGTGAATATTTTTTTTTTTTTTTTATTTGTTCCAGTTTAATAGAGATTGTCCAAAATGGAAGGAAATATTTACTATTTTTCCCACTCATTCTCTTTCCTATTTTACTTTTACACTCACAATACCAATCAAATCACTATTCCCCCCACTCATTCTTTCTCCTATTTAATTTTTCATACTCACAACATTTCCTTCCATTTTTTATCTCTCTAACATTTTCTTAATCTGTGTGCCCAAATTTTTTGTATCCACTCGGCGGGAACGGAGGGAATATATATTTACTCCGTTTTTTTTTTAAATATACAAAATTTCATTTTTGATGTCTCATTTGAAAATGAACAATTTTAAATGAAAAGTTTTTATTATTTATTTATTCATGAGACCCACTTGATATACTCGCAATAATTTTCCATTTAATATTCTCTACTCCAATTTCTCTCTCCTATTACACTTTTTATACTCATAACACTAATTTCACTATGCACTATCCTTAATTTCCATGTAATACCCATTTTATATCTTTGCAGGTGGGACGAAGGAAGTACGTCACCACGTGAATGGAAACTAAAAGATTGAACACAATATTTAAAGAAAGGTAGGAGAGAGAATCAGTAGGAGGAATTGTTTGCGAGTATGAAAAGTAAAATAAAAAAAAAATGAGTGAAAAAATTTGTAAGTTGATTGATGTTGTAAGTATAAAAGTAAAGAGAGAGAATGAGTGAATTGAATAATATAAAAACTTTGTCATTTTAAACCGTCTTTATTGGAGTTGGACGAATGAAAAAATAAATAAGTTTTCATTTACGGAGGAGAACGAGGGGAGTATATATGTATTACTTTCAAAATAAATACTCCCTTGTTCCATCTCAATCTAAAAAAAATGAGTATTCCACTCAAAGTTACAAAATTTTAAAATGAAAATTTTAATTTCTTTTTAAATAATAAATAATGAGATTCATTATCATACTTACAACAATTATTTACTTGATATTTTATATCTCATTTTCTCTTTCCTATTCCACTATCTATATTCACAATACTTAATATTATATATTTTTTCTTAATTCACGTTCATATAACTTAAATTCGTAAATTCAACCAAGACGGATGGACGTTTGACTAATTTTTATTTTTGGGGATTGTACTATAGTGACTGTGTCATGATAAAAATATATTAAAATATTTTCTTATTTAGAAATATAACATTTATATTTATATTGAGACAAACAAAAAAAAAGATGCAATATTTATTATAAGAAGGAGAAAATAAAAATATTTAATAACGAGCAAATGCTATATTTATTATAAGAAGGAGAAAATAAAAATATTTAATAACGAGCAAATGCTAGTGGTACAAAAATATATCACAAAACATTGGCCACAAAAACATATGCCCTCCGTCCCGGTTTAAAGTTTTTATTTTCTTTCTTTTCTTAGTATGTCTCAATTTAATGATCTTAGTTGCTATTTTCTAAAATGGATAATGGGTCCCAATTGCTATACTCAAAATAACAACCCCGCTTATTATTTCCTACCAAGTTTCTCTCTCCTATTTTTCTTTATATATTTACAACATTTATTTTTTATTAATTTTCATGCAAAATCAAACAGGAAAACCTTAAACCGAAACGAAGAAAGTAGTTAACAAAAATTGATTGTACGTTGAATTATTAAGTAGTGGAGCGAGCTACAAACACAACATTTAATTATTTATTGATAATATTATATACTCCCTCCGTTCCATAAAACATTACCCCTTTTACTATTTTGGGCGTTCCACTTTAAAGTCCCATTTTCCTAAAAAGGAAAATTTTTAATACTTTTTTATTCATGGGACCCACTTGTCATACTCACAACACTTTTCAAATTTACTATTCTCTCCACTCATTCTCTCTCCTCCCACTCACAACACCTACTTTAATAACATTATTCCTTATTTTCCGTTCTCAACAGTAAAGGAGTAAAGTTCTATGAAATGGAGGGAGTATATTTTTAAGCAAACAACAAAATTTATTAACACACACACAAATTTTGGAGTTGGCAATTCACACAAAGAAGAAGCCATTGAAACAACTTCAGCCATAATATTTGCTGTTTAACGAACTAAATGCACAAAGAAAAAAAATTTTGCAATAAGCATGTCCTTACATGCATTAAGAAGGTTGTCCAACTCAAAAGAACTATGTTAACATGAGAGCACCTCATCAAAAACAACTTTTGAATCCACCTCAAATTTCATCTTTGTGTGCCCAAAATTAACGGTCCAGATCGAATGGTACAAACCAAGGGCCATGCCCTCTGCCACCCTAACCTGTATATAGTCTATAGTCAGTGCTCATCTAACGACATCCAACGAAAGAACATTGTGATACGGAGTATTCAATCATAATCCACCATCGATGATACACAAACATAAATCCGCTGCGGGTATTCGATTGAGACCGAGTAATTATAACACTTGATATATAACACAGAGAAACCCAGCACCCACCCCCACCCCTTGCTTCCTTTGAAAGCATTGAATCTTTAAAGGGTAAATAATCTTGAGAGTGAGGACCATTGCCACTATTTGACCAAGTTAATCACAGTTATCGAACATTAAACCTTATCCAATACAAGCCTTAAAATATGTTTAACAAATTAAAAATGAGGATGATTTTTTTTACTCTCTTCGTCTTATTTTTTTTCGCCACATTTGACTTTTATGATTAATACAAATGAACTTTAACCGAAGATTAAAGTCAAATGTAACCAATCAGAATGAGACAAAGGATATATTAATTTTGTGCACCATATTGTGTACTATTAGTGATTCAACTGATATGTATTATTAATTCTTAAAGTCTGAGGTTTCACCTTAAAATCAATTGGTGTTAAGGGGAGTGGTCCAGAATCTTTATATGTCATAGACAAGGTTTGTCAATTTCCAATGTGGGATAATATCTCTAACACGCCCCTTCACGTGTAATCGGGCTTTGCCAAAGACTTACAACGTAAACTTATTAATTGGGTGATTCAAAGTAACATCGTGAGCCATTGAACCTACACGTGTAAAAGAACCAAACCATATCATATACCATAAAGGAATATAGTATCTGCCAATTAATTAACTTTAAAGGAGTGGTAGGAGACATGATGTTCCAAGATTATTCATTTGGGAAATTGAGCATATTTTTCAATTGCTGGTGTGGTCACTGTGGTGGTGCTCATAAGTAACCGACTGCTAGCACATGATCGAAATGCATAAAGTTGTTATACTGTTCTATAAAGGTAGATCATATTTATTTATTTTAGCATTTGTTTAGTAGCAACTCAAATGAAATAACTTATTTCCTCCGTCCCAAAATAAATAAATGTCTATTTTCTTTTAGATAGAAAAGTTTTGAAAAAATTACTCCTTCCATTCCGAAATGAATGTCTAAAAAATATTCAAATTTGAAAGAAAAAAAAATGGTTATTTATTTTGGGACGGAGGGAGTATTTCTACATAATTTAATGACAAAAATGGATGAATATTCTTGTTATTCACTTTCTAAACTTCCCGTTGTGCAAATATATCTTGACATGTGAAAGGAAAAAAATGGTGAAAATCATTTAAGGACATGTTTTTTTGGGAAAATAGACCTTCATTTTGAGGGTCAGATAAGGGATATTTTCAAAATAAAATGGTTTTTATGATAATTTCAATGGAAATTGCAGTTGCAAAAGCAATGGTTTTTATGATTAATGGGCCTGAATATTTCAATGGAGATTGCAGCTGTAATTACATCAATGGCTTTTTATAATCCATTTCCTTAAACAAATGCAAGGATGCAAGCTAGCTGCCATGATGCCCAGCTGAACTTTCAGTGCAACTGAAATGCTACCAACTCATACGACACATACAAGGAAGCCCGAGGGGATTGATCAAATGGAAAGCGCATTTTCCAGAAACGAGTTCGTGTGTGTGAGAGAGAGAGAGAGAGAGAAACTTGTTAGCAAGCAGACATTGAACGGTATTAGTGTATTACACGTACAAACACTGGACATGAGCAAAACCACCATTCCAAGGAGACATTTCGGCTAGTTTCTGAAGACAAACAAAACTCTGAGAGAACAATTATCAGACAAACACCAGTTTTTCTCATTGAAATGGACATGGCATCAGTTACTAAACTGCTACAATACGAAAGAATAATGTTACATGCACAAACGGTTTTGAAAAGCTCAATTTCTCTATCTAGAAAAATAGAGAAACTAAAAACACTAATAAGCATAAGGCAATATCCTCCACGGAACAAGTTTGCGATACTCTGCCCAAATATCTTTATACTTCTCTGCACACCGAGCTTCGTCTCTTCTTTCTCTCCATATAAGCAGAATGAGAAGATATATTGGGTAAAAGTACGGAACGGGAGAACTGCAATAATTGGTTGGAATTGTTTCAATTTTGAGAAAATATATAGAACACTCTGCAGAATGATTGGAAGTTTTACCTTATTCCACAAGGTAAGCTAAAGGACAATGCCAGTAATAAATCTCCAAGGTAGTTACAGTGCCTTGCAATTCCCCTTCAGAAAGGAGCAATTTCATGAGAGCTAACAAGACTAGGCGAGGATACAATCTTTATTTTATTTTTATTTATTTATTTTTGAGGGGGGGACTGAAAGCACATAACCCCGCCTCCCTTTAAGAATATAGTGAGAAAGTAAGCTTAGATAGAAATGTTACCAATAGCCAGAAGCAAGCAACTTTCCCCCTACGACTTTCGGAGGGCTACCCCATATTAAGGCATTAGGGTTCTTCTTAAAATCGTGCTTCTGTTTGTTAGCTCCTCTGAATACCATATACCTTTCAAATTCAAACAAAGTTGCCATTTTAGGACATGAAAGAATCTCAAATGAGAAAGGCAGAGAGATGATACAAATTTTGAAGAAGTTTTACCCAAGTAGAAAAACCAAACAATTTGCAATGACAGCGGCTGTTGTTAACTCCACTTTGTTACTCAAAAGCCACCAACCCTAATGACAAAATAAAAATTGTTTAAATTAATGAACTGTTTACATGAATAAAACTACAGATCTATTAGGGTTAACCAGAACGCATTCAGTAGTAAAGGTGCAGCAAAGTGAAAAGAGAACGCCATTCTATAAATTTTGATGTGGCATGCCATGAAACAAGTACTCTCTCCGTCCCTAAATAAATGTCCATTTTAAAGAAAAATTTTGTCTCAAAATGATGTCTTTTTTGAAAAAAAAAAACCGTCTCTAAATTTTTTTTTACCAAAATTACTTCGTTGTTCTTATATTTGTGAAATTAAATGTTTAGAAGTGGATAACAAGAATATGTATGCATCTTGGCCAATAAATTGTATAAAAAGAAAACATTTTCAGAATGTTCACTAGACATTCATTTAGAGACAGAGGGAGTTAAGATAGATAGTTAAAAACACAAAAGAACTAAAGAGAAGTCTATACAATCAGAAAAGTAAGCAGAATTGTAGTAGCGAGCTTCAATATGACTAATGTCATTTAATAAAGGATATGCGAGCAATGCTAGGGGAACAAAAAGATCTCACAAAATCTTGGTCACAGAGTTGGCAAAAATTGATTGGATGTTGAATTAATGAGTGCTAGGGCCTACAAAAACACAAAATCCAATCATTTAATGACAAACACATTTTCTGAGCAAGATTTTGTGAGTATTTTTTGTGTGTGTGACTTTAGTATTGCTCAGGATTTACAGACAAATATTGGCAGATGTAAATACTGCAAATCACTAAAATGTTCAAGAGATAGCATAATCAGGCTGTAAATCAACGGTATAGTAAACCAGATTTTTTTCCTTGGAAACAAAGACAGTCATACTGGCAAGTACACCATGACATTTTTTTTACTTGCCTGAATGCTAAAAGTGAAGGGAATCCACACTAGATCTCCAAATACCAGCATGAAGCCCAATCTTTCTGCAATTATATCCCATCTATGGATGAAGCCAATAAAAGGGTAAGTAGAAGTGTATAACTTATAAATCAAACTCAGAAGAAAAAAATTAGCCTAAAGTTGCAGCTAAATGAATTAAAACAAGCTAGAGTTGGAGGAACAACAATGGCATGATGTGTAATGAAAGCCATGTAAGGTCATCTCCATTATTCCCGATAGTTTTATACCCAAGGGTTTAGGCTGATAACTTAAGGAGCATTCACTCAAGGACTGGGACCCAAAATGGGAGCAGATATAATTATACATTAAAAGCTATTATATGCCTCCAGCTCACAATAACTAATTAATATAATATAGACCAAGACATGCAAACAAAGCTGTGATTTGATGATATAAACTTCATACTTAAAATGAATATAGAAGTTGGAACAAGTAAAAATGTGATTGGATGACAAGAATAACTTAATAAATAACGTATTCTTTCATTTGTGTATGAAAAGAAGGTATAACTTACGTGGATGTCATGTATTCTTCATAATAAAAGTAATCCATGATGTATAACTGAAAAAAAAATAAAAAAAATCAACCAATTGAAGAATTAGTAACCACATTTGTATCATACGTAGAGCATGAGAAATTTAACATTGTCCAGTTACCACACAGAATAGCTGGTAGAGAATCATCGACTGAGTCAAGCTGGCATCTTGAAAAGATTTTGCAAGAACTGAAAGATTGATAAGTAGCCATCCCATCATTCCAGCTCTAACAAAGAAAAATCTACAGAAGAAAATTGCATTATTCATAAAATCCATTGGATATATACCATAAGCTGAATGATTAGTGTCATTATTTTCTGTAAAGTTCACAAAGGTCAGAATTCAGGATGTAGGATGGGAAATATGAGCTCGCCAAGAATCTATAGTACTTTTCATAAGAAAACTACAAAGTTGAAAGGGTGACCAGATTCAAAGTTTCATCAAAGTTATCATGTTTTGCGCCAATAGAAAATACAACCAGCATGTACCAAATACATTACAACAATTATAGCAATTGTAGTTAAGAAAACATCATTTGCAAAATACCGGATACATACTTCAGGTCAACGCCCATGAATTTAGGATTCAGCTGTATCCCGAACCACCTATCGGAAGACATAGAACCGTCAAGAAGACAAATGAGATCAGAAACCATTATTCAATGAAATTGCACACATTAAATTACCATGAAATTGACAAAATTGAATATTCAGCTCTACTTTACCAGAATACAATTTTAAAATAATACACACCACATGTGAATCCTATACTTATGGTTCTAAAATTTGGACGGACATGAAAACATATTGCATTTGGATATTGCTTGTTTGTGTTTTGTTGCTTTGGTTTTAACTATGGAACGATTTCAGGGAAACGGTAAGAGAGACATATGAGATAAAGATGGCAGATGGTGGGACCAAAGAGAGGGAACTAGGAAAACCATAAAACACGTCCAACCGGACCTGAACACACCTTAAGATATGTGGTAAAAAGAGAATAGATAAAATTCAAAAGGAGCACTATGTTGTTGACTTACAAAAAGAGAAGTTGCTTGCATAGGGGATCAATACTGGAAAAGCCCTTACGATGGTCAAAACTCAAAACTAGTACAAAGAAGATCATCAGGTGCACCAGTTATGAAGCTTGCTAAATAGGCCAGGTGAAACTTTATTTGGGCCAGCGTAACTGAATTTGATTCTAGTTAAACATATACTTGCTTGGGTATGCTGAGATTATTTATGTATTTCCAAGCTTCCAGCTATGTAATCACGTGCTAGGATTATTAAAAAAATGATTGAACCTTAACAAGTTATATTCCATCAAATGACCAAAACATACCAATATTAACCTATAGTGCTAAATACATGGTCAACGCTGTTATTACAGGACCTGGGAATCTAGGAATAAATGATGTAAAGAATCTAAAGGCATTATTTCTAAATAGATAATCCTAACTTAGAAAGAAGGTGCAGATTTTCAGGTTGACATAATTTCGGTTTTTTCTAAAAGAACAGAATACAAACTCAGTATTCTAAAGAAGCACCGAAAGTACCAGTCATGAATAATATCTCCTGTGACATGGGGCTTCAAAGACGAACTTCGGTCACTTGATTTGCAGCCCGTTGCATAGAGTACCAACGTCACCTGTCATTTAAGAAACAATGAAAACCGAGTTAGAGTAGGACTAATGAGGCATTTCTCTTATGTGGAGATTCAAAAAACGAAAGCCAAAGGACTTAAACGCCACAAGTTTAAGCAAACATGTGCAGCATTGTAACTAAGAGCAGTTGACTTCTATAACAAGATTATTCCACGGGGCCGAAGATCTGTGTTCCCCTAAGATCAATGAACTTTTTGAAGCTATAACCTTATATGGTAGTATTGTAACCTGACTAAACAAAAAAAAAAACAGAAACAAGTGATCAAGTATAAAGCATGTTCTACCAAAAAAAGTGCTGCTAATTAAAGTACAATAGATCTAGAACTCAAAGTACAAAAATCATTAGGAGTAGAAAATTACATTATATGTCCTCAAGAGACAAGGAATATATGTGTATCGTGACCAGAATACTTGAGATTGTTCATCAATATCTAAAGGCACTATCTAACTTTTAGTAGTTTGGTCAGATATTTATATGCCATTGACCTTAACTGCTTAAGTATTTTTAAGGCTTTTCAGTGGTGTGAGTTTTTTTATTGGAGCATTCTCCATAGATTCATGTATTTGAGTGGGAAAAGGGGACCACTTGCCAAAACAAAGTAAATCCTTCAACTGACCAAATAGATTTAGTTGAGTGATTGACTCATCACATACAAGGGAACTCGGAGATAATGTGTTCATGATGCTAACTATCATTCAAGTAATCTTTGTACACTTGGTATATGGTTGAAACACCAAAATTAAATTTAAAACATCAATACTTTCACGACACACTATCATTCATGTGTGTGGGTGTAACTGTGCAAACTGCAAGGAATCTGAAGTCTATTAACGAGTACATATCTTACTATAAGCCATATATCAATACAATGATGCTACACCAAAGACATTAAGTGCCGGTTTAAGACCATCTCCAACAGTTTGGTGAAAAATTTACACTATTTTCTATAATGGCGCAATTTTTGCACCAAACTTCTCCAACAATTTGCTTTAAATCTTATGCCAATTAAAAATATTCTTAAAATATTTATTATTATTTAACTTATATAAATATATTACATTATTTAGATAAACATTATTTATTGTCTTTATGTCTAGACAATGGAGCTTAGAACTTACGAGAGCACTGAATATAAAAGTTGTTGATAAAAGCTCGAGTCCTCTGTCTGATATTGCCTGCAAAACAATATAATGATATAATTGTGAGAAGTCTGAACATTGATGCAACAGGTAGCTTTACATGTTAACATTCATCAGTAATTTGATTGAAATGGTTGTCGTTATGTCTCATTGCTATCAGAATTGAAAATGTACTCTTTAGGTGCTTTCAGAATGCGCGACACAGAAGAATAGTAAGCTGCTAATTTCGCTGAATGTCCTTACGAACTGAGAACCGTGCCAGTATGCCACTCATACTCCGATTCCAAAACGTCAACAAACGTTTTAGCTCTACTTCCCAAGACAAGATATAGCATGAGATATAATACTCTGACAGTGAAAATGGTCAACTCTTTTCAGCTAATAATACAAATACGCAGACAGTAAAATGGCTATTACCACAGTCCCAAGGCATGCATTGATTGGTAGTTTTGTACAATATATTTTTTCTTGAAAACTTGTATCAGACTTCTGTCCTGGCTAGCGGCGGAGCCACAGCAAGCACTAGGGAGTTAATTGATCCCCCTTCAACTATGAAAGTGTGTTATTTTGATGCCTTGAAATTTTTACAAATATGACTTTTTCCACTAAATTTAAATATTCTCTCGATTTTGTCGTTATTTTAGAGAAAAAAAATTGTACTACATGATAATTTTGACCCCCTTTGAAGCAAATTTTAATATTTTACTTCTAACTTTTTTATTTCTAAAGTACTTTTGACCCCCTTCATTCAAAATTTTGGCTTCTGGTGCCTCTCCTTTTTCTTTCATCTTTTGGTTTATTAGGAAAGGTAGTTACAGCTAATACCTTTCTTTATGTATTTCTATTGGGTTGGAAGAAGAAATTCTATCCATGAAAGCTTCAAAAATCTAGTTTTGATTTGTCTTGCTGGACATATATTGGGTGAAATATATGTTATTGGATAAAATTCTGCTCATTCCTCCCAATAGTCATTGTGAAAGTCAGAATTCCTATGCGAACTACTAGTCGAGGTATGGTTCACTTATTACATTATCCAGATGACGGCATACATGGATGTTTTATTGGTAAGAGAGGATTCATCAGGAGATGATAGTCAGTTTATAGATTAATATTTATGGTGAGGCCTAATAACAGTTTCAAGTTTAAACTCAAAGAGAAATAACAACTTGCACCCGTTTTCATAAAACATAATATACTCTCCTCAGTAAATGAAACCATCATATTAATTCCTATCTTCTTGCCACATGGTGATCAATTTAATTATGTTTACATCATAATGATTGCTCCAGAGAGTAGGAAGAAGGGTAGAGTCGGTCCGCAAAGAGAAGGGCATCAATAATGTGTCAGTCTTTCAGATTTATCAAAATACAGTAGTCCTTTTTTAATGTTAAACAACCTACTGACAATCAATAAACTAAAACTGCAAACACAATTAATCACTTCATCAACAGCATAACAGTGTTAATTAACATGAGGAATATAACGAGCAACCATCAATCAATAAACTAGAAATGCACATCATGTGTATGAGCCGGAGCATTCTCTCTCTTTTACTAAATCACTGCCAAAGTGCCAATTAACGACTGCAGTATTCATGAATAGCTTTAGACATACAGTTGGTGATATGAAATCCATCCAAACTCCAACACTGAGTAGCGCAACAAGCAACAGAAGCGACAACAAACCTGAAAACAGAAAATAGATTCTAAGATCAGTAACATCTCCTGCTAGTAACAGAGCAGTATAATGTATACATTAGGCTTTAAATCATTATACTTTCACTGCAACCTCCAAAGCTGCTTTTGCCGATAGTAATTCCTCTACCGATGATTAATCACTTCATGCGCCAAAGGTGCTTATAATACAAGTTAAATGCTCGGACCTACTATCTTCTAGCAGTCCATTTACAAAAAAGGGCTTTTCATAAGAAACCATTATAAATGCATTTGTAATATCAACCAATGTATCGCTTAACATTTCAATTTTAGGGCGGCTTTACATAACAATCCGGATCAATCTCAGCTCCAGTGCCACAATTTAATGGCTCAATCAGCACAATGTACGTGAATTGAGTTCAATTCACGTGAAATAATCTCGCTGGTCACAAACTAAATACTTACTTTGTCCTTAAACAAGTGCCAAGATCTTTCTTTTTTAAGAATACTAAGGAAACTATTTTTACCAACTTTAGTGGTGGATATTAAAACACGGTAGTTCATTAGATGGCTTCCAAAAATTCACTAGAAAATGGACCCTCATAGACAAATTTGGTTTGAAAATTGACACACAGTAAGAAAGTGTATTAACAAGACCAACAATACACATGAACCAAAAGATTTCTGGGCAAAAATTTACAAGCATAAACACGCACAAACACGCACAAAAACACATACACACCATTGCAGTGATAATGGAGTCGAGTGCCGTCAGGTAAGATCGCCCCAGGAACAAGCTTTCCAGGTAAAATCGATCCGACAAATCCCAAATAAGTGAAGAACGATAGTAGTAATCCAACCTACATTAACACCAATTTGGGTTTTCGTTACAAAGATTGAATTTTTCAGCAGTAGATACCTACAACACACACAGACACAGATGAATGTACTGATTGAAGTGAAGGGGAAGTAAAATTACCGAAGTAGAAGACGGAATCAAAGAGTTGAGAAGAGAATTGAGATCCATTGTCGATGCAGATTTGAGTCTCTCTTGTCGCTTTGCAGTTTGCTCAGTGTTGTGTCTTCTTTCGCTCTCAAGTCCCAAATGGGGAGTTGCTGCCAAAATTCTAATAAGCCTAAATTTGAACTTTAGAGCTGATGATATTTGGATTAATTCCCCAAGGACCCTCCATCCAAATAGTATTTCCTTTTAAGGACACGCCTTTTCCTTTATCCCAAAAACAGGATTTTCCCAAATCATACTTTCTCATACATCCCTCACACCCATATGCCTCCTATGTGACCTGTTAATATAACCACTAAATTAACAAAGTACCCCCGACCTCAAATAAAACCCCTTAACCTTCCTCTTCTCCCTTCTCATCTAATATCTTATCTTCACTCTCTCTCTCTCTCCAAAAATCACACACACACACACACACACACACACTCAAAGTTCTCTTTCCCAACCATCTCCGACGACAGCGACGACAATGGAGACTGGTGGAAACGTCACAATATTCTCTCCCTCCCTAAAACTTCTCCATCTCTCTAAGTGTTTCTCTCTCTCTATCTCTGAACTCTCTCCCTCATTCCCCGGCAACCACCCTCTCACAGGTGAACCACCACTGTCAGATCTTTCCCTTCCCTACCTCCCTACCGCAGTCCTACCACACCTCCCTACATATCTCAATCAGCAAACTCACAATCTCCGACCATTAAGGAAGCTCTGGCCTTTGGCTGGTTCACCTCCTCCATCTCTGGCGGGTCCATCTTCGCCTCTACACTTAAATAGCAACATCACTTCAGATCGGCGAACCTCAAATCTAGTACCAATCTCCATTCCTTCATCTTTACCGTTCATTTCTTTTGTTTATCAGGTAAGATTATGTATTCGGTAATAAATATTCCATGCTTATGTATGAACCTTTTTTCTGTTTATAATAGTCAAATAATGATAAGATCGGGAATCATATTTATACGAAGACCACATGAGTTCTAATTATATTAGGATTCTAACAAATATCATTATTCTAATAGTAAATAATTCTAATTAAAAATATCCTAACTAAGGTAAATCTCCTAATTTGGCTCAATGCCAACTTAGGTTACTAAATGTTTTTTTTTTTTCAAATTATCTCTCAATATCTTAATACTCTCCCTCAAGTTGGAACATCTACTTTCTAACTTGCCAAAAAGAAATTAAAAACTAGAAAAGGTAAATAATAATAATAACTAAAATAACAAATTCGCAGCAACAAAAATTCGATGGTGTAACTTATGTTGTTCCAATATCTGAATATCTGAAGAGACATCTTCTTAAAGTCTTTTTTTTCTTCAATTTCGTGCACAACTTG
Organism: Adenophora triphylla var. japonica; assembly: GCA_022495995.1. NCBI lineage: Eukaryota > Viridiplantae > Streptophyta > Magnoliopsida > Asterales > Campanulaceae > Adenophora > Adenophora triphylla. Next base: position 1,508,743 of record JAFEMH010000005.1, read on the forward strand.
TGTGCACTCATGTCTTCTTTTTCCTTAATCTCCGTTTTTGAAGTGAACGACACTTGATCATCGTTTTTAGTGTGAACAACACTTAATCATCGTTTTTATAATGAACGACACTTAATCATCATTTTTATAGTGAACGACACTTAATTATTTAGATGATGGAACTTGGGAGTGATGTTAATATGGTTAATCATCGTTTTTAGAGTTAACGAAATTGTTATCGTTGTTAAAGTGAACGTCACTTAATTATTTAGAGGATAGAAGTGATGTTAATATGGCTATGCGGTAGTCGGACCACCACATATAGTGGTGGCCGAAATATGTGAGGAATAGAAAGTTCTTGCTAAAGAGAAAGGGCAAAAGATAATTTTTTTATTTTTTTTTTATAAAAGTAAAGTACATATGCATCAGAAGACGAACCATGATCTTTGATGTTTGGAACATGATGCACCTCTTTCTTTATCAATGATATCACGAGGAAGAGACATTAAAGGTCAGTTCACCATGTCACAGTTTCCTTCCTCGAAGAGAGAATGTGAGTATGGTTATTCAAAGTATAGAGACATGATTTCAAGGTACAAAATATGATTTGATACCATGATAAAATATGGATAGCCAAAATATATTATGTATTATTTTTGTCTCAAAGTTTACATAAGATAGATGAATCATATTTATACACAAAATATATGAGTCCTAATTCTATTAGAGTTCTAACAAATATCCTTATTTTAATAGTATGCATAATTCTAGGGCTGAGCAAAAAAAACCGACGGACCGGACCGGACCGATAGAACCGGACCAGACCAATGAAAACCGGACCAATCCAATAGAATTGGTTTGGTTTTGGTCCCAAATTTATATGGAACCGATTATTTGGGTTGGTCCTGGTTTTTGAAAAAATATATATGGTCCTGGACCGAATCCGGACCGATTAAATATATATATATATATATATATATATATATATATACAAAAACCCTTACAGTTACAACTTACAGCGCACCGCACACATTAGCATTTAGCACATTACAATTTACATTTTACAAGATATAATATATTTACAAAAAGTCAAAAACCCTATACCTAATTACCTCTTTCATTCCGCCGTTCTGAAGCCTCTCTCTCTCTCTCCTTTTCTCTCGTCTCTTTCATCTTAGAGATATGAAACCCTAGAAATCAATCTCTACCGAGTCATACGCTCGTACCTACCGACGTCTCTTGCAGCTGTAACGGAAGTAATCGATCTCTACCGAGTCGTACCGACGGCACCACCATCGATCTGTTATTTTGCCTCATAAAAGGTAATGATTTAATTACAATTTTGATGTTATTTTCTCGTTTAGACTCTTTTTCTACGCTTTTCTCTCGTCTCTTTCAATTTACTTACAATTTTGCATTTGAATTTTGTAATTTTGTAGATGGAACCTGCTGATTCGGTTGATGCCTCTCTAGGTATCCCTCCCAATTCCACCATCCCACCTGCACAAGCGTCAACTCCGAAGGTAATAGATTTGACCAACCTTCCCCTCGTCCTGAAAAGAGAAAGAAATCAACTCCAAAGAAAACAGTGGGAACAAAGAAAAATTCTGAAATTTGGGATCATTTTATAAAATTTGATAGGGTTAATGATGATGGGGTCCTCGGGTCAATTGCAGAGTGTAACTATTGTCACAAAGAATATGGGTATTCTAGTACCAATGGTACTTCTACTTTGTGGAAACACCTCACACAAGCAAGAGGATGCCCTGAATATCCTTACAAGGAGAAAGAAGATAAAAACAAAAGACCCTTAAGTTTCAACCAATAAATAAAGAGGGAAATGATGAGGGTAGAACCGTTACACTTAAGGCCGTCCACTATAGTCCCGATGACCTTCGGAAGGAGCTTGCTATTATGATTATCATTGATGAAATGCCCTTTAGAATTCGTTGAGAAAGAGGGTTTTCAGCTTTGTTGGTGCTTTAAATCCAAAATTCATTTGCCATCTCGTTTTAGTGTGGCAAGAGATGTTATGGGTATTTTTGTCATGGAAAAAGCAAAGTTAAAGAAACTTCTCAAGTTTCAACGTGTGAGTCTTACTACGTACACTTGGTCCTCAATTCAAAATTTGAACTATATGTGTCTCACCGCTTCACCGGATTGATAAAGATTGGAATTTGAAGAAAAATTTTTTGAACTTGTGTCTAGTTGCTAATCATAAGGGGGACACCATTGGAAAAACAATCGAGGCATGCTTGCTTGATTGGGGGATTGATAAGATTTTTATGTAATGCTTGATAATGCTAGTTCTAATGATACTGCACTTAAATACTTGTCAAGAAAAACAAAAGGGTGGAAAGGGTGCATCTTAGACAATGAGTTTATGCATGTTAGGTGTAGTGCACACATTTTAAATCTAATTGTGAAAGAGGGTTTAAGTGATCAAGATGAATCAATTTCAGCAGTTAGACATGTTGTGAGGTTTGTGAGGTCTTCTCCGGCTAGGACAAAATATTTCAAGGCTAGTGTTGAAGCGGAAAAAATTCCAAGCAAGAGCCTTCTTTGTCTTGATGTTGAAACAAGGTGGAATTCCACCTATATGATGTTGGAGGCTTCTGAAAAATTTGAGCGGGCATTTGATAGATTAAAGGATGAGGGGACATTTGGGGATTACTTTGATACTCGTGAGGGTCCACCTACTACAGAACAATGGGCAACTATAAGATGTTTTATTCGATTTTTGAAGATTTTTTACCTTACCACTAAAAAGTTTTCTGGTAGTAACTATGTGACAACCAATCTCTTCTTTAATGAACTTATGTCCATAAGATCTAACTTGTATTCATGGAGTAATAAAGGAGGATCTGTGATGGAAGATACTATACTGAAGTGTATGGCGAAAAATATGATAACCAAGTTTGAAAAATATTGGGTAGATTTCAACCGTATGAATTTTGTGCTAATTGTTGCAAATGTTTTGGATCCTCGCTATAAAATGAAATTGATCACCTTTTGCTTTGCCCAATGGTATGGAAAAGGGACTCCGTCTTATAATTCAATGGTAGTGAAAGTGGAACATACATTGCCTCGGTTGTATGAGCATTACCAATCACTTGATTCCAACAATTTGGGTGTATCTCAGCCTGTTATTGATGTGGGGCAGCCCTCTAGCTCTATTTCCATGGATGTTGATGTGGATAAGGATCCTACTCTCCTCTTGGAATTACAATTCACACAATACTTGGAGAATGAGCAAAGTGTTGAAAGTAGGTCCGAGTTAGGCCGGTATCTAGCAGATGGTTGTAAAAGTTTGAGTGATTCATTTGATATTTTGATGTGGTGGAAGCAAAATTCTACCAAGTATCCTATTCTCTCTCAAGTTGCAAGGGAAGTCTTAGCTATTCCGGTCTCATCTGTTGCCTCCGAGTTGGCTTTTAGCACAAGTGGGCGTGTCCTTAGTTCTTTCAGAAGTTCACTATGTCCGAAAATGGTAGAGGCTCTTGTGTGTGGTCAGAATTGGTTGAGGTTGGGAGAAAAATTTGAAAACATATTTGATGTTTTAAATGATATTGAGGAGATGGATGATGTTGAAAAGGGTACGTCATCTATTTTGAATTTATTATGAATTTATAAGATATTTATATATGCATTACTTGTTTTCTTTTAACAAATTGATTTTTCTCATTTATTCAGAATTTGACAAAGGTGCTACTACAACAACTTTTGATTGATGGTCTGCAAAGGTCTGAAAAGGTCTCATTTATTCAGAATTTTTCTCATCTATTTTAAATGACTAGTCTATACATTTTGAAATCCAGTTTGCTGTTGCTGCTTCATGTTCCCTTTATTGCTGTGATTAACTGTGATTAACTTTGTGCCATGGATGATAGCTGCTGTCTCAATTTAATATAATGTTTGCTGTTGCTGCTTCATGTTCCCTTTATTGCTGCATATGCTATACCATTATCCAAAGTATTTATGTTATCTTACCCATGCACATTCATTTATTGTTGCTTCTGTGCAGAATGACAGAATAGATCTAACTCATCTGAAGGTTTATGCAATTGATGTTGATGAAGCTGATGAGGTAAACATATATTCCGTAGTTGTTACTTCTAATATTTGCCTATTATTATTTGATGTTTCAACATACTCCTCTTTTGGGGGTCATTCACCCATGAGTTGTTACTGAGGCTTATATTATATCTCAGCTCTATACTTAGATTATATGGGATTATATGGAAAACTGTTCTGTTCAATATGCAGCCTGCAATTTAACTGTGATTAACTTTGTTACTGAGCCTTTTTTTTTTTAATTTCTGTAACATGAGCGAAGCATTCCAACCAAGAAGAGTGCAGTATCACAACCTTTACAAATACTTTTTTGTCCCAAAGAGGTGCACTGTGCACTACTTGTGAAATGGGATAGTGTTTTTGGATAGAGGTAGCAATAACAAAAATATTCCTCCTAATAAAACAACTCATAAAATACTCCCTCCATTCCAGTTAAAGAGGTGCTGTGCACTACTTATTCATTTGGTCTAATTGAATGGGTAAATTCCTTTTTAGCAAGTCAAGTTTCCTATGTTAATACCCCCCACCTGTGTCATGCAAGTTGCCCAACCTTCCTTTTAGCGTGCATTGAGTTTTTCTTAAAATCCAATGCATATTAATTAACTCTTATCCCTTTTTTGAATGATATAGCTGTGAAGATGATGCTACTGGAGACTGTTGCTCAAGATGATGCTACTGGAGACGGAACAACATCAACTGTCATGTTTTAGTAAATTAGTAAATTAGTGCACTTGCATCTCTTTGATTTCATGTAATATAATCGTACTATATTTTTTATTTGAACTTTGTTCCTCTATTTCAGTTAAGTTGTTGTATGTCGGAATATTTTTATTTGAACTTTGTTTATGTAATCGTCTTATCGTCCTATATTTTGGTTTCGTGAAAAAAATAGTTGTTTAGAAAAATATATAATAGAGTAACTTGTGGAACCGATGGAACCGGACATGGACCGAACCATTGGAACCGGACCAATGTGACTGGTCCTGTAATGTAATGGTCTGGTCCTGGTCCTGAATTTAAGCAGAACCGAACAATTGGTCCGGTCCTATTTTTTTGAAATTTTGATAAAATCCGGACCAATCCGGACCGTGATCACCCCTACATAATTCTAAATAGAAATACTTATAACTACTAACTAAGGTAACTTTTCTATGTTGGCTTAATATCAACTTAGATAACTAAATACTTTCTCTTTTTTTCAAATTATCTCTCGATATCCTAAGAAACTCATGGGCTTTTGTTTGATTGGTTGTATCATGCGCAAATGTCAATTCTTTTATAAGTCATCTGACACTAGGCTGGCACACCAGAGGTAAGGTTCTATATGTATTTCCTTATCAGATGGGGATGGTTTCTCGTTGTTATTTGGAAAAAATATCTAAGGGCCATTCCGTCAAGATGTTATTCCTTTTTAAGTAACGACCTTTTCTATATTTCAAAAATAGATTTCTCCTGAAATTGAAATTTCCCAGACACCTCTAGACTCACCTCTCATCCCTCCATTCACGTCATTTCCACCTCCCTCCTCTTTCTATCTCTCCCCTCATTTGTGATCTTTTCTCTCTATCTAAAACACACACACAATTTTCTCTCTATCTCCGAATACTCTCCGATTCCGGCAGCCCGTCAGAGCAGTTTCGGCGACCCCATTTTTCCTTGTCTTACAGTCACCGATGGAGGAAATCTCCCTCTTATTAAAATTACCTAGCAAGTGTATTAGTTACCAATGTAGTAATATGGACAAAGCAAGGGTCTAATCCACATGAACTAAAGTGGAACAAGTATATTTTATTAGTGTATAAAAGTAACCAAGAAAAGAGATTTTGATTGTTTGAATTATTAATCCTAAGAAAACAAAATAAATCAATTAAAGAAATCAAGAAACAAGGGATTCATGGATTGAGGATCATAACAATTATCACTTTATGCTATTTAAATCATGTAAAAAGAATTCAATCTCATTCTAGGGTTCGTGTGAGGACCCTGACCCGGAACCTACACGTCTCCCGTGCTGGAGCGTCCTAAAACTGACTCAAATATCCATAAACATTTAAAGCTTTAATTTAACTTTCAAACATAAACATCATTAACATAACCATTTCAAAATAACTCCACTCTTCTCCACTTTGGAGGAGGAGTTGACCCACTTTGAAAGCATTAAACTGTTTTAGTTACAAAAGACATTGGTTCTAACGTAGAAATTTAAAGTTTATAATTACAAACTCCATAAAGGAATTATAACAAAATATACTTTCTACGCCAACCTAACGTACCCCGACAATACCCAAAAGCTCACTGCCAAAACTCCTTTCCGCCCTTACTTGGCCGGTCTGCCTGTCTCGGGATCTAAAAACATTAAAGGGAGAGGGGTGAGAATAAATCTCAGCGAGCTATTATGAATGCAGCAATATGCCAGATAAGATGCAACACATAACAAGTTTCATATAACACATTGGAAAAGCTGTAAACACCTTTCATTACCTTGGTTTACCTTTTCCCGTCTGAACAATAGTCGTACAACATTGGGTATAATACTTCAATCTTAGGTGAGCTGCTTAAGCAATACTCACATCTTATAAGACCCATTTCTCAGGGAACCATATAAGACAGTAGCAACTCTGTAAGGCTTTTGGCTCAATACAGATGCTATAACCCCGACTCCGCGGCCAGGAGGGGACGGCCGCGTATATAACATAATCCGATCACATTAGGTCACACTTCCATAATTGATCGTATTATGTTATACCCCCAACATCAGCTGATTAACAAATTATCAAGCACATAATAGTTACTTGAAATATAATCCACAAAGGGGATAAACAATATAGCCACATGGTAAAATATACTCATGTCCAATCAATATCATAGTGCAACAATTAATGAATACACTAAGTAAAACACCATCAATAAATATATAATCAAGTAAGGTAACAAGTATCATTAACCCACCCTACATAGTTAATATACAACGATATAAGGCCTCTATGAAGGTTCAAGCTCAATTTACCAAGTAGGAGTCACAATTTATAAGTGATCAATCAAGCTTACTAAACTAATTTTGGTCCAGGTTCAAAGTTGGTTTCTGGGGTCATGGGCGACCGCCCATGTCACTTGGGCGACCGCCCAAGTGAGTTTCAAAGGAAAGGCAACTTACTGCCACGATGGGCGACCGCTCATACCTCTTGGGCGACCGCCCAAGAGGATTTTCAAGGCAAGGGATGTTACTGGACTCATGGGCGACCGCACATGTACCCATGGGCGACCGCCCAAGGCGAATTCCAGCAACCCAGATTTTCTACTTTCCTCTTTTACCACTTTTCTTTTCCTTTTAAATCTTATTTATACTCATGAACACCAAAGGAATTTTCTAGCTTTACAAGGTTCATAATAAATCATATAAACCCAAAATAATGTAAACCTAGATTATTTATTACTAAATCTTCCACCCATTTTATACACTCTAAATCATCTTCCAAGAACAATAATCTCATTCTATTTCATTTACCAAATCACTCAACTCCTATAAGGTTTCCAAAGCATGAAACAACCATCAATATAACAAGAACAACATTGAAGAGTTTATGAACATTTATAAGAAGGGAAATCATAACAACTCACCTAGCAAATGTGAGATGAAATGAAGATTCTTTTAGCTAGATGTGCTCCTCTCTTCACCCGAAACACAAAAGTACTCTTGGATTTGAAAATGGAGAAGGATTCAACTTGGGAATGATTTGGGAGGTGAAGCTTTCATGGGGAGGTTTCCATGGAAGAAGTAAGAAGAATGAAGGAGAAGAAATTGAGGAGGGTAGAGGGAGTATGGGGCTTCCTTGACTAAGGAATGAAGGGGAGGATTTCATGGGTATGGCCCCCCATCCCTCATTAAACAAGGACTTTCAAAACTAGGCAATTTAGTCCTCTAAGTTCTAAGGTGGTGAATTAAACCCTCCTACTCAAATACCTCATCCCACATACTTTAACCTCCTTTCACATTTTATTCCTTTTCTATTATTATACTTTCCCCAATGCTTTATTTTATTTCTCTAGAAAACCATGAGGATTCTAAACTATTTTCCAACCATTTCATCTTAATATAAGAATTTAAAGACATAAAATAAACACATAAAGTTAACATTAATTTTAAAAGCATATAATATTATACTAAAATTGTGCCTAGGGTTAGGGTCGTTACACTCACTTCCCCTTAAAGAAAATTCGTCCCGAATTTTTAAAAAGACTTACTTGGATGTTCAAACAACCAAGGGTATTTTGCTCTCATCTCCGACTCTAGCTCCCACGTTGCTTCCTCAACGGTGTGATTCTTCCATAGGACCTTCACTATCGAAATACTCTTAGTCCTCAACTCCTTAACTTGGAACTCTAAGACTCTCAACGGTTCCTCAACATAAGACATGTCCGCTTGAACATCATCGGGGGGAGAACTCAAAATATGGGAAGGATCATGACAATACTTCCTCAATATAGAAACATGAAACACATCATGGAGTAAGAAAATGAGGGAGGTAACACCAACCGATAAGCCAAATCCCCAATCTTCTCTAGAATCTCAAACGGACCAACGAACCTTGGAGCCAATTTACCCTTATTACCAAACCTTTTGATTCCCGTCCTCGGAGAGACCTTCAAGAACACGAAGTCACCAACCTGAAAAGATAAATCCCGTCTTCTATTATCGGTGTAGCTTTTCTGTCTACTCTGAGCAGTCTTCAATCTATCCCGAATCACCTTGATCTTCTCCGTAGAATCTCGAACCAAATCCGGGCCCCAAAGTCTCGCTTCACCAACCTCATCCCAACACATCGGAGATCGACACTTCCTACCATACAACGCCTCATACGGAGCCATCTCAATGCTAGACTGATAACTGTTGTTGTAAGCAAACTCCACTAACGATAAATGATCCTCCCACGACAATTGGAAATCCATCACACAAGCCCGCAACATATCCTCAAGTATCTGAATAGTTCTCTCGGACTGACCGTCGGTTTGAGGATGAAACGCCGTACTAAAACACAATTTAGAACCCAAGGCTTCATGCAATGCTCTCCAAAACCTAGAAGTAAATCTCGGATCTCTGTCGGAAACAATACTAACCGGAACCCCGTGAAGTCTCACAATCTATTTCATATATAACTGAGCTAACTTCTCTAACGAAAACTTGGTTGACACCGGAAGAAAATGAGCCGACTTTGTCAATCTATCCACAATAACCCAAATAGCATCCATCTTCTTCACGGTAAGAGGCAAACCCGAAACAAAATCCATCGAGATCCCTTCCCATTTCCACTCCGGAATATCCAATGGTTGAAGTAGTCCCGCCGGTCTCTGATGTTCGGCCTTAATCTGTTGACAAGTCAAACACTTAGATACATAATCTGCAATTTCCCTCTTCATACCATTCCACCAATACCCACGCTTCAAGTCTTGATACATCTTCGTACTACCCGGATGAATCGCAAACTTGGACTTATGGCCATCCTCTAAGACACGCCTCTTGATTTCCGGCGATGAAGGAACGCAAATTCTCCCTTGGAAGGTTAAAATCCCATCTCTATTCAACGCAAATTCCCCGGCTTTCCCATCTTGCACTTGATCTAAAATTTTCTTCAACTCCGGATCACCTCGTTGAGCTTCCTTCAAATCTCCATACAATGTAGGAACGGCTCGAACATTCGCAATGATTACCTCACTCTTCAATTCTCGGGAACTCAAAGCTGTCACATACGCCTTTCGGCTAATCGCATCCGCCACTACATTGGCCTTTCCCGGATGATAAGAAATTACACAATCAAAATCCTTCAAGAACTCAAGCCATCTCCTTTGTCTGTTGTTCAACTCCTTTTGGGTAAATAAGTACTTCAAACTCTTATGGTCGGTGAATATCTCAAATTTTGCCCCATAAAGGTAATGTTTCCACTTATGCAACGCAAACACAATCGCCGCCAATTTCATATCATGAGTAGGATAATTCTGTTCCGCCGGTGATAACTTCCTAGAGGCATACGCAATAACTTTCCCATTTTGCATTAAAACACATCCCAAACCCGCCTTCGAGGCATCACTATAGATCACAAAATTTTCACAACCATCTGGAAGGGTAAGAATATGAGCCGTCGTCAACCTCTTCTTCAACTCATTAAAGCTTGCTTCACACTTGGAATCCCATATGAATGATACATCTTTCCGAGTCAATCTAGTCAACGGAGTAGCAATCCGAGAAAACCCTTCAATGAACCTCCGATAATACCCCGCCAAACCAAGAAAACTACGAACCTCCGTCACAGTTGAAGGTTGCTTCCAATTAATCACGGCTTCAATTTTTGAAGGGTCCACGGAAATTCCCGAACTCGACACTACATGCCCCAAGAAAGAAACCTACTCAAGCCAAAACTCACACTTGCTGAACTTGGCGTACAACTGCTTCTCACGAAGAACTGACAAGACAATCCTCAAATGATTTTCATGCTCCTCCCGGGACTTAGAATATACAAGGATGTCGTCTATGAATACCACCACAAAACTATCAAGATAGGGCTTGAAAACACGGTTCATCATATCCATAAACACGGCTGGAGCATTAGTCAACCCAAAAGGCATCACAACAAACTCATAGTGACCATATCTAGTTCGGAAAGCTGTTTTGGCAATATCATCCCGTCTAATCTTCAACTGATGGTATCCGCTTCTCAAATCAAGTTTTGAGTAGATAACGGAACCTTGGAGTTGGTCAAATAAATCATCTATGTGTGGAAGAGGATACTTATTCTTTATAGTGGCTTGGTTCAACAAACGATAATCTATACATAATCGTAAGGTACCATCCTTCTTCCTAACAAATAGAACCGGTGCTCCCCAAGGAGACACACTTGGGCATATAAAACCCCGGTCTAGCAATTCTTGCAATTGGACCTTCAACTCTTTTAACTCGGCCGGAGCCATTCTATAGGGTGCTTTAGAGATAGGGGCGGTACCGGACACTAAGTTAATACAAAACTCTACCTCACGATCCGGAGGCATAGAGTACTCACTAGAAAACACATCGCTAAATTCATTAACAACCGGAACATGAGCTAACTCGGGAGACTTCTTATTGGAATCTACCACATAAGCCAAGTAACCCGCACACCCCTTAGATAACATCTTTCTAGCCTTTAAAGCAGAAATAACATGTAAACCGAACATAGATTTGTCTGAATCAAATATAAAAGTAGGCACATCAGGCATAGCAAATGAGACTCGCTTTCTACGACAGTCTACCATAGCATGACACTGACTCAACCAATCCATCCCAAGGATCATATCAAAGTCACGGATTGGTAACTCGACCAAATCCACCGGCAATACATGCCCACATATAGTCACATCACAACCACGATATATCAAAGAAGATGCAAGGCACTCTCCCATAGGAGTAGAGACCTCCAACACATAAGGCATAGATTCAGGCAATTTATGCAATGAAAATGCAAAATGAGATGCCACAATTGAATGGGAAGACCCGGGATCTATAAGAATGTGGGCCTTAACCCCCGAGACAGGGACTATACCTCTAATAACGGTATTGGGATCGACCTATCCTCGACCCAAGGCAAACACTCGACCTTGCACTCTATCTTTGGGTTTCCCGTCAACATCTCTCTTCACACTACTACCTTGTCCCCCTTGACCACTACCAGAAGCTTGCTTATTTTGCCACTTGGGACAATTCCTCCGGAAATGGCCTGTCGCCCCACACTCTAAACATCGTCCTTGCTTGCTCCAATACTTATCCTCGGAATGCCATGGTTTCTTGCAATATCCACACACTGCACCAAACTGACCTGGAGTCGAACGATTTGCCGGAGTCGCCACATTTCCTCCTCGATTTGCTCCCGGAATGAATGTCCTTGGCTGCCCTCTATTCTGCCCTGAACCTTGACCTTGGAATCTATTTCTGTTTCCGCCTTCAGATTTACCACGGTGCTCCTCGATATCATTCTCAATCTGGTACGCCATATTCACAGCCGCTTGGAAGTTGGCGAAGTCATGAGTCAATAGCTGCTTCCGGAACTCCACCCTTAAGCCTTTCACGAACCTGTAGACACGCCTCTCTTCATCCGGTACCAAATGGGGACAATATCGGGCTAACTCCGTAAACTTGGCTGAATATTGTGCTATAGACATCGTCCCTTGCTCCAATTTCAGAAACTCAACCTCCTTCTTATCTCTAGTCACCATCGGAACGAAATGATCCCGGAACTTACGTGTGAAATTTTCCCAAGTCTGCGGTGTCAAATCCCGATCCCAACCATCCTTCACTACCTGCCACCAGTGCTCAGCGGGTCCTTCCAACTTGAAAACGGCGCATCTCACCTTTTCTGCATCCGAGCTCTCCATAGCCGCGAAAATCTTATTCATAGCTTCAAGCCACCTCTCAGCCTTCACCGGATCCGGATTCCGTTGAAGCTAGGAGGAGACATCTTCACAAATTTCTCTAGACCATGGTGCCCTTGCCTACCTTCTTGTTGTTGTCCCCTACCTTGATTCTGATTTGTCATATTCTGTAGAAACACTCGGAACATATCCATCATTGCGGCATTCGGATTACCTGCATCACCCAAAGCCCGATCCTGATCGCCATCATTTCCCGCCATTAGAACAAACTCCTGCATTAAACACTCGACGTCAGTTATCACACACTCTCACTCAGCTAGACTCTACCCGAGAACTCTAACCGAGCTCTGATACCAACTGTGAGGACCCCGACCCGGAACCTACACGTCTCCCGTGCTGGAGCGTCCTCAAACTGACTCAAATATCCATAAACATTTAAAGCTTTAATTTAACTTTCAAACATAAACATCATTAACATAACCATTTCAAAATAACTCCACTCTTCTCCACTTTGGAGGAGGAGTTGACCCACTTTGAAAGCATTAAACTGTTTTAGTTACAAAAGACATTGGTTCTAACGTAGAAATTTAAAGTTTATAATTACAAACTCCATAAAGGAATTATAACAAAATATACTTTCTACGCCAACCTAACGTACCCCGACAATATCCAAAAGCTCACTGCCAAAACTCCTTTCCGCCCTTACTTGGCCGGTCCGCCTGTCTCGGGATCTAAAAACATTAAAGGGAGAGGGGTGAGAATAAATCTCAGCGAGCTATTATGAATGCAGCAATATGCCAGATAAGATGCAACACATAACAAGTTTCATATAACACATTGGAAAAGCTGTAAACACCTTTCATTACCTTGGTTTACCTTTTCCCGTCTGAACAATAGTCGTACAACATTGGGTATAATACTCCAATCTTAGGTGAGCTGCTTAAGCAATACTCACATCTTATAAGACCCGTTTCTCAGGGAACCATATAAGATAGTAGCAACTCTGTAAGGCTTTTGGCTCAATACAGATGCTATAACCCCGACACTGGCCACGGGAGGGGACTGGGCCAGAATATAACATAATCCGATCACATTAGGTCACACTTCCATAATTGATCGTATTATGTTATACCCCCAACATCAACTGATTAACAAATTATCAAGCACATAATAGTTACTTGAAATATAACCCACAAAGGGGATAAACAACATAGCCACATGGTAAAATATACTCATGTCCAATCAATATCATAGTGCAACAGTTAATGAATACACTAAGTATAACACCATCAATGAATATATAATCAATAAGGTACAAGTATCATTAACCCACCCTACATAGTTTATATACGACGATACAAGGACTCTATGAAGGTTCAAGCTCAATTTATCAAGTGGGAGTCACAATTTATAAGTGACCAAACAAGATTTCTAAACTAATTCTGGTTCAGGTTCAAAGTTGGTTTCTGGGGTCATGGGCGACCGCCCATGTCACTTGGGCGACCGCCCAAGTGAGTTTCAAAGGAAAGGCAACTTACTGCCACGATGGACGACCGCCCAAGAGGATTTTCAAGGCAAGGGATGTTACTGGACTCATGGGCGACCGCACATGTACCCATGGGCGACCGCCCAAGGCGAATTCCAGCAACCCAGATTTTCTACTTTCCTCTTTTAGCACTTTTCTTTTCCTTTTAAATCTTCTTTATACTCATGAACACCAAAGGGATTTTCTAGCTTTACAAGGTTCATAATAAATCATGTAAACCCAAAATAATGTAAACCTAGATTATTTATTACTAAATCTTCCACCCATTTTATACACTCTAAATCATCTTCCAAGAACAATAATCTCATTCTATTTCATTTACCAAATCACTCAACTCCTATAAGGTTTCCAAAGCATGAAACAACCATCAATATAACAAGAACAACATTAAAGAGTTTATGAACATTTATAAGAAGGGAAATCATAACAACTCACCTAGCAAATGTGAGATGAAATGAAGATTCTTTTAGCTAGATGTGCTCCTCTCTTCACCCGAAACACAAAAGTACTCTTGGATTTGAAAATGGAGAATGATTCAACTTGGGAATGATTTGGGAGGTGAAGCTTTCATGGGGAGGTTTCCATGGAAGAAGTAAGAAGAATGAAGGAGAAGAAATTGAGGAGGGTAGAGGGAGTATGGGGCTTCCTTGACTAAGGAATGAAGGGGAGGATTTCATGGGTATGGCCCTCCATTCCTCATTAAACAAGGACTTTCAAAACTAGGCAATTTAGTCCTCTAAGTTCTAAGGTGGTGAATTAAACCCTCCTACTCAAATACCTCATCCCACATACTTTAACCTCCTTTCACATTTTATTCCTTTTCTATTATTATACTTTCCCCAATGCTTTATTTTATTTCTCTAGAAAACCATGAGGATTCTAAACTATTTTCCAACCGTTTCATCTTAATATAAGAATTTAAAGACATAAAATAAACACATAAAGTTAACATTAATTTTAAAAGCATATAATATTATACTAAAATTGTGCCTATCGTTACAGTTCGTTCACAAAAGTATAGGGTTAAGATGTTCATATATTTCCCTAGGTCAATAAGAACATTAAAACCCTAATAACTCTATCTTGTTTATAACTTCCACTAGGTTAATATAAACATTCAAGAGAATCAATTTAAATCACAAGAACATAAGAACCTAGATTCATATGAATTCCGCTAGGTCATCAATTGAATCTATTCTTCTCAACAATGGTCAAATTGCAAATCATCCACGCTAGTGCAATGATTTATATCCAAATAAATTCAAGATATCAAAAGTATATTTCGCTAGGTCAATACAATTGATCTCAAGAACAATAGTTAAGAATGTTTAGAAGAACAAGAAAGAGAGAGATAGGAATAATTAAAACCCTAGCATAAAGATTAAATTATTAATTAGCTCAATCCATGAATCGAATAAATTAGCCTTGAATGGCCATTAAAATAAATAAACAAAATCTTGTTCTTGAATCTTCAAAATAAATAAAAAAAAACTAATATATGTAATATATGATAAGGGGGAAGAAAAGATAGAGAGAGGATGAGAGATGTTACACAAAAACTAGTCTAGGGTTCCTTTATATAGGAGGAGAGAGGTAGAAATCCTAATTGGAAATCAAAATCTGATAAAATTCAAGTCAAATTAGGATTCTGCCGAAATTCGTCACTGATTCTGTGGCAAAACTGCTGAAAATCTTGTTTTAATTCTGTGATGGACTGATTCTGTCACAGAAATCCATCACTGATTTGTTGGTCGGCCATGGTGCGATCGCCCGACCTCTCTAGGCACGGTCGCCCTTAGTTTCTGCCCAAATGGGGCGTTCGCCCTCAGTAATTGCACTTCAACCCCTGAACTTATAAAACACTAACAAAATATATTAAATTCTCGAGGTTTCGAGCATCTAATAAGCTAGGAAACATATCTTTTTGATGGATAAAACCACATCTATCAAATACCCCAAAACTTATATTTTGCTCGTCCTCGAGTAAAACAAAACTAAAACAAAATAAAGACTAACTAACTAAATAAGATGAAAGAAAATATTTTTGGAATTTTTTCAATTCATATAATAGGTTGTTGGCACAACAAGTCTCAGATCTTACAACACACATAATCTACAAGCATTATCATGAACATGAGATTATATTCACATGAATGCATCTAACTTATAATTTCTCCACCACATAATGATAATATGAATGAAATATGAGATATCATTGTTTATCAAAATAAGATATTTTATAGGGTCACTTGTGTCATGCTCTAAATCAATGATAATAAGATAAATTTCTACACAATGCCACTCATATGCATGTTTAAACAAAATTGTCAACCCGGCTATTCTTTAGGGATCAAATATGGCTTGTAATGTATCGCAAAAATGTGGGCTGGGATCACGATTACAAATGAAGATAAGGACCTAAGAAGTCAAGCAAGTGAAACTAGAAAGTCTTCATCATACAACCTTATTTTGAATTTATCACTCCGCTCCAAGCCAACCCATTGATTCAAACCCCAAACTTATAATTTTGCATACTTCACACTTGAGGTTGATCACCTTTCTTTCTTTTTGGTCACTTTCCACTTCAACATAAGAGAAGGCAAGGCTTTCTTTTTAGATTTTTTTTCTTTTCATTTTCTTTTCTTTGCACATATATATTACGAAGACTGTGCATTCAATATTTTGCTCAAGCCCCTCATTTCAATACGTAACATGACCCTTTTCTTTCTTTTCTTGACCACTTTCCACCCTTGATTTTTCACACATCACCCACAATTCTCATTCATTTTCTAGTTTCACTTTCTAGAAAAGGTGAGAAAATAGTGTATAAGTTAAAAGGGTAGGACAATGAGGGTACAAAAGAAGGTGAATGGTGGTCTAAGATAATCTCCTACTTTGTGAGAGATTCCAATTTTTTTTTCAAGCTCAAAAAGGGGTTTTAGCGAAATTTTTTATAAGTGACGAGAAAGTCAAAGGCTCACAAATTGGGTTCAAAGAAAAAGCCAAATATCACTTCCCAAATAGCCTAATTGATGTGTTATTGACAATCATGCAAACATGTTCTAGGGACCCCGAGAATGCCAAAGTCATCCTATAAAGGTCTCCTGAGTTGGTAACAATGATCAAGAAAAATAATATGGAAGTGAAAGATAGAGTAATCATACTTTACATATATCAATGCAATTATAATCCCATATTAACAATAATACTCAAGATTTTAAAATTAAAGCTCTCTCAAATCATCATCGACTTTAGCCAACATTTCAAAATATGAAAAGAACAAAAAAAATTAAATTTTTTTATTTTTTTGGAGGGTGACACTATATACACTCTCCTATAAACCCACAAACTCGGAGAGATATCTACCCCCAAACTCAAAACGTACTATGTCCTCATAGCAAAGAAAACTAAAACATGTCTTGGATTCAAAGGAAGATATGACACAACAAAACAAATAAATAAAGCAAATAAAACATACCTACTTGGGTTGCCTCCCAATAAGCGCATTTGGTTAAGGTCGTTTGCCCGATCGTTGCTCCCATTTGGACTTCACTTTTCGTCCTTTGGCCCACTTCATGGTTTCGCGGGTCCTTATTTTCAAATTATGCCCCATATATATTCCTTGAGCTTTGATATTATTTTGTGCCCAAGGGGATTTTTTACGTTTCAGCTTTTTGGGCTTCTTCTCTTTCAATCCTTCGCCACTTTCTTCACCCTCAAAAATAGGCGAAGGTACAAGAATGATGGAGAAAAAATCTTTCACACTTTCAATGGGATGGAGAAGGTCTTCGCTGAGACATTGTTCGTCAATTTGGTCGGGCCCAACCTCATCAACATTAACGCCTTCATCATCTTTTAATCTCTCTTCAACCCCATCTTCTTCACAATCAACATTTTCGTCAACAACAACAACATCACTAGCAGGAGACGGAGAGAGAATCGGTAGTTCATCATTAATGGAAGCGTCCTCCCATTCATAACGTTCAGGTTGGATAGAACTAGTATCTCGCTCACAACCTCTCAATGCTTCTAATATTTTAGTCACTTGTGCTTCCAACCTATCAATTGTTGCACCAAATTGTTGTCATTGTTGACAATTTTCCTCCATCAATATCGTCAGAGCCTCTTCCCATGATTCCTTTTTAGGTTGCAGTGGATCATAATAATTTGGCTCATAATTATTTCATGCCCGGCGTGAGTGGTTTCCCTCCATTGTGTACAACAATTAGGGGAATATTCATATTGTGGTTGCCATAGTTGGAACGAATTCCTTTCTTGTACATGTGGAGAATACTCTTGAAAATATGTCATAGACGGACAGTCATTAGTAGCATGAGAGTATAATCCACAACAGGAATATGCATCTTGTATTATATTGGCACTAGGCGAAACACTTTTCGCATTGAACATAGCAATTAATTATTTTACTTGTCCGACCAACTTCTCATTAGAATTTAATTCATGCATGACCTTTAGTTTTTAAACAACTAGAAAAAGAAGCCAAAATCTTACAAAAAAATGCGTTTTTCCTTAAGCTTTAGAAAAAACGTGTTTTTTTCTCCTGTTGGTGCCAGTGTAAAAAAGTGTCAGTGCATGTGTAATAAAGTGCTAGTATTAGTGTAAAAGAGTGTCAGTGCGTAGGGTGCAATCGCCCTTCCTAGGCTGCGATCGCCCCATCTCCACAGAACGGCACCGCGCGATCGCCCCAAGGATGGGCGCGATCGCTCCCAGTGTAAAAAAAGTGTCAGTGCCATATGTAACAAAGTGCCAATGTTAGTGTAAAAGAGTGCCAGTGTGGAGAGTGCCAGCGCATGTATATTAAGTGCCAGTATAAAAAATGCCGGTGCATGTGTAACAAAGTGTCAGTGTTAGTATAATAAAGTGTCAGTGTGAAAAGTGTCAGTGCATGTATTATTAAGTGTCAGTATAAAAATGATTTTTTCTTAAGCTTAGAAAAAAATGCATTTTTTATAAGACCAACTCCAAAAATAAAGAAAAATAAAATAATACAAGAAAATTATTTACACTAAAAAGAAATTAATAAAAAAAACTATTTACAATACACTAACAAAATTAACTTGTTCGCAACACAAGTCCCCGGCAACGGCGCCAAAAATTTGATGGAGGAAATCTCCCTCTTACTAAAATTACCTAGCAAGTGTACTAGTTACCAATGTAGTAATATGCACAAAACAAGGGTCGAATCCACAGGGACTAAAGTGGAACAAGTATATTTTATTAATGTATAAAAGTAACCAAGAAAAGGGGTTTTGATTGTTTGAATTATTAATCCTAAGAAAGCAAAATAAATCAATTAAAGAAATCAAGAAACAAGAGATTCATGGATTGGGGATCATAACAATTATCACTTTATGCTATTTAAATCATGTAAAAAGAATTCAATCTCATTCTTGGGTTCGTTCACAACAGTATAGGGTTAAGATGTTCATATATTCCGCTAGGTCAATAAGAACACTAAAACCCTAATAACTATATCTTGTTTATAACTTCCGCTAGGTTAATATAAACATTCAAGAAAATCAATTTAAATCACAAGAACATAAGAACCTAGATTCATATGAATTCCGCTAGGTCATCAATTGAATCTATTCTTCTCAACAATGGTCAAATTACAAATCATCCACGCTAGTGCATTGGTTTATATCCAAATAAATTCAAGATATCAAAAGTATATTTCACTAGGTCAATACAATTGATCTTAAGAACAATAGTTAAGAATGTTTAGAAGAACAAGAACGAGAGAGAGATAGGAAGAATTAAAACCCTAGCATAAAGATCAAATTATTACTAAGCTCAATCCACGAATCGAATAAATTAGCCTTGAATGGCCATTAAAATAAATAAACAAAACCTTGTTCTTGAATCTTCAAAATAAATAAAAATACCTAATATATGTAATATATGATAAGGGGGAAGAAAAGATAGAGAGGATGAGAGATGTTACATAAAAACTAGTCTAGGGTTCCTTTATATAGGAGGAGAGAGGTAGAAATCCTAATTGGAAACCAAAATCTGATAAAATCCAAGTCAAATTAGGATTCTGCCAAAAATCCGTCACTGATTATGTGGCAAAATTGCTGAAAATATGATTTTAGTTTTGTGACTGACTGATTCTGTCACAGAAATCCGTCTCTGATCTGTTGACCGGCCATGGTGCGATCGCCCGGCCTCTCTAGGCGTGGTCGCCCTTAGTGTTTGCCCAAATGGGGCGTTCGCTCGACCAGTTGGGGCGGTCGCTCGCTTGTGGCCCTGTTTCCTCGGCCAGCTACCTCGGCCATGCCTAGTTTTCTCGGCCAACTTCCCTCCTTGGCCGGCCACTGCCTGTTTATTGCCCAACATTGCCGGCCAGCCTTCCTAGTTTCAGCTGCAACCCTCCTTTTCCATTTAATTGTACTTTAGCCCCTGAACTTCATAAAACCAATTTAACTCCTTGTTTTCACCTAATTGCCGTTTGATCCCTTCCTTTTCCAGATTTGTATTTTGGCCCTTGAACTTTATAATTCCAGTTTACTCCCCATTTTTTCATAATTTCAGTTTGGTCCATGAACTTCCAAAATAAGCTCAAATCCTCTATTTCCTAAGTAATTGCACTTCAACCCCTAAACTTATTAAACATTAACAAAATACATTAAATTCCCGAGGTTTTGAGCGTCAAATAAGCTAGTAAACATATCTTTTGGATGGATAAAACTACATCTAACAGTCACCCACCTTCGATCTGTGCCGTCCACCCTACCCCAGATCAGGCTATGCCTTTACTTCAAATCTAGTGAGATCTGAGCCAAATTTGGCTCCCTCCACTCCCTCCCTTAGACCTGGCCTCCTAGTCCGATGACAGCGACCGACGATTTATCAACCATCATTTATATCTCCGAATCTGTGCATATTCAAACCTTATTGGTGAAACTTTAGTTACTATGAGACCAAGACCTGAAGACCACCCGAGGCTTAAGAAGCAAACATTTTGAAAACTGTTTTTGTTGTACTCTACATATGTTTGATCTATGACCAGATTTCAGTTGCGAGAATAAGGAGGTTAATGGGTAATTGGTTCTTGTAGTTTTTTTGAATGTTCTTGTGGTGATAGATTCAGTTCATGTTTGTGCTATTAACATATGGAAGAAACAAAAAAAATGTTTCATTTCTGTGACATAAATTGTAAAAGTAACAAACATACATTTAGGGAGATTTATGAAACTCGTAATTCATATTTAGTGTTCATGATTTTTATTTTTATTTTGCCTGTTCTGTTACAACTGAATTTTTGTATCCATTATTTGTGCTTCTCATTGTTCTTGTTCTTGATAGTTGTACATGGAAGGTTGAAATATCATTGTGGAAGCTTGTTGTAGGCTTGGATCATCTAAAGCAGGTCAAATAACAAGTTAATCTCCTTGCACCATTACTGGCAAGCCTTGTTACATAACAGTTTTTTGTTATGAAAAATTTTTGGACATTAATTTTGACACCCTCTACATACGTAAGCAATATCACATTTCTAGACGTGCATCTTTGTATCCAGTTAACAATCCGGAAAAGAGAAAGGAACGTTTTGTTTTTTCGATCTTGGTGGTGGTACTTTTGACGTAAGCATATTGAGCATCGATAATGGAGTTTTTGAGGTTCTTTCTACAAGCAGTCTCTTGTGTATTCTCCCGTTGATCCAATGGTACTGATTTCATAATAAGTTACACTCAAGCTCACTAACAAAAGTTCTAAGAGACGAAGAAGGTAGATTAATCTGATTATGTGAATTGTCTGTATATTTTGCTCTTATACTTCATGTTATTGTTCAACTTTTTTATTTTTGGTTGAAAAAATTGTTTTATATCTAAATTATAATAGTTGAATTAGTCTTATACTTCAACTATTGTGTGAATTATCAAATTAATTCATGCTTGATTTTTATTTTTTTAATTTTTGGTTGTAAAACTTGTCTTATAGTTGGATTATAGGAGATGCATTGGTTTTATACTTTAGATATAAGAGTTGCACCAAAAGTGAGATGGCAATTTTGTAAATAAATGAACTGGGTGACATTTCTGTAAATAAGTGATTTAACTAGCGTGTAATAATGTGAAAATATAAAAAATAAAGATTTTTATAATTCAATTATAAGAGACAAAATAGTGTTATACTTCAATTATAGGAGCGGGTTGATATTTGACTAAAAATAAGAGTGAGCATGCTTCATTTAACTATGAAGGGTATTTCAAACTTTGTGACAACGAGGGGTGTCTGTGAAATTTTTAAAATTTCATGTCCTAATCATGTTAAGCCTATAAGGCTCTTGGATAATAAGCTCAGGATATATCAATTCTCTTTAACAAGTTCACCCCTCATGCCTTAACCTAAGGACTTTGGCACAAAGTGTGAGTTTGAGAGTATTTTTTTTTTTTTGGATTATAATCAGTTTTGAAACTCAAAATCACTTTTAATAGCACTTGGATAACAATATTGATTATGATTTTAAGCTGTTAAAACGCAAAAAAATTGTGTTTTGGTAGAAGCAACTATGAACTAGCTTTTGCTAACAGTGATTCTTAGAAGTTGTTATTTGTGTTATATTTACAATAATAATCCCTATCTCTTTTATACATTTATTATAACGAGATGTATATCATAATGTCATTTTTGATATTTATCTTTCATAATCAATTTTGAACATATGATACCCAAACATAATTATAAATTTTAATATTTATTACAAATAATTAATTTTTTTAAAATCACTTTTAAAAAATCACTTTCAAAGAATCAGAACCAATGTCAAACTTAACTAAAGGAATTCGACACTGCTCCTTCAAGCAAGAGTCACTGATTGTTTTGTGAGCAGATCGAATTTAACCACGTACTCTTACTTTAGCGTTCAATGGTCTGAATGAGTTTCACGCTCAATGGGTCCCACAATTTGTAATTTGATCTAGGCCGTACAAAGTGAAAACAAGGACGCACGAAGCACCCTCAATTGAAGCGCCGCAGGTGACCACCCTCCATTGGAGTGCTGGATGAGAATCGAGCAATGCTCGGTCCAATCTAAAGATAAATAAATGCATCAAAAATCTTGCTAAAGTTTTTGCATTATAATTTAAACCTTCAAAATAAATAAATTACAATTTTTTTTTGTATATTCATATTGTTGCTATAAAGTCTATATAATATATTAAAAGAGAAACATTTAGAGTCCTCACATTAAGCCATGTCACTATTATGACATGGCATTATGTAATTCTCCCATTGGTCTTAGTTTCAAAGATTTTTCATTTAATAAAAGGTTAATGTTTATAAGGTAAATATTTATACAGTAAATTATCTCGATTTAAGATCAATCAACATTTGAATTTTGAAATCAAATTTTTAATTTTCAAAAAAAGGGAAAGCAATTAGTAAATAAGGAAATGTAACTCTTCAAAACTGGATCGATTAATATTTTATTCAAATGTACATTTTTTATTTTTAAATTTTTTATTTATAATTCATTTTGAGACAGAAGAAGTAGTACTATAATTATGATCCATATACATACAAATTTATTTTATAAATTGAAATTTTTGGTATATAAATTAGAAATAGTTACAATAATATAGTCTAATAAATGATTACTTTTTTTATTTTAAGCAAAATAAAAAGGGGCATTTACAAAATACTCATTTTAAAAGATGGAAATTACAAAAAAATACACACAAGATGAAAATTACAAAAAACTTTTATAAAAATTACAAAAAACTACTTTTGTAAATTGAAAGCACTATTTTCTTTAAAAAAATAAAAAAAAATAAACATAAAATGTAAAACAATCTTGTCATTCATTTTCAAACTTTAAGTTTTGCACAAATATAATTCATCATGAACAATTTAAAAAAAAAAATCATTTAGTGAGAACAATCCATCTCATAGCAACAACAATCTAAAAATCATCGCCTCTTGATACCACTTCCTTGCAAATGATAAACAACTGATAAAAACAACTGATAAACAACTGATAAAATAACTGATAAACAACTGATACAAATGATAAACAACTGATACAAATGATAAACAATCGATAAAAACAACCGATAAACAAGCGATACAAATGATAAACAATCGATAAAAGCAATCGATAAACAATCGATAAAATAACTGATAAACAATCGATACAAATGATAAACAAGCGATAAAAACAACCGATAAAATAACCGATAAACAATCGATAAAATAAGCGTTAAACAACCGATACAAATGATAAACAACCGATAAACAATCGATAAACAATCGATACAAATGATAAACAATCGATAAAATAAGCGATAAACAAGCTGATAAAACCGATAAACAATCGATACAAATGATAAACAACTGATAAAATAACTGATAAACAACTGATACAAATGATAAACAACTGATAAAAACTGATAAACAACTGATACAAATGATAAACAACTGATAAAATAACTGATAAACAACTGATACAAATGGTAAACAACTGATAAACATGTTTTTCTCTTCATATCCAATGATAAACAACTGATACAAATGATAAACAACTGATAAATATTCCTTAATATTGCTGTTTTGGATATGTTTTAAAGAAAGTTTTCTAGCTTGTGTTACTGATTCCTAACTTGCTTTTTAAAGCTTAAATCACATGTCACGAATGATGAAAAAAACAAGTTGCTCCATTAGACTATATACGCACCCCGTCCCAAAATAATTTTTCCACTTCTTTCTTTTTGTCGTTACGAAAAAACTTCGAGCAATAATTTTGGTTAACTTAATTATACAAATGAAAATCTAAAACTTATTATTGAATTTTCATTAGGATAATTAAATCAATCTAAGATTGTTGATCAAAGTTCATTCGTATTCGTAGTAATGGCAAAAAATTGGGACAAAATTGTTGCTCAAAATTCATTCGTAATAATGGCAAAAAAAAAGTGAGAAAATCATTTTGAGACGACAAGAAAATCATTTTGGGACGGGAGAAAATCATTTTGAGAGACGGAAGGAGTATACTTATGTTATGTTACATACACATGGACACATTTCAATTATGTTTATAGATGATTCAAAGTCCAACTTAAACGAGTCAAGGTTTGATTGAACTAATCAAACTCGAGACAGTTGAATGTACAAAGTTTAATTTCGTATTTACAATTAAAAAATAAATTGATAAAGAGAGATGGGTGTGTGTTTTGTGTGCAAAATAGTTTTTTGTAATATTCATATTTAGCTAAATAGTTTTTTGTAAAATCACAACTTACATGTTTTTTTTTTGTAAATAGCATGTTTTTGAGTGAGTTTTTGATAAAAAGTCCAAATAAAAATTGATCAATTATTTTTATTTTGGGACGAAAGAACTATTAATGTAATGATCTATATACATGCAAGAGTCTTATAAATAGGAATTTTAAAATATAATCAAAGAGTAACTGTCCAAAAATAAATATTATTTTTTAAAAATAATTTATATATAATTCTTTTTGAGATAAAAGAAGTAGTACTATAATGATCCATCTATCTTTATAATATATTAAAAGACAAACATTTAGAGCCCTCACATTAAGCCATGTCACTATTATGACATGGCATTATGTAAATCTCTCATTGGTCTTAGTTTCAAAGATTTTTTATTCAATAAATTGATTTTTCATTTAATAAAAGGTTAATATTTATAAGGTAAATATTTATACAGTAAATTATCCCGATTTAAGCTCAATCAACATTTGAATTTTGAAATCAAATTTTGAATTATCAAAAAACGGGAAAGCAATTAATAATTAATCTATATAATATATTAAAAGATAAACATTTAGAGCCCTCGCATTAAGCCATGTCACTATTATGACATGGCATTATGTAATTTTCTCATTTGTCTTAGTTTCAAAGATTTTTCATTTAATAAAAGGTTAATGTTTATAAGGTAAATATTTATACAGTAAATTATCCCGATTTAAGCTCAAATCAAAATTTGAATTTTGAAATCAAATTTTGAATTTTCAAAAAATGGGAAAGCAATTAATAAATAAGAAAATGTAACTCTTCATAACTGGATCGATTAATATTTTATTCAAATGCACATTTTTTATTTTTAAAATTTTTATTTATAATTCATTTTGAGACAGAAGAAGTAGTACTATAATTATGATCCATATACATACAAATTTATTTTATAAATTGAAATCTTTGGTATATAAATTAGAAATAGTTACAATAATATAGTCTAATAATTTTATTTTTATTTTAAGGAAAATAAAAATTGATCAATTATTTTCATTTTGGGACGAAAAAAATATTAATGTAATGATCTATATACATGCAAGAGTCTTATAAATAGGAATTTAAAAATATAATCAAAGAGTAACGGTCCAAAAATAAATATTATTATTTTTCAATAATTTATTTATATTTCTTTTTTAGATGACAGAAGTAGTACTATAATGATCCATCTATATAATATATTAAAAGACAAATATTTAGAGCCCTCACCTTAAGCCATGTCACTATAATGACATGGCATTATGTAATTCTCCCATTGGTCTTAGTTTCAAAGATTTTTCATTTAATAAATTGATTTTTCATTTAATAAAAGGTTAATGTTTATAAGGTAAATATGTATACAATAAATTATCCCGATTTAAGCTCAATCAACATTTGAATTTTGAAATCAAATTTTGAATTTTTAAAAAACAGGAAAGCAATTAGTAAATAAGAAAATGTAACTCTTCAAAACTAGATCGATTAATATTTTATTTAAATGCACATTTTTTGTTTTTAAATTTTTATTTATAATTAATTTTTTTCAAGGTGACATTATCGTGGGTAGAGTGAGGGGGGTGATTAACAAATATTTTCTTTGATATTTTGTTATTTCATTTGGTACTTTGATATTTATGATTAATAATCTGATTAAAACTATCAAATTTATTTATTTTCATTCCAGTGTTGCATATGGATGCCATGACTTATTTATTTTCATAATCTTTCCTAATCAAAAAATGACCCACAAGAGAAATTATAACATTTTGCTTGATGGCTAAAGCTTTGATAACTATATACAAGGGAGCAACTAATATTTTATTTTGGTAAATGGTTGTCAA
This sequence comes from Adenophora triphylla var. japonica, assembly GCA_022495995.1. Classification (NCBI taxonomy): domain Eukaryota; kingdom Viridiplantae; phylum Streptophyta; class Magnoliopsida; order Asterales; family Campanulaceae; genus Adenophora; species Adenophora triphylla. Next base: position 1,535,836 of record JAFEMH010000005.1, read on the forward strand.
GTGGTTGAAACTTGAAATGTTGGTATGATTTTGACACATTTATGAACTATGGGTATGCATAATTCAGATTTATAATAATTACAACTTGAGTATTATCTGAAATGCTTCATGAGGTCCTGAGTCGTGCTTCCTTGATGTATCATGATTGTGCATTCAGAAATTTTTATATCTTCTCCATCTCTTAAAAAATCGGTGAGCAAGTGTACACACATTTTTTTTTATAATAGAAATAGATATATGTGACCAAAATATGTTTGGTCATCCCAACACATATAGGCTAAATAGAGTTATTCTGAATGTAGTATAGTAATTTTCTGTGTGTACAGGATACTCCTTCTGTCCCAAAATTATAGTGTCAATTTTTTTATTGTTGGATATAAACCTAACATATTGTTTTCGTTTATTTAAATGAAATTACAGATTATGGCAACAAGTAATAATAAGTCTAACTATGTCCGTCGAATTTCGACGGGTTACTCACTAGTAATTATTTTAAGTAGACATAAATAGGTGAAGTATTATTTTAGAAAAATGATTTGTCAAAAATAACCTCTTTTTTTTTCAGTAAAGCATTAACAAATTTATCAACTAAAAGTCAATTCAAATTAATATAAAATGAGTAAATTGTTGTAAATCATATATTTAAAATTTATTTAATTTAGTCATAGTTTAAATAAATATAAATTAAAACATTTATTAATTAAACCATGAAGTGACTAATATTTTATCAATACTCATACACTAATTATTATTAGCATTTAATTGACAATAGGCTTGTTGATAATTCATAACATTAAACCATGAAGTGACTAATAATCATCATTTTAGTATTTAATGTTATGAACATCACAATATTTATTTGCATATTCTTACAATCGCTATAAAATGATTATTTTAATTAGACATAAATATGTAAAGTATTATGATTTGTCAAAAATGATCATTTTGCAGTCCAATTTTATTTCTATGTCCAACTTTCTCATTCATTTCCATAATTTAGTCCTTTCTAGCTAACAAATAACAATAAACTAGGTGTGTCAACCAGCGATACGCACGAATTTTTTTATTTAAATATAATTTTTAGTTGATTAAAGTAATTATTTTGTTATATTTTAGTTTCTTTTTAAAAGTAAAGAGTTAAAACTATTTGGCTCTAAAGTTTAATATATTTACTACGCATTTTTTATGAAAGAATTAATTTAACTGAGAAAGAAATTTTTATATTGATTTTAAATCACATTAAATTTACGTAATAAGCAAGTTATTTATATTAATAAAATGTAAGTCAAATATTTTTTATAATTTAACCATTAATTCACCTAATATTTCATCTTCTTTTAGATACATGATTTTATTGGACTTTTTGAGTTAAATAATAAAAGTTATGATAAATCTATCTTTTTGACTTCATATCGTTTAAAATTCACTTGATACTTAAGTTATATTAGTGAAATTAGTTATGAGACTTTTGATAATCTCAAGTTTATCTTATTTTAGGACTTGTTACCACTAATATTTATTGCACAGTGTCCTTTTAGTTGTTTCAATACATTGATGTGTTTGTCTCTTCATTATTTGTTATCTAAGTTCTATTAATTAAATCAAAATATGAGACTTTTACATAATCTTAAACTTATTTAACATAAGTTTCATTATTCTTTATGAGTTACAACATGTACATTTTAATAACAAATTAAAGTTAATTTATGTTTAATCTAACTGATTTTATATCATATTCAATTTAGTTAAATTAAATTCCATTGATAAATAAAATTAGGAAATTTTTGATAATCTCCCATTTATTTTACCTATTATTCCATCTTTCAGGACTTATAATATGCACATATATTTATTTGATTCATATAAAGTATAGACTTTTGATAATCCCAATATTTTTTCACCTAGTGATTCATCTCCATGTAGAACTTATTGCATAAACAAATTGAAGTTAATTCATGATAAATCTAATTTTTGATTTTATATCACTTAACTGTATTCAATTCATTTTAATTAAATTACATTAATACTATAAATTAGAAGATTTTTGATAATCTCAAGTTTTTGTTACCCAATGTTTCATCTTCTCTTGGGACTTATTAGAATCACATATATTTATTCCATATTTTTATATTCAAAATATTTTGATTCGTGATGAATAGACTTTTGATAATCCAAACATTATTAAATTATGAGACTTTTGATAATCTCAAATTCTATCTTCTCTTATGACTTATTAAATGAACTTATAATTATTAAGTAACTAGTGCTACACCCGTGCGTTAAACGCACGGGCAAAATACTATTTCAAAAAAATGTAATATTTTAAGCAAATTAGTTATGTAAAAAATATAGATGAAGATAAAAGTAATAATTAAGACAATAATTTTCAATAAGAACACTTACACATGGAAATGAAATAATATTACAGAAGTAGTATGTGTTGAGAAACGTGCTCAGGCTATTTAATCGCAAAAAACCTTGAATTGTGAGATCAGGAAGAATTCAATCACCAAAAGCAAAGGGGCCTGAATTTCCAAGAAGACAATCATTGAGTCCCCAAACACCAATCTTTTTCTACGACATGTTGTAATGATCAACCCCGAAGTTGTAATATTTTTTTAAGAACGGAATGTCGAATCAATAGTAAATAATTACTCCTACACATCGCTAAAGTAGTGAAATTGGTTTCATGGACTTCCCATCTTCTGGCTTGAAATAGTTTTTAAATATAGAGACAACCTCAGATTTATATTAAAATTTTGATGACCTCTATCTAAACAACTTATGAAGAATACCATGGCTGCAATTTAATATCAAAAAGAAACTATTGAATGTGACAAAAGATCACGATGATTACATGAAAATGAAAAGATAATAGATAATAGGAACTCATATTCTGAAACAGAGGGACTAAGGTATTGAAATCAACAATTTCTATCAACCAATACTAATTGGTATTCAGACAAGTACATAAACTTGTAAAATACTAAAGATTATTTGGCATATACATCCTTATTCTTAAAGGATTTAGGTAAATGTTTAAATCACGATTGGTATTTGGACAAGTACAAAAACTTGGAACATACTGCTGATTCATCTGAGCTTTAAGTACATAAAAGAAGCTATACAGTTTAACAATGGAAAATGGAGGGGGGGGGACGGGTGAAATAGCTCACTTCTCTAATCCATGGCCACTCCAATCTGCAAAAATATACAAAAAAGACTATTATTATTATTCCTACACACACAAAATATATACTCCGTATAACAGAACACAAAAAAAAAAGAAAAGTTTTTAGTCTTAACCAGATAGAGTGAAGTACCCTCGAGAGGAAGTTATCCACTGCAATTCAACCTGAATCCGACTATTATTTTAGTCCAAAATCAACATGAGGTTGATACTGAAACAACTTTAGATCTAATTTTTTTTCTTCATATTTTAATCTTTGAATTTTGCGTCTAGACTGAAATTTGTTTTTGAACACAATTGGCACTCATAAACACGATGGAAGACAGAATATATTTGAAGAAATAGAAAAGGGACAATGCACATAAATTGAGGTTTCTAGTGTATCTTATTGTGATGTATAAAAACACTTGAGTTTTGAAAAAAAAAATTGTGAAGGACCTTTCATTCCGGGCCCACAAAAAGCTTAAAACAACCCTGGAAAACAACCAAATTAACCACACCCCGAGTAAAATAGGAAATTTTGTACATTTGGCTGAAAATGATGGAAACTACTCACTCCAAGTAAAATATGGCCCAATTTCAAAGTCAAACTTTTTAATTTACTTTTTCTTCAATTTGTATCCTTCAATCTGCATTAACGTAACAACTTTTTGTGTGCTAGTAGGTATAGAGATTTAGTGGTTTCGGCAAGAATGAGTTGTGTGTGTATATATATATATACATATATATATACATATATATATATACATATATATGTATATACATATATACATATATATGTATATACATATATACATATATATGTATATACATATATATGTATATACATACATATATATATACATATATATATATACATACATATATATATATATATATATATTGTTGGGCCCTACATTTTCAAATAACATGTTTTACAACTTACACCTAACAACTTGGTACTAACAACTCGAGTTATTCTATTTACAACTTGGCTTTCTGCAGGTTGGGACGCAGTAACGCTATTCCTATTTTATAGGGCACGTGTCACAAGAAACAAAGATTAAGTCAACAACGTTTCCTCACAATGCATCTTATCTTCTCCCTCGAACAACAAATGGCGGAGAGATATCTCTTTGATCAACCTCTTTCCCCGAGTTTATAGGCGCATAATCTTCTTTGTTAATTAGTTTTATTTGAGGTATAAAAGGGGGACACACCTGTATTTTCACACACGTTCTTCACTAGCTTAAGCTCCACTTTTTCATACGCTCTTAGCATTGTAATCTCGTGAAAATTCTTAGTAAACTTTCGGTCAAGGCAGAGCCAAATCCTCCGGGGTTTTACGCTTGGCGAACAAGTTGTTCAAGGGCTTTCCCTAGTCAACAAACATCTTGTGTCCATTTCTATTCAACTCTGATAATCATTGTACCTAGATTCATATCACTTTAGTCACTTTTCTTCTCATCGAAATACACTTGTTGAAATTTGACCAAAACAATTTGGCGCCGTCTCGCAGGAAACTTTGATTATTTGCGTAGAAATGGTTAATCCATCATCCAAACAGCCGAGTCGGCCGCTTCCTGTTTCCAATGCCCAAGGCAACCCTCCTCCCAAGTGCGAAGGCTGTCAATTTGGAGATAATGTCCAACATGGCGGACATGTTGAAGAAAGTAGGCGATCGGTTGGATGCTCGTGAGCATACGAATACCATGATATTCAATGTCATTGATAGTCCGCGTAAAGCGGAAGCAAGCCGAGACTCAAGTATCCACTCCGTTTTCACCTTTACTTCCTAGATCTTTGTTTGGTGCAGTACGGGACCGAGGCCATGTCGGAGATATCCCTATGTCCAACACCTTGCCGGCGAAGAGCACAATTGTGACATCCATTCCAATCGAGCAACCAAGATTCGGCCTACCCGGCTAGCCAACCTGCGCTATCATCTTGCTACACTTATGCTACACCCTCAATGGGGCAAACAGAAGTTTCTTTAATGCTTTCGATACTTTCGCACCTCGGGTTAATAATGCTCCTCTTTTCGCAGAACCAACTTGTTAAGGAAATGCAAACCATTAAGTGAGCTTGCTCCGAAGCGTGCACAGAGTCAACTTGCCGTATCATCAAGTCTCTCCAACTTGCTACAATGAGTATCGTTTTGTGCCAAGAATAGCCGGTGTGGAGATCCCGAAGAAATTCTCGGCCCCTCATATGAAGAAGTATGATGGGAGTACCGATCCAAATGAGCATGTGTTCTTTGTATCGGGAATCAATGGATATCATAAGTATCCCTCCTATGTTTAAAGAAGCGTGTTTTTGCAGGGGCTTTGGCTCTACTTTGTCAGGACCAGCCTTAAAATGGCTAACAGGGCTCCCTCTAAACTCTATTTCATCTTATGCTCAACTTGTTAATATGTTCATTAACCAATTTTCGTGCAATAGGGCATTTGACAAGTTGACTAGTGATCTCTATAGAATTGTGCAACAGCCTAACGAAAATCTTAAAGAGTATTTGCACAGGTTCAACAAGGAGGCAGTGACTATACCCAACTTGGACGTGTCCACCGCTACGGAAGCATTCCGTATAGGCTTGAAGAAGAGCTCATTGTTCTACAACGAGTTGGTGATGACCCCTGCGAAACAACTTAAAGAAATCAGAACCAGGGCTTTACCTTACATCAGATTGGAGGAAGATAGCTTGGCGGTGGGGAAGTCAACTGGGAGGACTCCTACTCCTCTATTTGAGCCTTCTGACAGACGACCGGATTCCCATCACTATAAGTCCAACAGGGGCAAACCCCTGTTAAAACCGAACCTTCTAGAATTCATGTTGTAGATGATGATCAGAAGGTGATGATAATGATTATCCACAAATTTACGGAATATTGCTTTTCTGTGGACATTGCAGGAATCTTGTGCGCCATGGGAAATCTTGGAGATAAAGCAAGATGGCCCAAGAAGAATGACCAGTCAACAACTTGGAAGGATAAGTCCAAGTGGTGCGCATTTCATGAAGATTTTGGGCACACCACCGAGAACTGTTTCGCCTTGAGGAAGGAGATTGCTCATTTATTGTCCAAGGGTCTTCTCAAGGATTTGTTGGGCAAGAAGAGGGTCAGGAGTGAATCCAAAGAACCTGATTCAGGGGAGCATTCTAGACCCGAGAAAGTTGCACCCCCTCCAGCCACCAAGGTAGTAAATATTATTTCAGGTGGGTCTCATATTTGCGGCACAACTTACTCTGCTGCCAAGCGTCATGCCAAAAGCTCTAAGGAAGATCAATCAGAATTGCCTTCAAGGCGTCGTGACTTCACAGATGGTCATATCATTTCCTTTGAAGATGAAGATAAGGATAACACGTTGGACCCTCATCATGATGGTCTAGTTGTTCGTGTGCGGTGCCAATCGTGTGGTCAAGCGGATTACGATCGACGTGGCAGCTCAGTCAACATCATCTTTACTCATGCACTTGAAGATATGGGCATTCCTTTGTCCGAAGTGGTGAAGAATTCATCCGTCCTGGTAGGGTTCAGTGGTGAGGTGAAGCAAACAGTCGGAGAGATCAAGTTGCCCATCTACCTAGAGGGTATGAATTCCATGGAGAGGTTTTGTGTGATTGAGTGCTCTTCCTCCTACAATGTTATATTGGGAAGACCTTGGATCCACAACATGAAGGCCGTGCCATCAACTTACCATCAATGCGTCAAGTTTCCAACACCTTGGGGAGTTGCCAAGTTGAAGGGAAACCAGCAAGTCTCTAAAGAATGCTACAAGATCAACATGAAAGCAAGCTCGACCCCTCGGCAAGCATAGCAATTAAAGAAAAAGGCCCAGGACATTCTTGAAGCAGTGGAGCACGATACAAAAAGCGTTCCTGTTGATGCATCAAATCATGAAGCCCAAGTGCAAGTTGGGATAGACCTACCGTCCGAAATCGAAGAGGAGCTGATCGAATTCCTGAAAAGTCAGAAATGTTGTTTTGCTTGGAAACATGAAGACATGACGGGGATAAGCAAAGACATCATCACTCACAAGTTGAACATCGATCCGACCATCCGTCCTGTCCATCAAAAAAGAAGGAAGTTCGCCCAGGAGCGGAACCAGATCATAAAGGATGAAGTTGAGAGGCTTCTGAAGTCCAAGATGATCAGAGAAGTTCAGTACCCAAGGTGGCTGGCTAACGTTGTAGTGGTGGAGAAGAAGAATGGCAAGTGGCGAGTATGCGTGGACTTCACCGACTTGAACAAGGCCTGTCCAAAGGATCCATTCCCTCTCCCTCATATTGATTCTCTAGTTGATGAGACAGCTGGCCATGACATCTTGACATTCATGGATGCATCTTCCAGGTATCAACAAATTCAAATGGAGCCTTCAGACCAAGAAGATACAGCATTCATGACTCCAGAAGGTATATATTGTTATATTTCTATGCCCTTTGGTCTTAAAAATGCAGGGGCAACCTATCAAAGGTTAGTGAACAAAATGTTCAAAGACCAACTTGGCAAGACGATGGAGGTCTACATAGACGATATGGTGACCAAGAGGGGAATCGAAGCAAGTCCCGAACAAATCAAAGCCATTCTCAACTTGGAATCCCCTAAGAACATCAAGGACGTACAAAGGTTAACAGGTAGAGTAGCTGCTTTGAATAGATTTATATCCAAATCATCTGATAAGTGCAGGTTATTCTACGAAGTATTAAGAAAAAATAAACTCTTTCAATGGACTGACCAACATGAGGCAGCCTTCAAACAACTTAAAGAATACTTGATGACGTCACCCCTGCTTGCTAAACCCGAACATGGTGAGCATCTTTATTTATACTTAGTTGTATCTGAAAATGCTTTGTTAGTGCGGTATTGGTGAAGGAAATCCAAGGTGAACAAAGCATCCTGTTTACTATGTAAGTAAGTCTTTATTGGATGCCGAAACAAGGTACTCTCATGCTTGAAAAATTGATATTAGCCTTAACTACCGCGCTACCAAACTACGTCATTACTTTGAAACACATTCCATAACTTGTTAGAACTAATTATCCTATGAGAAATGTGTTGAGAACGCCGAGAAGATGTCGGGAAGGTTGGCCAAGTGGTCGGTCAAGTTGAGCACGTATTGACATTTCGTACGAGCCAAGAACGGCCATCAAATCGCAGCCCTAGCCAATTTCGTAGGCGACTTCGAGTCCCAAGTTTGCGGCTGAGGTAGAAGCTGGAAGTGCAACAACTTGAAGGTAAAAGCTGTTCCTAGATTTTGGACATTATATACCGATGGAGCTTCAAATTCTAAAGGGATTGGTTTGGGAATAATCTTGAAGTCCCCTCAAGGTGATATCATACCTCAAGGCCGTATCTTGTGAATTCGGTGCAACAAATAACGAAGGCGAGTATGAAGCCCTAATCATGGGTTTAACTATGGCTTTAAGTTTGAATATTACACATTTAAATGTATTTGTTGACTCTCAACTACTAGCTAACCATTTTAATGGCGGTTATATGGCGAAGCATTCAAGATGACTCTGTACCTCCAACGGGTTAAGGCCTTAGCTTCAAAATTTCTATCATTCTCTTTGGAACAGGTCCCTAGAGAAGAGAACGAAGCGGACGCCTTGGCCAACTTGGGTTCAACTTGCAAATCAATGTTGCATACTAATATCCCCATCATTTATGTTAAGTACCGACAATAGACCAAGTTGAGGAAACTTCAGTGGTTACTCCACCTCTTGGGGCACAAGATGCTAAACCTTCTTGGACCCAACCTGTAATGGAGTTCCTTCAACTTGGAACTATTCCACCCGATGTTAAGAATGTTAGATCTTTTAAGATTCGTACTTCTACTTTTGTTTTGATAGATAATGTGCTATTCAAGAGGTCTTTTGCGGGACATTATTTGAGATGTGTCGATAATGAGCAAGTTGAACTAGTACTCAAAGAAATCCACGAAGGAATTTGTGGGAACCATTACGGTGGGAAAGCAGCGGCGTCGAAGGCCCTCAAGAGACGGGATACTATTGGCCAACCATGCGTCAAGATGCTATGAGCTATGTACAAAAGTGTGACGCTTCGAGACACGGTAACATCTTGCATCAACCTGCTTGAGCCTTTTCATTCTATAGTCCCATCTTGGCCTTTCATGCGGTGGGGCATGGACATTGTAGGCAAGTTGCCTAGGGCTCCGGAGGCAAGGTGTTCATGTTGGCATTAACCGATTATTTCTCAAAGTGGATCGAAGCAGAAGCTTATGTACAGGTGAGAGATAAGGAGGTAATCTCATTTCTAAAGAAAAATATAATTAGCAAGTTTGGTGTGCCATCAGAGATTATATGTGACAACGGGTCACAATTTATAAGTAAGAAGACCGAGGATTTTTGTATTTATTTGGGGCATCAAGTTGATCATGCTCTACACCTGCCCACCCTCGAAGCCCAATGGCCAAGCTGAATCAAGCAACAAGTTGATCATAAACAACTTGAAGAAGCGTCTAGACCAAAAGAAGGGAAAATGGGTTGAAGAGTTACCACTTGTACTCTGGGCAGATAGGACTACCACAAAAGGAGCCACAGGTAGAACTCCATATTCATTGGTATATGGGGCGGAAGGCTGTAATTCCGGTTGAGTAACGATCCCAACAAAGCAAGGTATGGTTTATTAACTCAAGATGAAAATAATCTCCTGCTAACTCAAGATTTAGATACAATTGATGAGATCGGGGATTTAGCCAAGATAAGGATGGCGGCTTATCAACAACGAATTGCAAGATCCTACAACAAAAATATCGTAGTCGAAGGTTCCGGGTTGGTGATTTAGTTTTAAGAAAAGTATTTCAAAATACAAGAGAATTGAATGCGGGTAAGTTAGCCCCCAAGTGGGAAGGACCATATCTCATCGACGCCGAAGCCGGCAAAGGTGCGTACTGGTTGTCAACCCCAAGTGGAGATAGGATCCCTAGAAGTTGGAACGCCATCCACTTGAAACTTTATTTCATGTAAGTCCAGTTATTTGCAACTAGACTTCTCAGGTACGATTTATTTTTAGTTGTCAAATTCATTCGTATATTTCAAGTTGGTAATTTTTGTGGAGAATCCTTACTAACTTAAGCATCGGAGGGCGTTAGGCTACGCTAACGCCCAACCCTAACATAAATCTGTTTTGCGAGGTGCAACTTGAGCAAATGGAGTAGGCTCAACATGTTGACACGCCGATACGGGCGATACTTGTTGAGACCTAAGCTGGAACAGGGACAAACATGTTGGCACGCCGATGCACGGGCGATACATGTTTGAGCCTGAGGAAGACAAAGGTCAAGCATGTTGACACGCCAGTACGGCTGATACGTGTTTGAACCTGAGGAAGAAAATTTCAACATGTTGACACGCCAGTACGGCTGATACATGTTGGAATTCTAGCTGGAGAGGGATAGAACTTGTTGACACGCCAGGGCGGGCGATACTTGTTCTATCTCTTCAAACGATTTACCTCTGATCAAAGGTACTTATGGTTAAAAGATATTCATCTTTTCTTACGAATTAAGGTTTCGACACCTTCGCCTGGGCGCACGTTTTCACACTTCTTCAAGTTGTGAACTATTGGTTGTAACATTTCCATGTTACCTACGGTTTATAACATTTACATGTTATCTAAAGAACAAACACGCGTCTCCCAGAGACATAAAATACTTTGCTAAAAAACCATTAAGTGTTTTTCAAAAGATTTTTCGCAACTAAAGGACAAGTTGGGTAAGCCAACAAGTCCCTAAAACCCTAAAAAAGCTTGGAGTACTAGACCAACCTAGTACCCCCAAATAAATTGTCTCGGCTCTTATGAGCCATTACAAACTAAAAACCTTGTTTTTGAGGACACTCCCCCCATTTGTTGTACCAACAGAGGTACACAAATAAAGCAAAAATTGTTTTTGTTCATCCCAAAGTTTCAAAATGTTTTTCAAACTTCCTGACCTGCTGTCGCCGGTGTTATATTCTCCCCTTGACCATTCTGAGCCACCACTAGGGTACTCAAGGTCCTATCAGTATCCTCAACTAGGGCTTCCAAAGCCGCAGAATTCACTTCCTCTGCATCTACCGGCTCACCAATGAAATCTTCCAAAGCCCTTTTCTCAGCTTCCATATCCCAATCCGGAGCCAGCCCATTCTTGTACTCTTCCATAAGTTCAACCCTGGCTTCAAACACCACTTTGGTGGCATTAAACGTGAAATCTTTCTTCGCGGCATCAAGTTCCTTCTCATGGGCTTCACGTTCCTTCACTTTCTCGGCCTTAACAACTTCCAACTCCTTCTTTTCAGCTTCAAGATTTTTCTTCAACTTCTCAATCTCCTCAGCATTCTTGGTGGCTTGCTTCTTGTATTCCTCAGCTTCGTAATTATGCCTGGCTGCCTTGATTTTCACAGCATCAAGCTGGTCCATGATAGGACACATGATATCCGCAACCTAAGTAAAAAGAAATGTTAGCATTTCATCAAAAATCGTGGGCAAGGTTCAGGTTTTCTCATTTTACCTTGTCAACAAAGCAGGCTATAGCATCCTTTAACTTTTTTCTTGCTGTCCCCATGTCACAAGTCTCATTCCCATTCGTAGCCTCGGTTTCGGATAGCTTCCTTTTCTTCACTTCCTCCTTTTTCTTGGAAGCATTCAAATCTGAGCTAGAGGCCATGGACATTGGAGTTGGAGGTTTACTTTCCTTCTTGGCAACTTTCTTTGCCTTAGCAGCGGCCATCAAGTCAGCGGCACTCACGTTGGATTTGGATCGTGTAGCTACAACAAGGAAATAAGGAATTGAGATAATCGAAATACTCGCGAAAAAGTACAAAGATTTTTGAGAATTTAAACCTGTAGACATCTCAGGTAGAGTTGGGGGTAGATTTTCTTCGGCTTCAACCTCTGCTTCAACCTCTGCTTCACTTCCAACCTCCTCAACGAAAAACTCAACAGGGAATGCCTTGAAGGACCTATCAGATACACCCAACTGGAGAAGCTGGTTTACGTTCGCTTGTGTCCCTTCTTGCTTCGGAAACAAGTCTGACAGCTTAGAAACTTCTACAAATGAAATTTTAAGAGTTAGCTATCATAGTATTGAGAAGCATTTCGTAAAATAGAGAAACTATTTTCACTACCTTGAAACCTCCATTTGGAAAAAACACCTTCCTCTTGACCCAAGGTGTCCCTCCTTGCAAAGAAAAACTTATTTTTCCACCCTCTATCAGCAATGTCATGATTGGAGATCAGAATAGGCTCACCATCTTTGACCCTAAAACCAAACCTTCCTGGACCAAAACTCCTTAAATCCACAGTATACGCCAACTCTTCTAAATCAGCAACCAAATCAGCCCTCTCTCCTAATCTAACTAGGGTTTGCAAATATCTCCACCCTTGAGGCATCAGTTGGGCATAGTTGAGTTTGGTAGAAGAAAAGAACTTCGTAATCAAGTCGGGGAAAGGGAATCGTAAACCTATAACAAAGGGATACTCCGGGAAACATACCCAAGTGGGAGAATAACATTCGGAGGTCAAATCAGGGTGGGTGAAGTAGACCGTTTCGTAGGGCATGGCGTGATTCTTCTTAATAACCTCTAGGTTAGCCTTAGGCATCAGACATTTTTCATTATCAGGTTCCTTTAACAAGTTTTGGGTTGTGAAACCCTTGGGCAAACCCTCGTCACTCTCAATTACGACTAACTTCTTCCGACCCATTTTTTCAACTTAAAACAAGAAATCAGAGATGAAATTGAAGAGAAGACAAGAAACTCACCGTAAATTTCTACTTGATTTTTCGCCCCAACCGTTTTCCTTGGTTCTTCTTCTAGAAACCTCTGTGAAAGTAACGTTTTTGATTTTGTGAAAGGGAGAGTTGGGGCAAGAGACTATTTATTTATGGAAGTTGAAGGTGGTTGGAACTCTAAAAGCGATCATGTCTTTTTGCCTCGGGAAACTACTTAAAAACCGTCGTTCTTTTCTTTCTTATTTTGGAAAACTTTTTGAATTCTTTTGTCTCTTTCTATTCCTCATCTTAAAATCCAAAAAGTTTGGGGGCAATTGTTGGGCCCTACATTTTCAGTCAACATGTTTTACAACTTACACCTAACAACTTGGTACTAACAACTTGAGTTATTCTATTTACAACTTGGCTTTCTGCAGGTTGGGACGCAGTAACGCTATTCCTATTTTATAGGGCACGTGTCACAAGAAACAAAGATTAAGTCAACAACGTTTCCTCAGCAACGGATCTTATCTTCTCCCTCAAACAACAAATGGCGGAGATATCTCTCTTTGATCAACCTCTTCCCCGAGTTTATAGGCGCATAATCTTCTTTGTTAATTAGTTTTATTTGAGGTATAAAAGGGGGACACACACTGTATTTTCACACACGTTCTTCACTAGCTTAAGCTCCCTTTTTCATACGCTCTTAGCATTGTAATCTCAGGAAAATTCTTAGTAAACTTTCGGTCAAGGCAGGAGCCAAATCCTCCCGGGGTTTTATGCCGGCGAACAAGTTGTTCAAGGGCTTTCCCTAGTCAACAAACATCTTGTGTCCATTTCTATTCAACTTGATAATCATTGTACCTAGATTCATATCACTTTAGTCACTTTTCTTCTCATCGAAATACACTTGTTGAAATTTGACCAAAACATATATATATATATATACATATACATATATACATATATATATACATATATATATATATATATATATATATATATATATATATATGTATACATATATACATGTATACATACATACATGTATACATACATACATGTATACATACATACATGTATACATACATACATGTATACATACATACATGTATACATACATACATGTATACATACATACATGTATACATACATACATGTATACATACATACATGTATACATACATACATGTATACATACATACATGTATACATACATACATGTATACATACATACATATATATACATACATATATATATATACATACATATATATACATACATACATATATATATATACATATATATATATATACATATATATATATATACATATATATATATATATATATATATATATATATATACACACAACTCATATATATATATATATATATATATATATTCAAATAACATGTAGATGTTAAAGATTAAAATGTAGAAACAGAAATATTTATTTGTGACGGACAATTATAGGAAGACGAAACCTGTGATGCTCGAACTCTTTGGTTTACCCTGTGCCGTATCCTTGTTGGACACTCATATTCAAGTAGTGTCGACATTAGTCTGGAGAGGTAAACCAAAGAGTCCAAGCATCAATAGGACGAAACTATTACTTGGGACAAGGGAAGTATTAAAAGAGATACCTGTTTCTGAAGATTCAGAAGGGTCATTATTTCTTTTCTCAATTCCAGATGCTCCGCACAAACAGCTTTTTTCGGAACTTTTGGTTTCAAATTAACCTGTAAAGAAGAATTGCTTATTAGTACGTTCAGGTTTCCTATTGTGTAATCGTTAAAGTGGAAACAATAGCAATCAAACAGCAGCTCCAATGTCCTTATATGTGGAATTACCCCCAAATATCCCCCCCCCCCTCACTTTTCTTCTAAGCTGGAAAAAACCCGTCCCATAAAGATAATGTCAATAATTCTTGCTAAAATGCATGAGATCAAGCCCATAAAGACTACTAATGATCCACAAGCATATATGGCGGAAAGCCTAAATATTATTTAAGAGGGGCTAGACTAAGGAAGTGGGATTTCAAATTTAGAAGGGGGGGTTGTATAAATTCAATCATCTGAAATAATAGGCACATGGACTTGTGGCAACTAACATGTGCAGACATGAAAACGTAGTATATCATACAAGAAAAGAAGTTACGAAGAAAAAAATTCTTGTTTCAGATGGTAAAAAAATGAATCTTTGGGTATGAGACACCAAGTGTCAATAAAATTGTTGGGATACATGAAATTTTCACAATGTCCTTGGACAGGCAAGATATGCCACACAAGCTGGTAACTGGACATGTACAAGTCAAAAGGAAAAGGGAGCATAAATTGCATTAGACCTTTCACAAAAAATAAAATAAAGTAAGAGCAGCACTTGATGACTCAACATTATAACTTCTATGCAAATTGAATCATGCTATACTAATAAAACAGAGGAGTGCACCCACAGTAGTATAGAGAAGAAACATACCCCGAGATTTTGTAAAGTTTGCTCATGATCGTCCGCAGTCCGACTGATAAGCTTGCAGCTTGCACCACTTGATCAAGTGCATATGTTCTCAAGTAAACCCTTTCTAATGAAAATTTCATTAGACAGTAAGAAAGCCATGCATCCAGACTTCTATTGACAGATGAAATGGCTATAATGCATAGAACAACCAGCTTAAGTGCAATCAAATCAAAATGAATAGCCACACCATTTAATTGAAATTTTATGTTCTCTTTTCACATGAGCGCAAGGAAGAATCACAAGAGAGCACAAAGAAAAACTAAGCCTCAAGCAAATGCTTGAACAAATTTGCAATAACACCCTTTATATCTGCTTTTGAAAAGAATGAAGCACTAGCACATAAGCATATACAGACGTAGTGGTAAAGTAAAAGAGCATATATATACCATGCGAAGAGAAGTCGCATTAGAGGCATAGTCTGCCACGGGGACAACCCCAGGAAGCAGTAGTGGACATTGAATGAGGGTGATGCGGCATCAACGAAGCAACAACCCTTTCGGTGCCTTTCGGACCATTATTTCTTGTGACATGCTATTTCGGGTTCTTGAGCGGCTGACAAGCAGAAGCAAAGCACATAACGCCTTGATTTTAGAAAAAAAGCACCTCAAAACAGACATTATAGGAAGCTAACAAACCCTTTTTACAAGCAGCCCATGACATTGTAAATAGCATAGGTAATCTGTGAAAACACTTAAGAACAGAACGATGCAGAGCCATCCTTGTGATCAGACTAACATAGTACTCTTTCCTATCTCAGACGCATGAGCGAAAAATCAGGCAAAATAAGGTTGAAAATTTTCGAGCTGGACATTACTAAAAGTACAAAGCAGTGAGATAAACCAAATAGTTTTATGAGACTTGCCTTTGCAGCCATTCGCGACTCAGATATTTTCTTTGCCTCAGCAAGAACCTGAAGGTAAATGTCAACAAATCAAGGAAATAAGAAAAAGTTCATATTTTCCAAAAGGCGTAGGACAACCAAGGCAAAAGGAAGAAGGATCTTGTAAATTAGGCTGGGTTACTCGGAGATAAGAGGAAGATTACACACCTCCGCATCTTTGCGCTCTTGATGCTTCGTTTGAGAAAGAACCATGGACAATGCCCGCTTACGCTCAATCTCTTGGTAGATGTTGTAAGGTTCCTACATCAAGGCAAAACCCATATAACATATAATCTGAATTCCGGTAGGCCAAAAAGCAATACAAAGTGAGCTCAATTGGGTGAATTTTTTGAATTAGATCGTGCGACTTTTCAAAAGAAAAATAAAAATACATAATAGCAAATGAATTAATATGTTGCAAGTTTAAATGCTGAAAAAACCTTGACAAGGAGGTGTCCAGAAACGTCATCAGGAGATGGAGCCCTAGAAAGTAAAATTGCACGAGATGCTACAGAAACAGATGAAAATTAGCAACAAAAAAAGAGAGAGCAGACGGGGGAGGGCATTGAAGTTAAACAATCAAATTCAACAATTTCAAAACCAAACAAAGATGATAGACTAATGCATTTACAATTGAAGAATAAATCAGCAAAGATAAGAATCAATAATGAAATTACCAGATCTGGGAAGAAGGTTTCGGATTGACGATGTTGAAATGCTTCATAGGAATCGATTCTCTGAAACTTCTGCGTTTGACCTCATGGTTCTTCTTTGCACAGAGGGAGTAGAAAAGAAGAGAGCGTGACGGGGATGTTTTTGGGGAAGAGGAAGTGATGCCTTGAGAAGAGAGGGAGTAACGCCCGAAGGAGAGAGAGAAAGGTGGTGGCAGAGGCGACGATGAGGTTTTAGCAGAGGGAGTAGAAAAGAAGAAAGCGTATAGGGAATAAAAAGGGCTCTGTCTGATCAGGTATGCTAAAGTCGGGGGCAGTTTGGGAATTTTGAAGATAATGAAATTTGAGCGGGAAAATGGCTGTGACAAAATCACTTGTGTCGTTATATATATATAGATGTTCTTTTAGTTGTTGAGGTTTTGACCAATAAGTCCTTCAGATAAATGAAAACGATCAATAAAATCAGATATTTTCAAAACATACCAATAAGCCCCTGTAATTTTCCTGGACCAAAATACCCCTGGCCACACTCACACCACACTCATGCGCCCACACACGAATCACCTCCCATGCCCAGTCAGCACCTCTCTCGCTCTCTCTCTTTTTTTTTACGTATAATATCTCAATTTTTAAAAAATACAATATCTTTCTCTCTCCCTGTAATCTTTCTCTCTCCTTTTCTCTCTCTTCATTTTTTTCCTCTTAAATTTTTAAAATACAATATCTCAAAATCTAAAAGTCGAAAAAATAATTCGAAATCACTGTTTTAATCGCATCGCCAAGACGAATCAAACAAGTGTACTCATCATATATTTCAAATTTTATAAATAAAATAAAATTATTTTTCACTTGTAAAAAACTGAGAAAATCATCTATCATTTGTTCACACATGAGTATAAAACTGTATAATGGTTTTCACATTTATAAACTGAGAATTCTATTTCACAGTTTTAATGTAAATAACTGTATAATAATTTTCACATTTAGAAACTGAGAATTGTATTTCACAGTTATAAAAAAATATTTGATGTAAATAACTTTATGGTTTTCACATTTATAAACTGAGAATTGTATTTCACAGTTATATAAAAATGTTTGATGTAAATAACTTTATATTGGTTTTTATATTTATAAACTGATAATTCTATTTCACAGTTTTGATGTAAATAATTGTATAATGATTTTCACATTTATAAAATGAGAATTCTATATCACAGTTTTGATGTAAATAACTGTATAATGGTTTTCACATTTATAAATTGAGAATTCTATTTCACAGTTTTGATGAGTATAACTGTATAATAGTTTTCACATTTATAAACTGAGAATTTTATTTCACACTTTTGATGAATATAACTGTATAATGGTTTTCACATTTATAAACTGAGAATTCTATTTCACAGTTATAGCAACACTTTAATTACACAGTTTACCAGGAAACCATGCAAATGTGGCAGTAGAAACTCTTAACACTTGGCTTGCAAACATGTATATACATCACCTGGTGACACCGAATTCAATCCCAACACTAACTCAAGTCAAGGTCCCAACTCCCAAGTGATTTGGGGTCATCTACACTAATCAATCTAATCACATCGAACCAAACCTAAACCCCAAGCACCACTAAGACTAAATAATCACTAGCAAACATAAACAATCATCAATCTAACTTACCAATAAACTCAAAGCTCTAGTACAGTTCACTGTATGAAACCAGAAACCAAACAAATTCAACTAAATATTCACAGGTAGCTTTCTAATTTGAATAATTAACCACTCCAATAATAAAAATTAACCCCTACAAAAGAGCACATATAAATATTGCCACACATCAAAACTCAACAAACCCATCAACCTTCCCACATAAAATATCTTAATCCCCATCATAAAATTATACATATCTCAAAACTTGTCCTGCAATAACTCGCTCTGAAATCAATAAATCTAACAAGAAGAAAAGGAACTAACTAACAACATCAGAAATCAAGCTAAATAACCAAAAATAAATAAAAATCATAAAATATTAACACATGAGAAATTTCACAATTACCAGCAAAAATACAATCAATACACTTGCAAAATTCACCAGCAACAAGACCAAAAGTATTCAGGTAGCAGAAACGGGGATATCATTAATCATATACAACAAACAAGTCAAATTCACATCAACAACCAAAGTAATCCAGAAACAATCAAACTCCATCAGCTACAAAATCAACACATTAAAAATCAACTGTATGAAACACTAGCGAAATTACATTAGCGGCGCATAAACCATGTTCAATGAATCAATTGGAGCCGTATAAATGACGATGTAATCGACGGGGTCATCAGGTTTGCAGACGTTTAAAGGGACGGCGGCAAATTGGGTGGCGCCGCCGCCTTGGAGGAACAAAATGGCATAACTTTTCGGGATGTCAAGTAGCTAGCGGAGGTCTGATTTAGCTTTTTGAATTATGGATGTGAATTCCTTACCTATGTGGGACATTTCCATGACGCTCATGCCGGAACCGCGGTAGTTGTAGAGCTCTGATTCGGCCTTACGGAGGACGGATTCGGGGAGGGTGGCCGGGCCGACAGCAAAATTGAAGACGCGGTCTGATGATTGAGAGGCGGCCGCAACTGAGAGAAAAAGGAATTGCGATTAGAGAGAGAGAAGAGGAGATTGCACTAGAGAGAGAAAGAGAATGAGTAAGGGCAGTTTGGCCATTTAAATTATTATAAATAGGATCTTGGACTCTACGATCGTTTTGATATCAACTCTTGGATCCTAAGGTAAAATTCAAAATGTACTGTTATTGTTGATAAATTCCACACTATCTCAAGGTCTTATTGGTAAAAATCCCTTAGTTGTTTTAATGCATGATGAGTTTTACTATTCATTATTTGATATTTAAGTTGTATTTGTTAAATTTTATGAGCCTTTTGATAATCCTAAATTTATTATAGTACATATTATAGTACATATTTTTAAATTATAGTACATATTTTTAGAAGTTATTATAGTACATATTTTTAAATTAGGATACTTTTGATAATCATAAATTTAGTTTAAACGGGGGTTTAGGATTAGTATATTTAATGTAAGAACTTAGTTATTTATGTGTCACAATGAAGATAATAAATGATGAAATTAATATTAAATAAGATGCAAAATGAGGGTTAGGATTAATATATTTAATGTAATTTTTTTATTGATCTAACAATAAATTTTAATAAATATACGAAAATATGAAATAAGATACAAAACGGGGGTTAAGATTAGTTTATCTAATGTGGTTTAGTCTGGTAGTTTAACAGTTTAGTCTCGCGGTTCAGATTGGAGGTTTGGTCTCGCGGTCTGGTTTGTTCTAAGAGGGTCAGACCACAAACCAAATCGAACTATGTGATTTTTCAATATTTGAGATCGAACCGAACCCTTCATACTTGAAAACCAAACCAAACCAAATCGAATTGTTTAGTTCGATTCGATACGGTCTCAAACCGCAGTTTGAACCGAACCACTTACACCCCTAATAAAAAGTGTCAGAGGTATCGACTATTTACGAAAATGCCACCACGTCATTTTAAAAAAAGTTCCAGTTATTTACAAAATTGCCGGTGCGCATTTTTTTTTAAAGTTTTAATTAGTTAAAAAAATGTCAATGCGCGTTTTAAGAAATCTAACTTTTCCAAATTACTTGAAAAAACTCATTTTCCCTAAGATTTTGATTTTTTTTTTAGACTTGTAAATTGTAATATTGCGAGTTCATGCGTAGCAATTATTCATAAGGGATTAAAATGTAATTTGCTCCTAGCAATTACATCTCTGCCTAGGGTTACCCAAAGAAAGAGAACAAAACGAATTGTTTCAAATTTTGTTCAAATTGAATTTTTGAATGATACTAGTATTACAGTGGGCCGCGTCACATAAGATCAAACCCACCCCTCCCGCTCTCTCGCTTTATATACTCCCCCCTCAACCCTAAACCTCGCAACTGCATACACTCGCTCTGCCTCTCAGCTCCAACATTTCCATCAAACCTTCATCAATTTCTCTCTCTTAATCCAGCCATCAATGGAGTTTTGGGGTAAATTCGATCTCCTTAAGCTATTTGTTGCTTTATTTTCCGTTTGGTATTTCGTTTAGGGTTTGCCCTTTTTCTGTTTTCTCTCTGTTAGGGTTTAACGAGCACTAGGGTTTGGGACTGATTTGCCGATTATAACTGTTTTTATGTTAGATTTCATTGGGCGATTGCTTATTTAGCTGTTTTTGTTTTGGTTTGTCTGTTATCTTCATATATATACATATGTTTATTTTCTGTGGAGGTTTGTTTTTAGGTTTGACCGTGGTGTTCATTAGTTAGATAGAGTATAGATGCTATTTATTATTGATTTTTATTTTGGCTCTCTGTGTATACTGTGGTTTGTGGCTACTTGGTCTTGATAAGTTTCATTTGTAAATTTTTGTTTGGGAGTAAGTTGTTTGTGCTTTCTATGTGCTCAGAACTACTTGTTCTGGACTAATTTGATTGTAAGCATTGCTGATTTGTATTTTTGGAGGTTATACCCGTGTATTCTTCTATACAGTAAAGACTTTGATTTTGGTGTTGAGATTGTGTGTTAATTAGGTTTTCGTTTACAAAGTTTTTATGTAAGATGGGTCTCAGGGTGTTCAGTACTTTTTGTTTGTTTGGTTCATGAATTTGAAAGCTGAAAGAGCTTAGACACTGAATACATGATTAGGTTTTATTGGGCAGTTTACTCATATGTCTGGAATACATGTAAAGACACTGAATACATGTATAGCCCGTGTTGTTTATGTTCGTGTTTTGTATCTTATCTCCAGAAATCCAATTGAAAAAACAGTCCCTTTTCTTAGTCCATTAACAGAAGATCAAAGTAAAAAAAAATGTTGAGAAGTGTATTTTGCTATAAATTATTTTTATGTATGATTTCACAGGCTACACTTTATCGTGTATGTGATCTTGTATTAATACAAAAACATTGTTTGCAAGTACATTCATGATCTGAGAGGTGTAGGGCTCTTAGCTATTGTCACATGTACTGAATATACTGACATTTTCTTGATGCCTATAATCTACTAGGAAATATTGCCATCTCTAATATAAATGGTTAATTGGATGTCTGATATTATATCCATTTTTGAGTTGTTTCTTAACAAAACTATAGTTTCGGGGTGTCAACTACATAAGTATGTTAAACTCTCTGCTGTGCTTCTCTATGCGAGTTTTGTAGTCAGGACTTCTTTCTAAAGAAGATTGCAATTGTCTTCTCTATGCAATGCTGGTACTCTCTTTTTACTTTAGGATTGTGTTTTATACTCAGGTGTGGAGGTTAAAGGTGGTCAGCCACTCTCAGTTGAGGTTGGTGAGAACAAGGTTTTACATCTTTCACAGGTATATAAGCTAAGTTGAAAGCTTTTACTTTGATAGTGTCTGCATTCCCCATAATTGAGGTGAAATAAATGGTACTCTATTTTCAACAGGCTTCTCTTGGTGAAGTGAAGAAGGGCAAAAGTGAATCTGTTTGCCTGTATGTGGATGTTGATGGAAAGAAGCTAGTTCTTGGAACACTCATTCCTGATAATTTACCTCAGCAACTATTTGACTTGGTTTTTGATAAAGACTTTGTCTTGACTCACAACTGGAAAAATGGAAGCATTTACTTTTACGGATATATAGCTGACCAGCCTTATGATGAATATCCTTAATATGAATTTTTATTTCTCAACTCTTTTCCTTGAACTGTCTAGAATTTCTGTCATTCTGCCTTTTAAATATTGGCACAATTAATTTGGAAACCGATAGGATGCACACAGTCCTTTTGTTTGTATGCGATAATTATCTTCTAGACTCCAGAGTAAATATTATTAAGGTTGCCTGTGTTAACTTCCTTGACTAGTTGGTTCTTGCTCTGGTCACTCCGAGGATGAGTTCGATGATGAATCTGGTTAGTATCCAAGTACGTCCAGTCTTTATGTAGCTTGGTTATCCTCATCCTCTCATGTAGATCATTGTTTCACTCAAATGCTTTTTCTCATCTCAGATTCTGAAGATGAAGCAATTCCACTTCAGGCTGCAGAAAATGGTTCGGATGCAGTTGCCAACTTTTGAAATTATCTTAAACAGGCTTGCTCCAAAAAATTTGAATTATATCTGGTTTGTTGTGTTTGTAGGTAAACTGGAGCGCAGCCTAAACAAGAAGAAGAAGACCCCTGTAGCTGAGAAGGCTAATGCCTCAAAGGACTCTAATGCTGGTAAGCAGAAGGTGAAGATTGTGGAGCCTAGCAAGGAAGATGATGACAGTGATGATGATTCAGATGATGCAATGTCTGAGGATGATGGATCTGATTCAGAGGTGATTCGCATGTACTTTATTTTACATATGGCATCATTCTCTTCTTTTGCTAAGCAGTGTGTAGCTGGACATTTTGGTTAGATGTCCCCTGACCTAAAAATAGGTTTGCGTTGCGGATATACCTTGGTTCTTGTGCCTCCTTTTGACATTAGGCTTTTTGATGCCGTTAAAGTGGATTCTACGTGGATGATTAACTGTACCGACACATTTATCGTTTGATAATAAAAGCTACTTATGTGGTGTTGTTTGGTCACACAGCTTTCAGGGTCATTACCTCTTGGTTATTGAGACTGTTTAGGCTCATACCTCTAATGATTAAAGACAAAGATGTTTGCCTTTTTGATTTTTTAGCTTATGCATACCTTATTTTCTCACTTATTTCTTGTAAGATGAATTGGCATGGGGGTCTCATAGTATCATTGAAAGTGTATATTTGATTCTTCTGCTTTGACTCCTTACTCAGGGCGGTGATAGTTTGGATGATGATGAAGATAGCGATGATGATGAAGACAGTGATGAGGATGAGGAGACTCCACTGAAGGTTAGCAGCTTTGCTAAACACTGCTTTTGCAATCTATAATGGGTCATGGAATAGCTGTATAATGTCTCTATTTGTGTGGTGCTTTTGTTGATCACTAAATTGTAAGTTGCCAATATCAATCCGCTTCTCTTATTTGGCCACTAATCCGTAATTTGCTCAATCCCAGGTCCAATCCAGCAAGAAAAGACCGGCTGAATCAGCTACCAAGACACCTGTGGTTGATAAGAAAGCAAAATTGACGACTCCTCAAAAAACTGGTAAGTTCGCCCACACCATGTGCACCTTGTAAATAGTTCTCTTGACGAGTTGTATCTTATT